>CACVBS010000028.1:400244-419440 GCA_902728275.1 Cyclocybe aegerita
AAATGATGAGTGGGTATCCCAGGAAATTGAGCAGATAGATAAAGCGACGACGACGGACAAGAACAACAGCAATGTGGCCGGGGGCGCCTCCAAGCGCCGCAGTCTCCATTGCCCTTTGTTCCAAACACGACCATTCAATTACGTATTCAGATGATCGCCCCTGACTGAACCATCAACGAGGCAGAAATGGACGTCATGCACCTTGCTTCACATAGGCAACCCTGACCAACCTCGCAGGTCTCGAGCAGAGCCAACGGACACCCCATGCTATCGTCGATTTGTTCTCAGAATGCTCAAGTTTGGAACCGGTTCTCGATCTCTCAATTTCGGCATTAGGCCCATGGCGCACCGAGCCAGCACGCGCTATTTCTCAACAGCCCTTCATTTCTACCAAAACCGACAGTTGGAACTCTATGCGTCCAAGGAAGCGAAGCGGTTGACACTCAGACAACTCGTGCGACGCGTTTCTCTTCTCTCCAAGCCACTGATGCTATTTGACCTAGGTGTTCTTTGGACGGTCAATGAGCGAAGAGCGTCTGATCAAGGCAAGACCTCTCAGATCTGACTCCACCACTTGATGACCGAGGATGCTTGCATAGAGTGCCAACTACGTCCGCACCGAATTGCCTGTTCGAATCGCTCACCGTTTGCGCGACCTTCAGCGTCTACCCTACATTGTGGTGACTCAAGAGGGTGTTGCGAAAGTGTATGAGGTTCGTGCTATTTCGGCTTTATCGGCCATCGTTTCACCAGGACATCGTCCTTCAGCTTTATTGGTCGGCTTTTGAGAAGTGGGTCCCTCTAGACTCCTCTATTCCTGATACTCAAATTAAGGCCAGATTTCGTCAATACCCACCCATTACAACGCTGGCCGAGAATGAGAAATTCTGCGAGTTTCTTCACACCCTTCTACACGAACAGTTGAGTATTATTCCCGAACGAATTACTTCCTCGATCCAAACCGCGTCTTTAGCTCCCCGGTTATCCCAAATCTCTCTCTAGGATTGTCCCTTTCGTCGCCTTACCTCTCGCCGGATGACCTGGATGCTTTCATGCGCCGCATGCTTGTATCGCGCATTTCTCGACGTGTTTTGGCAGAACACCATATTGCTCTTTCTGAAAACTTTGCCGGTCGGGGTCAGGAGACCAGTGGAGAACCGCACGTCGGAATCATCTTCACAGGGCTCAATATTAAACGAAGCGTTGAGCATTGTGCGAAGTTGCTAGCGGAGGGTCCGCTCTCTATGGCACATTCATCAGGTCGGTGCCCCAATGTCCTTGTCGATGGCCACACGGACACGGCTTTCGCATACATCCGCGAACATCTCGAGTACGTTGGTTTCCAACCCCTCCAGTTTCGCGTGTCTCCAACTACGACACTAGATATATCATATTCGAGCTTCTGAAGAACGTAGGGTTTATAATTAATCGAACCACCGCTCTACCTAACCCGCTCCTCAAGTCAATGCACGCTACTTCCCTGAAGCACAAGGACGCTGTTACACTCCCGCCCGTCCAGGTGACGATTGTCGCTGGTGATCACGATGTTGGGATTCGCATATCTGATCAAGGTAAAGTGTTTCGCGACACTTTCGAGCCAATCTTAAGACTGTTGGTGTTGCAGGTGGCGGCCTCCGTGATGAATATAACCGGCCAGTTCGTGCGTCTGATATATTCTCTTTCTCGCATGTAAGAAATGCTGGAAGATTGGACGATTCTCGCCTGGGAGCACTTCGTAACGCCAGCAAAAGCGACCAAGGTGTGCGTGGCACAGTGGGAGAGCAGGTTGGGCGATGGCAAAAAGCAAACGGGGATGACGGAGACGATTTATCAATAAATCCTGTCGAAGGAGCACTTCGTAACGCCAGCAAAAGCGACCAAGGTGTGCGTGGCACAGTGGGAGAGCAGGTTGGGCGATGGCAAAAAGCAAACGGGGATGACGGAGACGATTTATCAATAAATCCTGTCGAAGTCCTTCACCCGCGAATTGGCATTGGGTTGCCCATGAGCTATATCTTCGCCACGTAAGTTTGGATTTCCTCGGGTTGTTCGAGGCTCACTTTTGTGTTGCAGCTATTTTGGAGGCACCTTAGATTTGGTATCGTTGGATGGTTGGGGTATTTATATTTTTTTGTCTTTGCCTTTGTTCTGCTGAATGTGATGGGCTAGGCACGGACGTGTATCTGCGACTTCCAAAGCTTGTACGTCTTTGTTGTCTCCCATCCGCCAACTTCGTCTCACAAGTAACAGGGAACTAATCTGGAAGGAATAGAAGTCTGAATAGACTTCCGCTAGGCATAGCTGAAGGACATAGCACATTTCTTGAGTGCCGGTACGGGCTCACATACTTGAATTGGATGACACTGGCTGCATTTACACTGCACTGCCTCAAGTCCATTGCAGGTAATCAGGCCAAATGTTGTGGAGGCATACCAGTCATATGTAAGCCAACTTCTGAGCTGCATGACCTGAATGAGAATAAATTAGAAAGCTCCAGTGTTAAGGAGAAGAACTCGCTGAATTGATATGCAGGAGTGCAGGGTTCGTAAGCTGATGCCGGATCCTTCGGATGATTGCACTGCATCAATTGCCTTTTGTGGAGTTGACGCCCGCACAACACAAGCGTGATTATGCAAGATAAAGGAATGTCCCCCACTTGCGCGATGCTAGATGCCGTCGACCTCGTATATCTCTCCTCAATCAATGACCCCCAACACCATGGACTCTGAGCATTACTTTGCTCCTCCACCGGCCTACTTCGAGCAAGAATTCGACCAAAAGATATCTCACGCTACCAACTTATCCGTTCAGACGGCGCAGCTAGAGAGAAGGGCTGCCGAGGGGGGTGGATGGGAACCATACGACCCGAAGGCTTTTGAAGGAGAGGTGACGAGGACAAGCAAGACAGCGCCCGCCCAGGTTGACCAATCGAAGGCAGACACTACCACCACAAGTTGGCAGACTAATCCCTCGTCAGTTTCTGTCAACGAAGGTGTGCCGGCAGCACAAAATCACAGTGCAGACGGGCCGAACAACTCCCCCTCCGTTCAACCCCTTCGGATTGAGAAGAAGTCCGCTCCCAAGTCCAATGCGTTGGACGTCCAAGGCCCCCACGCGACGATAAACTATTCTGCAGCATCGAGTACGAGCGCGCACCGCAAAAGCTCTTTGAGCGTTTCGTCCCCATTCTCGACTCCTACTTCCTTCGCTGACCAAGTGAACGCGAGGATATCCGCCGCAATACCAAACAGTGAGGGCGTTCAACCTGAAGGAAAAACTGAGGAATATCGACATTCCCTCGTCGATCCTTACTACACCACACATGCGACTTCTCCTCGACAATCCTTGCCTCCACCGATACGGCCGCATGTTGCAGTTCCGGAACGTCCAATGTCCTACTCTCCCAGCTCAAGTTCACCATCTCCGTCCGTTCCGCGGATAGACTTCAATCCCTACGTCGCATATGGCAATAGGGCGCCAACGTCTCTACCTGTTCAAACGCCGCCCCGCAGACCGATGGCGCCTGAAATCTCGTACGATCCCAACGCCTTTTACAAGTGAGTAATCCTCTCTAGAACACGGGCGGACATCGTTGAGACTACTGATCTCCTTCTCCTTAGTTCGGCCGTTTCTGCTCAACTCACTCCGTCTAGACCTTCCCAACCATATCCCTCCCCGCTGTGAGTGACCCAAGTCTCTACGTTACGATCTCTCTTTCTGACGCACTTCACAGGTCTGGTGGCAACCTACCGCAATATCAGGTCCAGAATGCGAGCTATCTACAGGATGGAGTCCAACAACAGCCGTTCAATTCCCCGCTTCGACCTGTTCGACCACCTGTCCACGGAGTCAACAATAGCCCAAGGCAGGCCCTCTGGCAATCGTCTACTAGACCAGCCACTTCTTATGGAGGTTCTGATCTATACCTTGTTCCCGAAAGCAATCGACATCCCAACAACCGCAACAGTGTTTATTCCAATCACTCAAATCGATAACACCCATTCACGATACCTCTATACCTATGATGCGCCTATATTTCGGTCTCCACCTCTGTATCCTATGCAACTTCCCAGTTCTGAATTCGTGCGATATGTAACTACATGTATCTGTCAATTTTCTACACACAACGCGCAGTAGCTTGATTGAATTTTATACCGACCTTTCTCAGAAGTCATTCCATCTGTATTCAAGAGTCTTTGCGTTATATACCAGCGATCTCCTTACTGGTGTGCTTGCAAGATTCAGAAACGGCACACCCGGTCCGGAGATTGATTTACTTAGCAACTTGGAGTCTTGGACATTCAGTTCACATCACTCGTGTCCAGCATGTCGCAACACCCTTCGAGGCAAAGTGCACCTCAAATAAGAGCCTCCCAAAGTAATGGACAGACACCTAATAAGCCCGCGGACTGTAAGTTCTTTTGTGCGTATCTGGACAGGCTTTGAGTTGACTAGTTGCTGCTCTTTGCTAGATGTATACTTTGACAGGAACTTGAACGACTTTTCCGGCGATATTCTACCGCGGGCGAAGAGTGCACAGCTCAAGCTAGAGCACTATTACAAAGTTGCTGTAGATGCTGCAATTGAACGGAACACCAGGTGAGTTTGCCTGCTGAATGACCTAGGTTTCAGCCAAACCAATATTCCGCAGGCGTGTCGAGCTGGAGCGGCGGTTGCAATCAGAACACACAATGTCCGATGAACGAAAGAACAGACAACTGCAGCAACTAGGAAAGAAAGAATCTACGTTTCTGCGCCTCCGACGGACGAAATTAGGATTGGATGATTTCCGGACCGTGAAAGTGATAGGAAAGGGTGCATTTGGAGAGGTACCTTTCTGTGTCTCTCGCTCTGAACTATGTTCAAATAATCATCCAGGTCAGATTGGTTCAAAAAATTGATACCGGTAAGATTTATGCGATGAAACTCTTGAAGAAAGATGAGATGTTGAAGAAGGATCAGGTATGTATCTGCGTCGTCATAGTACTTTGATTTTCTACTCATCGAACTGTAGCTGGCCCATGTCAGAGCTGAGCGAGATGTTCTTGCTGAATCAGATTCTCCCTGGGTCGTCCAGCTTTTCTATTCATTCCAAGATGCAGCCCATCTCTACCTCATCATGGAGTTCCTTCCTGGCGGCGATCTTATGACGATGCTCATCAAGTACGACACCTTCTCAGAAGATGTCACTCGCTTCTATCTTGCTGAATGTGTCTTGGCCATCGAGGCCGTTCATAAACTCGGGTTCATACATCGGTCAGCACGTCATTTAGGTTCCCATTGCCCGGTTGTTGACTATCACGCAGTGATATAAAACCAGATAACATTCTCATGTATGTCTCCGTGATTCGGACTATCCTCATCTCATCTTGGATTACCAGTGATAAGGACGGCCACGTCAAGCTGAGTGACTTCGGCTTGTCTACTGGGTTCCACAAACAGCACGATTCGACATATTATCAACGTCTACTAGAAGGTAGCAACTCGCAAGCTAATGCGGCTCCGCAGAATGCTCGGAATAGTGTAATGGTTAACTCGATCAACCTGACCATGACGAACAAGGATCAAATAGCGACCTGGAAGGCCAATCGTAGAAAACTTGTAAACCCTCTCTACAATCAGGAGTATATGAAGCTGATCACGTCGCAGGCGTACTCGACTGTCGGAACTCCAGACTACATTGCACCTGAGATATTCTTGCAAAAGGGTTACGGCAAGGAATGCGATTGGTGGTCTCTTGGAGCCATCATGTTTGAGTGTCTGGTCGGATATCCGCCTTTCTGCTCGGAAAACACGCATGAAACCTACCAAAAGATCATGCAATGGCAGCGTTATCTCGCTTTCCCGGATGATGTACACCTGAGCAGAGAAGCTGAAGATCTTATTCGGAGGTTGAGCATTCTCTTCCAACAACGACTCCGAGTTGACTAACAACACGGCCCACAGACTCATCACCTCGACTGATAGAAGGCTGACTGTTGAGCAAATAAAGAAACACCACTTCTTCTACGGTGTTGACTGGGACCTTATCCGCGAAATCGACGCACCATTCGTTCCACACCTGCGGTCGATTACCGATACCTCTTATTTCCCAACAGACGAACTGGACCAAGCCCCCGATACATCACAAGCAGACCCCAGTGCCGCCAGCAAAGATTTGGCATTCCTTGGGTCAGTTGCTCTCCATGTCTCAGTACCAGGTGCCAATACTTATCTAATTCTTTCGGCAGATACACGTTCAAACGTTTCACGATTTCGTCCTGAACATATCTGAAAAATCAAGAACTTGGAGGAACAAACTATTGTACAATTTGCACACTTGCTTTCGTTATTTCTTAAGTATGTAGTAGCAACGGAGATCTTCGGGCCGATGGTCCGCGAGAAATAAACTTGATCGTAACCTGCAGTTGAATGAGTTGACTTCAACTCACTGACGATCGTGAAACGTCTCTTCAGCACGCTGACCCTGCGTAGTATGTCAACGACTAACGCATTTGGTGGCTTTTGGAACACTCTCCCGACCCCTCTCACGCCATGGATGTAAGTCGTTGTCAAGTCAAGTCAAGTCTAATCTCCGTTAGCTTATGGTCATGCTAGCCTCGATGTTATCCATTCCATGGGACACACTCAAATGACACCAGTTCAAGCATCGACGATACCTCTCTTTATGAAACACAAAGATGTCGTTGTGGAAGCGGTGACTGGCTCAGGGAAAACACTGGCATTCGTTATACCTATCGTGGAACGGCTTATTCGTCGAGAAATCAAACTCAAAAAGGATGAAATAGGAGCGCTTGTCATAAGCCCGACGAGGTATGCATTATCGTCCTGTATACCGAGATCTGTGCTTTCTAAGGATCTCAGAGAATTAGCTTCGCAAATCCACGCAATATTCTCTCTGTTCCTCACATCCCAACCTGAGGCTGAGGATCCTTCACACGCGTCCCATCCAGAGCCATTACTTCTCGTTTCCTCCGAACAGTCTTCTCCTCTTCAAGATGTTCAGAGATTCACTTCCGCGGGCGCTGATATCGTAATTGGCACACCAGGAAGAATAGAAGAGTTTCTTTTGGGGAAAGGTCGCGGCTCAGTCAGCGTGAAGGAACTGGAAGTGCTCGTGCTAGATGAAGCAGACAGGTATGATAACAGGTGCAATGAAATTGTTTGCACCTAACTTCGCTTTTAAGACTTCTAGACCTGGGATTCCAGACAACTCTCACTCGAATAATCACACATCTCCCCAAGCAACGGCGCACTGGGCTTTTCAGTGCTACGATGACGGACGCCGACGCGCTTTCAGAGCTGGTCCGTGTAGGACTTCGAAATCCAGCACGGATTGTCGTCAAGGTTCAGGCTAAGAGGACCAATACCAATCCTGCTTTCAAGAATGGTGAAGTCATCGAGGAGAGAAGAACGCCTGCTAAGTAAGTCTATTCAACGGTAATGTGGACAACACATATTCAAAGCGATGAAGCCTCCAGAATTATTATGTCAAGTGTCAGACATCTGAAAAGCTTCTCCAACTTATTCGAATACTGGAACACGAAACCAACAAGAAGCAATCCTCTCAGTTCATCGTATACTTTGCTACTTGTGCCTGCGTTGATTACTTCTACAAGGTACGGATGTTTATTCCTTCATCTCGCTGTGCCGTGTTGGTTAACCAATAAGAAAGGTTCTGCCCACGGTAGTATCGTCAGAAATTAAGTTACACTCCCTGCATGGCAATCTTTCTCCTAGCATGAGAACCAAGACACTTGAAGCGTTCTCGTCTTCGTCGTCTACTTCTGTTCTCCTTGCGACGGATGTGGCTGCACGTGGCCTAGACCTTCCTCACGTTGACGGAGTCATCCAATTCGATCCGCCAACCGATACAAAAACCTTCTCGCATCGATGTGGTCGCACAGCTCGAGCAGGGAGGAATGGTACTGCTTGGGTTTTACTTTCGGGGCGAGAGATCGAGTTCCGTGGTGGGTGCTTCTTCGTGCATGAACCAGGCATCTGTCTGATTGCCTTGCAGACTTCCTGAACGTACGCAAAATTCCTCTGAAAGAATGGCCGTACTCCCAGGCCAGCCAAAACTCACTCGATGACTGCGAGACTCAGCTAGAAGACCCAGAGGTCGAAGAATATTTCAACCGAATACGTACCAAACTCAAAAGTGATCGAGCACTTCACGATCTCGTGGGTCACCTTCCTGCTTGTCAACTGCATTAATATTGATACACCGCCGGTTGTCTAGTCTGTGAAGGCGTTTGTGTCATTTGTAAAAGCGTACTCCAAGCATGAGGCATCGTACATCTTCCGAGTCAAGGACCTTGATTTAATTGGGCTTGCGAAGAGTTACGGATTGCTACGTCTCCCAAAAATGCCTGAGTTGAAACGACTGGATCGCAATGGCTGGGAGGATGCCGATGTATCGGTAAATTCCAATGTTGCAGTCGACGATAGTGACCTGACTGTATGGCTGTAGTGGGATGCATACCAATATGCAGACCCAGCACAGGAGGCAAAGCGGATCGCCGAATTCTCACATGCAAGCGAAGAAAGGGACAAAGACCGCGAGCGACAACGTGTACAACGTCTCGCGAAAAGGCAGGAAAACGCTGCTTGGAGTTTGAAGACGGAAAAGAAGGAAGAGAGGGAGAAGCGGAGGGAGAAGAAAAGGCTGAAACAAAAGTGGATGAAATCACAAGTGGCCCAATCGGCGTCAGCTGCTGGCTTCAATGCCAGTGGTAAAAGACCAAGAGAAGTGGGCGAGGGCGAGGAGATCGAGGACGACTGGGCTGAGCTAGCTCGAGAGGAGAAGATGGCCAAACGGGTTCGGAAGGGTGTGATGTCTCAGAAGGAGTTTGATGCAGAGTTCGGTGACCTTGACGGCTAGACGCTTCTCTGCAAAATTCCTTCGAATTCAAAAGTCCATTTGCGTTGAGTATGGTATATTACATCCTCTTGTAGTAGTGATACAGTAGCAAATGTTTGTTAACGGTCTGCAAATCGGGATAGGACAGCGAAACGAGAAGAAAATTAGCGATGTATAGGTACATTATCCAGGGGTGGGCTTTCTAGTGCGTAACGAGGGTCGCATCTAAGGCGGATGAATCGGGGATCCAAAAAGCTCTGAATAACAAACTCACCATCTCGACAAACACTGGGAGTAATTGAGGAATGTGCACTAGCTCCGGGGGTTTCAGAGCTTGGTCAGGCTTCTTCTTTGCAGGAGCTTTCGCCGGTTTGGGTTTCGTTGGCGTCGGTGTAAGTGGTGGAGGACGCTGAGGTGATTTCCCTTTCGGTGGCGGTGGAGGTGGAAGATCAAGGTTGGTCGACGATGGACTAGGAGGTAAAGGTTTGGAGTTATTACCCTGCAAGCTTTTCGACGTCGAAGGTAGAGGAGGAACAGGAGGGGCAGGGGAGGAATCCTGTCGACTAAAGCGCGATAGGGCCAGGTTGCTGAGCGAGAAGTTCATGGATTTGGAGCTGCGGAGCGATTGGGAACGCTTTCGGGTAGGGGCCTGAGGGGATGTTGGTGTCGAGGGCTGCGTACGCATGGGTGAGATTGTTGGTTTATGCGTCGCGTGTCGATGGAGGGCATGATGAACCTGGCTAGGGTATGGATGATTATAAATATGATGAGCGTGATGAGGTTTCGAAGACGAGGCCGAAGCCTGAGACGTGGGCGTTGTCGCGGCTCTGGTGCTACCTCTGGTGCTTTCAGAGCCATCAGAGTCATCGTTAGTTTCGTATTCGCTGGAAGTGTATTCCTCGCTACTGGAGTCATCTTCCTCGTCTGTTTCTTCAGCTGCCACATCAATGGCATCCCCACTAACAAGCTCGCCAAAACTTATCTCCCCAACAACACTATTGACTAGTGTCTGTGTTGCTTCGTCCTCTGCGTCAGCGTCAGACTGGCCATTAGATCCCTGTGCTCTACCAAAGCGCCGGCGAAGTTTGTCTTCGTATAGCACCTTGAGTTTGTAATGATAAAGAGCCACTTTGTCGACCTCCGCGATGATATCGTCACGTTCCTTCCCAGCGTGAGGTAGGAGGAACTCGAGGCTAACTGGATTCCCAACCCCCTCGCGTACCACGGTGAGAAAAAGTTCGATCCAATGCATGAGACTGTCGAAAAGTCCTTCTCCTTTGGAATGCACCTTGTGAACGAAGTTGTAGAAGGCTTGTTCGTGCCTTTGAACCAGATCTATGAAAGCCTGCACAGTGGCATGAGGGTCCACTTGGCTTACTGTATCCGTGTATATTAGCATCGCGAAAGTCAGGCAAGATCGAGACCGAGGGCTTACGTTCTTCTACTTGCTCTACAGTTTTGATGAGGTCGTTTACAAAAGTTTGGAGGTCGCTCAACGAATCTCCTATGCTCGCCGCTCGGTACACCTGAGCGAGCGGAGCATAAAAGATGGTAATAATATCCTTCAACAAATCGGCGGTGAAACCCTGGCGACAGAAGGGATAGGTGAGCGAATTCTGCTACAATAAATCATTTGAGTACCTCGAATATCAACTCTATGAGCTGCTCTCGATCTTTCAGCCGTGAATATAGGTGCGTCAAAACCTTGAGATCTTCAAGCAACCACGCATCTTCATCTTGAGGTCCATCATCATCGTCAGAATCCGCCAGGGTTTCCTTGCGCTTCAAATAAATCGTATGTGCTTTATGTGCCCGCGCCAGTCGATGCATCTGAATCCGAGATAACAGCGGCTCTTCTGCAGACCTCAAGACGATTGTAATGAGGTTCATCTGTTCGGATGCTGCAACGGACATTCGATTGACGGCTTACACAGAAAGAAAGACGACGAACTAACCGGCGTCTGCTTTGAACATATTCTGTATATCGCGTGGTGCATAAACGAATTGGCGGATCTTTTCGCACATAATTGGGTCGTCAACCTTGTCTTTGACGGCCTCTATCTCTTCTTCCAATGCTTTCACTTCCTCTGCCAACGAACTTGTGAACATCCTAAGTCCGAAGCTTAGTAAAAAAACCACAGGCCCAGAATGAGACGCCAACATTACCTTTGGAGTAGACTTCTGCCACCGAAAGGCTGCGCTAGGAAAAGATCGAGGACACCTATTCGACAGATAAAGAAGATTCATGCGAAAGATATGAACGAGGTAACCCACTTCGTATCATGCTGACAGGATTTGTGATCTTTAGAGCCGCTTTTAACATGAAATATGGCATCAAGCCATGAAGTCTCTTCATGCCAGCAAATGTTTCTGACGCGTCATCCGAAGCCACGAACATGTGGAAAACCGTCGAAGCCAATCTAAGGAAAGCGGTAAGGCTCAAATCATGGAGCTTCCAGGATAGAGAAACTGACGAAATCCGTGCCCATTCGACAACTGCCTTGAAGTTATCGGGCAAACCTTGAATATCTGGGGTAACCTTGATAATCCCAAAAACGTGAGTCAGCCCGTCTAAAAAGAATAAGCATCCAAATGCTCAAGCTCTAAACTCATACTGAACTGAACTTATTCACCTTTACCCATCAGATCACCCTTCACACTCTTGACAGCATCGCGAAGGCCGTCAACTCGACTGGCAATCTCCCTCGCAAACCGCTTCCTTCCATCTTCGCGTACACTGTCAGCCTCTTCTCTTCGTTTCGCATCCTCCAATTCATCCGGGGTGAGTGTTATCGGCCCCGACAACAAAAAGGAACGAAGGACGGGCGAAGAGGCAATGGTGGACGATGACATAAGGGAGTGAAGGTAGGAGCGCAGCGTAAGGCGGTTCTTTTCGCGTGCAAGACGTGAAGGAGCGGTGGAAGGGAATTGGTCTATGGACAAGGTAGGACTTTCGTGCAGATCATAGTCGTTGAATGTGGACGCCGTGGTTTGTCGCGTTAGAGGCGAAGGGCTCATTGGAGGCCGAGTCCCGTTGGGAGACATTATTGGTGCGGTGACATAACTTCGATCCTTGGCAGGTGGAGGGCGAACGGCCTCTTCTGGGTGAGCTTTGCTGAGCTACTGATTGAATGAGCGAGATATACGCCATTCCATCACCGTTCAGACCCACCTCTGCGGCAAGAGTCCTGAAATCTCCATAACGTCTAGAGACATAAACATCGGGATACCGAGATCGTCGAGTGCGAATGATAAATTCCTGAAGAAATCCACGAGTAAGATTAGCTTGAGCCAAGCTGGCGAAGACTGATGCTTGCCTCATGGGCCCTGCTGCGCATTCGACCTTTATCGACGACTGTTCTAACGCCAACGACGTTGACTTCAAATAAATCCCGCGTTTTCGCTAGACGTGCTTGACGGCGTTTCGAAAGGAATTCGAGGCGATCGAGATCAGCCTGAGTGAGCCGCACAACCTCCTCCGCTTCAACGAGTTTGGTGGCAGACCCAACGAACAAAGACAGATTGCGTTCCACTTTTGCTAGCAGCTTCTTCCTCGTAGCTATCTCGGCCTCTTCTTCGTCGAATAACGATGTCGGTGAGAGATTCCGGGAGAGCATGGCCGCCGCAAACGGCTGTAGTTTCTGGGAGTAGAAATCCTTGGGAGCTGCGGCCATGAAGGGGAAGGTGAGAACAAATTGTCGAAACATATATCGTAGAAAGGGTAGGTCCAGGGGCTCAGCACCCTTTGGAGGTGGGGAGAAGGGAGGTCCGAGATACGAGAGTGTTGAAACATTTGAAGGGCCTTCGGTAGTGATTAAATCGAGTTCACGAGCGAATTGAAGCTGGATGAGGGACTTCTTGAGATAATGGGCTCGTATGGCGGTAAGTTCGAGGTCTTTCTGGTCTGAGGAACTGCCTTCATGGTTGTTCTGTGGGGGCGGCGGGTCGGGCAGTGACATGTTGGAAAGAGCCAGGAAAGCAGAGTGCACACAACGTCATTTCATTTAAGAGATCGATTCCCAAGCCAAGCTCGCGGCAGCGTGTGACACTAAAGTAATGACCAAACGCCTTCCGAGACTTTTTCGCGAGTTTCAAGACGAAAACGGCGTAAAAGCGCGCAGAATTGCTTCAAGCACCAATTTTTTGATGTTTGGGATACCCAGGGGATACCTCATCCCATGACTATCACTTTCCCACTACGCAGAAATCATACGCTTCCCCCCTGTAGTTATACCGCCATTGATATACAATGCATTCTACAATAGTTGCTGATCCTCCATGTCCCCTGCGCTGCCAGATATACCGCCTGTACGCTTCATCGAACCTCGCCACTTGGTGTTCGGCGTCATAGGTGGGTTCTGAGGCCACCTTCAACTTATCTCCGCTCATGCGTCTCGGTCAGGTTATGGCATCTATCTGCTCTGTCATAAGCTGTTTCTCTGGCCGTACTTTCTCTCGCCCTTGAGACAGGTGCCAGGCCCACCTCTTGGCCATCCTGTTTTTGGTCAGTCTGGGACCATCATTCGCAGCGAAACGGGCATTCCACAACGCGAGTGGGTGAAGAAATATGGGCCTGTCGTCCGAGTCATTGGCCCCGTAGGAATTGAGAGGATGATTTTCATGAGACCTGAGGCATTGCATCAAATGCTCGTCAAGGACTGGCTCGAATATCCTCGCGTATGCTGTTCATTCGTTTCTGGTCATGTGTATATCAACTAACTGGCCTCTTTTCCATCTAGCCTGGCTTCCTTCGAAACATCTTGGGCCTTGTAACGGGATATGGACTCCTGACTGTCACTGGCAATGACCACAAGCAAATGCGGAGAGCAATGAATCCCGCATTCTCTATCCCTAATCTAATGGCCCGTAAGACCTCTCATTCACCAAGTCAACAAGAGTTTATCTAAAGTCCGTGAAATTAAAAGAAATACCCATGTACTTTGAGCCCATTGACGGGTATTTTGCTTCCTTTCACTATCTTGCACCTCCTTGACGCCACCGCGACAGCTTGGTGGACATTCTGAAGTCGCAAATAAAGCCTGGTGAAGCAAAACAAATCTATGTTTACGAATGGTGTACGGTCCTACACGTTCCATACCTTTCTTCAGCTGTTTAACCCGTCTCATCGCGTTCTCAATAGTGAGCAAAGTGACGTTAGATATCATCTGCGAAACCGCGTTTGGCTACAAGGCCGATTCGCTGCACAACCCACACAACGAGCTCGCAGAAGCCTATGAACAGCTTCTCAGCCTCCAGTCAGGTATGCATGCACTTCACGATGTACACCTTCTTCAGACGCTCATCGTCGATCGCAGGCCCCAACCTTGCCAAGTTCATCCTGCTGGTCTCCTTACCCGGCGCCCCGCGATTCCTAGCCTCCGACTGGGCATACAATCACCGAAATTGGATCTCGAAGATACCTGTTTTCGGCAAGCCTTCTGCTATCTGTTTCTCCAGTGCATAATGTCTGAGAGTGTGTTCCAGGTACTATAAGCCAGTTGATTGATGCCATGTATAGGATTCGCAAAATATCTGTGCGAATGCTTGACGAGAAGATGAGAGATTCCGATCTGGTCCTGAATGACTCTGATGCGAAGCGAGATATTATGAGCATCCTCGTGCGTGCACGGAAGGCGGAGCTCGATGGAGGCAAGGGCGAGTACGCCATGAGCGACCGTGCCATGATGGATCAAGTGGTCGGTGCCTCCAATTGTCCGTGTCTTCTGCTGGCTAATAGTATAACTCTATAGCTCACTTTCTTGGGCGCTGGCCACGAGACCACGGCATCTGGTCTAACTTGGGTACGCGATTCACTAGCAGTTGACCCTCGGTGCTGTCGCAAATGAAAACTTGGCAGACACTCTGGCACCTCTCCAACAACCTGGACGTACAGCAGCGTCTACGTGATGAACTTTACCCGGTCTTCTCAGAGAACGCTCATCCCGATTACCGGACCCTCAAGGACCTACAGTGGCTCGACTGCGTCGTGTAAGTCCACATTTTCAACCGATCGATACCTGCTTATCGGTTCTTGGTCTTCCAGCATGGAAAGCCTAAGAGTCATGCCACCTGTCCCGCTGACGGTGCGCGTAGCAGCAAAGACGGACTACATCGACGGTGTGCTCGTGCCCAAAGGAACTCTTATCACGATCCCTGTCCGTCCACACAAGTCGGATCAAAATAAATGACGTCACTTACTCTCCGGATTTCCTTTCTCAGATACGAGTTGTCAACACCTGGAAAGAGGTCTGGGGCGAGGACGCCGAGAGGTGTGTGGTGATATTGCGAGCTTCATGTCGTCGGGATCATATCTGACAACTCTTCTCCCTCGGCGCGATGAACCCCCAGTTTCAACCCAGCACGATGGCTCAGCCTCCCGAAGGATTATCACCCGACGTTCTCGATGCTCTCCTTTATCGCTGGTCCGCACGCGTGCATCGGAAAGACCATGGCCATCATCGAGATGAAAGCCGTCCTCGCGTCAGTATTCTTTTCCCTCTCGTTCCTCTGTTATGGAACGCAAGCATATCTAAGCTGAGTACTGACGCGATTTCTGTTTGTACCTGCAGCGCCCTAATCGTCAACTTTGAGTTCGAGCCCGCTTTCGCCGGGCAGGTGCCTAAACCTGCGGCTGCGATCACCATCAGTGAGTGCCCTCAGGCTTTTAATTATCGTTGCACTGCTCGATCTTGGCCTCTAACGAAACCTCTCCTCGTGTTTTCTATCGACTCCATTCCGAATCCGCCCCACGATCGGACAAATGGTGTGCTGCGTTCGTTGTCATCGACACCTCAAGAACCGACCGATGGGATGCCTCTTCGCGTTCGAAGAGTGTCAACGCCTTCGAATCCGACGCCCATTCTCAAGTGACTGTAGTCATCGAACACATCTGCAAGACCTGTCATGAAGACAGGCAAGATCTAGCTTCCGTTACTGTACTCACCATCTCTACGTGTATTCTAGTGTTCGGTCGTCGAAATGCGGACTAGATAAGGAACATCTGTCATTCAATTGCAACACCCACGCCCGAGCCTCAGACATAAGTGGCTGATGAAAACATACGGCGCTGCGTGGCGTGACATCGACAGGAATAGCACCCTTTCTGATTCATATATCATGACAGACGTCTTCACCCAGGAAGCCGGATATCTAGAAGGGCGATAACAAAAGAGCCTCTAGTATTTTGGAACGAAGGTTTGAGTTTTTGGGTTGGGTGACACGGTCTGGGTCCTTCCACGGTGCACTGTGCATTCAACGCGACGTCAAGGCGTCAACGTGCGGCGTGCCCCAATCCCTATAGGTTGAGCGCTGATTATTTACATCAATGAAGGCGTGAGCTCGCTGAATTCTTCGTCCGATGAGAATGCTCGGAAACTCAAACTCATTGACAGGCTATGTGGGGACGGCCAATCGGTGCATCCCATTTGCCAGTGCCAGTGCCAGTGCTATCCATATTCTCTAGCTCGTAAGCACGATGATAGAACGGGGGGCCCAGTACCCCGGA
Source organism: Cyclocybe aegerita (assembly GCA_902728275.1). NCBI lineage: Eukaryota > Fungi > Basidiomycota > Agaricomycetes > Agaricales > Hemipholiotaceae > Cyclocybe > Cyclocybe aegerita. Next base: position 416,612 of record CACVBS010000028.1, read on the forward strand.
TGGAACGACACGATCTCCAAGTGAGTCTCGCCTTCTGGGCTCTTGCCTCTGTCTTGTGTCAGGGATGGGGGGATCACATCGGTGCAAATGGTGTACGGAAATGATTCAAATGGCCCATGGACCATGATGTTGGTGCTGGTGGACCACATATACTTTCTGAGTGGTGCTGATCATGACGAAGCTTGTTTTATGATCTCAGGAGCCGGGTCGAGGCCTCTCGCTGGCGACGAATGAATAATGCATCTCGGAATCGATGGTACCGAAGATATGGTGCTAGAGGGTACGAGCCTAGAGGAGCTCCTATTTGCCAGCTGAGATCGATCGTCGTGAGGCTTGGATATTTGCAGCACTTCGGCGCTTAGAAATTTCCTCGGATCCGAATGGCAAAGAAATTAAGGCAGTGCACGAAGGTGTAAATTTCTCGGGATTTCCAGCTGGTTGGGTATGTACGTGGTTATGCGTAAGCGCAGTACGAGAAATCGAGCAGACATACCCTACTCTTTCTTCTTCGCTTTACTACGCCCCTTCTCTCGTCCGACGCATCCACCCCTTCTCCGACCTTACAGCAACAGCAGCAGTAGCGCCGACCCAGGGTAACGAGAGACCTCGATCGTCTACCCGGTTGGTTGTACCTCGAGGAACGAACGGGCTTGAAAAGCAAATGGGAAAAACCAAAAAAGTGGGTTGATGGAGACTAAGACGAACCAGAAAAATCTGAGCATGAGCATGAGCATAAGCATGAGGAGAAGCCTTTGACGAAGAGAAAGGGATAAAGATCATGAAAAAAAAAAAGAGGATGCGGGATGATGGTGGTGGTATGCAGTGGTGTAGAGTCAATGATGATGTGATAGATGAATGGGAAAAAGTGAGATTAAAAGGAGAGAGAAAAGAGGCGCGAGTCTTGAGGCCGAAGATCGAGCGCCCGAGGCCGACGGAGAAAGACAGAGGTTGAACAACGAGGGAACGAGAATGCTACCATGCACGATCAGAGCCAACTCTAACCTTTCTACAAGCACACACACCTGCACGGCCCATCACAGAATCGTGCACCCATTCGCGAACCACCTAAACCCAGCCAATCAAACGAAAAACGATCAGCACCGCCATCGTCCAGACGAGACACGGCACCAGCGGGCCCCTTCCGCCATCCCACCAGCCCACCAAGAGCACAAAGCGGAGCCATGCGTACCAGTTTCCATTGAGCTGCTCGATCCAGTGGACGACGAGCATGAGGCGCAGGCGCGCGGAGCGGATGGGGAGGAGTTTTGCCTTTTCCTGCTCCTCGATGGGGAGGACGAGGGCGACCCAGAAGGAGAAGAGGGCGGGGTCGGAGGGCATGGCGCCGTAAGTGGTGGAGAGGCGCTGGACGACCCAAGGGGCGGCGCCGCGTTGGAGGCGGTCGAGGAAGGAGCGGCAGGTGGATATGAGCTCGGCGTTGGTGGGTTGGCGGGGACGGGTGGAGGAGGAGGAGGAGGAGGAAGCGCTCAAGGATGACGTGAGACGCCGCAGGAGTGGCTGGTCCTGTCTCGGACTGAGGTTAGGCGCCGGTGATTCCTCGTCCGCGTCATCCAAGACGAGCGTCTCACTAATGTCGTCGGGATAGTCATAGATGCTGTAACACGCCCATAAGCACAAAAAACACGCATAAATCCACTTGCCACGTACCTCTCGATCCGCCCGACCATGTACCCGTCCAAACTACCCCGCTCCAGTATGCGAAAGCGCGTCGAACCCCACGTCTCGACCATACTCCGGCCGTCCGGGAGCATCTGCACGCTGCGGATCTCCAAAATTGTGCCATAGTCCGTGTTGGGCGAGCCGGCCTTTGAGGTCATGATCATGCCGAAGCGCGGGTTGGACGTCTCGAGACACCGCCGGAGCATGAGACGGTATCTAAACGAGGCGACATGACAGGTGGGTTTAGGTTTTGGAATAGCGGTGTGGGGAAGCGAAAAGACCGACCTGGGCTCGAAGAAGTGGAGGAAGGTTGGCATGCCGGGGAAGGTTAGGTGGGAGACGAAGATGGGAGTGTTGAGTCGGGCGTGGCGCTCTTCTTCCTCGATGGCTGCTCCGCGCTCTTGGTAGAGCAGTGAATAGGCTTTAAGAACTAGGAGCCATAGTAAGCGGGTGTCGACGCATAGGAGAGACAGAGAACGCACTAATAGCCAGAATAGTGCGGTTGACGGGTTGGTCCTGAAAGAAGTAGCTCGGAAGGTCTTGTCTGCATATCGGACAGGTAGTGCTGTGGTCGAGGGAGCGTTGAAGGCATTTGGCACAGTAGGTCTAGGATGTCAGGGAAGGTGAGGATGGGACAGGGTGTCGAGTAGGAAAGGAACTGACGTGCTGGCAGGGGGTAGTAACGGGCTGATAGAAGAGGAGGTAGCATATGTGACAAGTGAGTTCGTCGAGAAGCTTCTTGTCAAATTCTGCGAGAACGGTGTCGCGCGAGGCGGGTGGTGGGGTGGGAGGGTGGGAGGGGATGAGAGGGATGTCGCGGGGGACGAGGCGGTCGCGTGCTGCGGTTGAGCGGAGGTGGGAGAGGAGGTCTGGCTCGTCGTCATCTTCGTCTGTGGAGTTGTGGGAGTGTTTATGACGCTTGCGGGGACGAGGGCCGGAGTTGCGACGGTCGAGCGTGCGAGCGGAGGTGGACGGAACGGGATCGTCGTCGTCGTCGTCATCTTCGCGTGCATCCGTGTCCGGAGTCTGCAAATCGTCGAGACGGGCGGTGGTGCGGTCTATGAGGGCGATGACTTTGTTGAGGGTGACATCTGTGCGGGGGTCGGTGTAGGTGAGGGGTGCCTGGTGCAGCGGAGGGGCAGGGTTTGACAG
>CACVBS010000028.1:429437-518576 GCA_902728275.1 Cyclocybe aegerita
TGTTGTTCTTGAGCTCGTGCCTACGATGATGGTGTTGTTCTTGAGCTCCTCATGAGATGTTTCCATGGACGGGATAGTGCCGGAGAGGGAGCGTTCGCGAGGCATGGTGGATATCTGTGGAGGAGAGGTGGTAGTACGAAAACAAGCGGTTATGCGATGAATAAAAGAGGTGCAGGGTTGGGGAGAGGACATACCCGGGTAAAGTGCGCAGAGAGAAGGAGGGAGTGAGATGATGGGTGATGTGGGACAAACCAGTCAGCTGAAGTGACCAAAGTCTGACGCTGACTACAGACTTCCCAATCTTATCACAGAATCGTCTTCGGCCCGCTATGTCCGATCTCGCGCTCCCACGCTCGCACCTCCTTCGAACACCGTGCCCCGCCCTCTCTCGCCATCTGAGCCCGCGACCACATGCCGAACCACAACCACCTCCCCAACCACGCTCCCTCGCCCAACCCCGACGATGTCCTCGACAAGTTGCGCGACCTCGTCGCCGACACCTACCTAAACAAGGACACCTCATCCCTCCACATCCGTGCCATGGCCCTGATCGGGCGCCTAAAGAGTCTCTACCGCGCAGCCAACGCCGCAACACGTGCACGAAAGGAGGAGACGACCGCCGCGCGCCTCGAGATGGACCAGTCACACCTCACCCTCCAGAATCTGCTCTACGAGAAACGCCACCTGGAAAGGGAGATCGAGAAGTGCAGACAATTTGCGTGCGTCCTTTTTGTGCTGGTCTCAAATGGCATGATTTCATGCTGAGTGCTTCGGGGCGAAACGAACAGGTCAATATACCAGGACGTGCCGCTATATACCCTAGAAGAGTTCAATCGTCTGGCCCCTCCGGAAGCCCGAACAGACAACGAACATCAGTTGATGCTCAACCGCCTCAGCTTTGAACTTGCGGAACGCCAACGGTACGCCTTGATCCTAATCACATGGTGTCCCGCATATCTAACTTAAAGCCGCTCTCTCCAGCCTCGACCTCAAGAAGAAGGAGCTCATGCAACAGAAGGAAGAGCTTCTTAAGGAGAGCAAGGCCAAGGTTGCCACAATGGACAATGTCAAATCCCAAATAGACTTGCTCATGAAGGTACGTTTTTATCCATCTTTTCCGCCCTTTCCCCGCTCATGGGCCTCACCCTTGCTTCATTTAGACCGCCACCGAGATCCAAAAGAAAGTAGACGAAATCGTGCAACCAACATCTGCCCAAGCAAACGACGCGCCTGGCTAAACTTTCTGTTGAGATCCCCATCCCGTTTACTCTTCCTTTTTCTCATGTAATCCATGTTACAATTCACAGTTCCTCATCTATTGTACACTCTGTAATGAAAGAAGTGAATCCCGGAGAATAAGCGGACCAGAAAGACTATTAACAACGGCGTGCGATGAGTGGGTGGTGGTACAGTTAACTAAGGTGGTGGAGAACCGGTCTCAAGATGTGTGCAAGGGTATCCATGGATGAAGAAGCAAAGCAAGTTCCATTCACTCCCCATCGCTGATGCTGCCTATGTCGCTCATCTCTGCATCCTCATCATCATCTTCCTTGCCGTCAGCAGCATCTGCTGCCTCTTTGGTCGCGTATCTCTGGACATATTCTGGGCACAGCACAACGTCATGAACGCCATCAATCCTGCGATAGCCAAGGAGCTTACCTTTCACTTTAGCCTCGTATTCCTTGGGGTGTCTCATCAACAGAGCAGCCGCCTCGCCGTTCAGGGGATCGTTGGGGTTTGGGTACCGCAGCAGCTGGGGCAGGAAGACCTCAAAGATGTTGATCATATCTGGGCTGCCTTCAGCATCCGGTACATGCAGCCCAGGCAACAGGACTCACCGAACATGGGCGACCAGGTCTGGTTAATGACATCGAGACACACGGAACCACTCCTACGAGGGCGACATGAGCAGTCATGGACAAGGTCACAGCGAACAAGATCCGCACAGCTCGTCGATGTTGGGATGGAATATCTTGTTCATGAACCCGATGCTGGGCGACTTGAATGGGTACTGGTCGGGCAGCTCGACGTGGATCTTCCACACGCCGCCGGAGAACGGTGCTGCAGGGCAAGGGTTAGCATGGGGACGTAGGGAGACGAATCGGTGTGTAGCGCACTCTCGGCCGGACCGTAGAAACGAACATGGAACTCTTGCATGTTGTCGTTCACAAGGCTGACCTCGTAGTCGGACATTAGCCTGGGGATGCGGAGGAGAGCATATCAGCATGCTGCGTAGACACAAGGCGCTCAGAGGATCGATACAGTTTCATGACATCGGTTTCGATGCGTCGTCTACTGGGATTCGCGTAGAGATAGGATGAGCATCAGTACACAGTTAACGGTCCTGAACGAGGAGACTTATCATAATGGATGCAAGGTTTGAGGGTTGGGGTCGGGAGGCAGAGAGTGGGCGGGAATGAAGGGGGCTGTGGGCAAATCAGCAGTGGCAGCTCTAAAGCACAGAAATGTGCCGGAATCGGCGATGACCGAAAATGCGATCATTGACACCATCCTTTCTTGTCCTCCAACACTCATATCGCTAGCCTTATCACACTCCCTGCCTGCAGGCAGCCGTCCGCCTGGTTCCCTACTTCGTTCGGCCATCATCTCTTTTTTCGCGTCTCTTGTCTGCGCCGAACAACAAAGGGCGACATATGTGATAAAACACCTCATGCTGCAGTGCTATCCGATTTCTAGGAAGATCTCCTGGCAGCTGGACATCATAATTTATGAGTTCTCCAAAGACACATGGAACAGCCTGGAACCTCTACATTTGGTGGTCTACCAATACGTGTACTCCTCGTAGATGCAGTACACGTTGTCGCCCGCGCATGGGTCCTTCGAAGCCTGAGGTATCCCGAGGTCCGCAGTTGCTCCTCCTTTCCCGCTGCTGGTGCTGCCCCCTTGCCTGCTCTGCATCGACTTGTACCCCACCAAAAATACTGCAGGCACGACCGGTCCCCTATCAACAACTGGCGAAAATAAAGCGGCCAAGAAACTAACGTACCAACCCAGAATAGCGCAAACAGACCAATCACCGCCATCTCTTCCTGGGACCGAGTCAGCATCTGGCCTTCCGACTTATGGTGCATCATGATCCTGCAAGAGGGAAGTTGCCGTTCCATGGTTTGAACTCTTTGTGTTGTAAAGGTATTCCGTGAATGCAACAAAGCTCACATGAATAAAAGTGCCGAAATCGACAGAATCGCGATTGACGTTTGGGTCAGCTGGAATGCGTCTGTGATAAGAGGTTGTTATTGTCTGCAATTGAGTTTTCGAGGTGTCAAGGCCAGGCCTACATAGCGATGTCAAAAGCTTCGTCGAGAAGTGCGCGACGCTGACGACGGCAGCAGCTGCAAAACATGAGCGAGGCTCCGACTCGTGTCTTGCAGAACGAAGGTACCTATTGCTGCAGAGCGAATTGGATTGCTGAAGAGTGTCATAGATGTCCGTCGTTGAGCTGATCTAGCGAGACTAGGAGGAAAGGATAGAGAAAGCAGAGTACAATGGTGCAAGAAATATCTATCGAGTCGTCTGATATGAAATATAGTACATGAGGCATAAGCACGTTTGCTACACGAGGCGGTACTACGGTAGACCCCCAAGAACGTAAAAAATGAAACACAAGGTGCACGGCGTAGCATGTTTTTGATTCATGAAGGAGATTCGTTTCGACTTTGGTGCATGTCGTCGATTAGACGGGAGGCGCAGAATGCGGGATTTGGGTGATGGTAGGTGGTGCACCGTTGACACCTGGTTGAATGACAATAGACTGGCCGGGAATCTGCATTGGCATTGGGTAGCCGTACGGCTGAGGCATTGGGCCCATTCCAGGGGACTGAGGAGGGTATGGGTATGGGTAGCCGCCGGCAGTGTTGTAGTAACCTGGCGCTTCTCCGAACCATGGCAGCTCTATAGGATGATAAGTATAATCCTCGATATCAGCGGACGTTGGGCGAATTCTTACCTCGGATTGGTTCTTCCCAGATGTGGTAACGTCCGTAGCGTTGAGCTTGGTGAACGAGTCGCATTAAAATCCAGAAAGCAATGACGAAGAGAGCAAATAAAGCCCATGAGAAAGCCTGAACCACTTTCATCTGGTAGCAGTAGGACTGGGCGCTCGCTGGACAGGTTTAAGTTGGAAGCGTGCAGGAGAATAGATGGCAGACGTACTGGTTCCATCGTTTTTAGATGGTATTCTCTGACCTCCAAGAGTATCGCATTGAACAAAGCCGATGATATCACTGCAGGTAAGTTACGACTTAGCGCACGATTTTTAGCCTGAAGGAAATTCGGAGCCTACGTCGACCAAGCACCCATAGCTGTAACCGGAGGACATCAATGAAGGCCCAGAAGCGTATAATTGTTGGAGATTCACCAAGCCAGAACGTCCCGATGATGAAAAGCTCGATTGCTTCTGTTCGTGGTTGCGCCCATTGAAGACTAGAGGAACGCTATAAGAATGATAATCATGATCTACGACGTCATTACGCACCTCAGTAGGAACAACAGAATCGTCAGAGACGGTACGATGAGCGCAAATATCGTGAAATCCCCTGGCGGCGCTCTGTCAGACTATGCCGCAATACAAAAGCGACTCATGAGCACTGACGGTGCAAGCTGGGCAGGAAAAGGCTGGCAAAGTTCCCCGCTATTCCCAGAACAGTGCCTAAACGACAGTCATCAGTGTCGAAGCTCGTTCATAATGCGCTCATCACCGTAGAAAGTACCTGATAGCAGCAACGTCACGACTAGGGGAAATGGGCGGTGTAAAATGATTAGCGCGAGGATCTGTGCGGGAGGATAATCTCGAGAGCTTACTGTAGAATCCCAACCTGTTGTTCCCAAAGTGCACGGTCATGATCGTAAGGTGCCGCTGGAGCCGAGAGTGCTGAGGGAGATCGTGGAGGTACAGGGAAAAGAAGGGGTATCCCGAGCCGTGGATATATGGGAGAGCGCAGGAAACCTGTGCAAGCAGCCCGAAGGAACAAACGGCAAGTTCTCGAGCCCTGCGCGTCGAACTAGTGACGTAATTCGGGCGATGGCAATGTACTTCATTTTGCGAACGCACACATTGTCTTCTCCTCAGGACAGCCTCGGACAATCATCACCCTAGTATCCATGTAGTGGTATAATTTCCTTGTACAGATCGTACTTATATATGCTATTCTACATCACGATTCCGCAGTGAGTTATCTATATCCGTTACTCGTCGTAAATACTTAGAAAGAAACAGGTCAGAAATACATTCAGTCGTGAACACGCACGATCTTCATCGCTGGGCGCGAGTCCGGCTATATGGGTTGAGCATGCCGCCATTCTCGAGGTCGGGAACTGTGGCTCCATTACGTGAAGAGTTGCCAGAACCCTGCCGCACGTACCGGCCAGGCGATTGAGTGTACTGCTTCGCCGGTTTCGTGTAGGGATTTCGCGACTGGTATCTCGTGGAAACGTGTTCGTGTCGTGCGCTTGCTTTCCGCTCCGGCTTCTCTGTGTATACGGGCTGACCAAGTTGTGCGCTGGCGATGGGAAGAATGCTTGAGCTGCTTGTCTTGCCTCGTGTCTGTTTCGCGTTCTCATAATTGTTGAACCAGGCGCAGGAGGTAACCGGTCCGTGCCACATGTGTTCGTCACCCTTTCGGTGTCTTCGGATTGCCAGGATGAGAAGAGCCAGGCAGGCGAAAATGACTACATCTTTGTCAGCGAATTTGGTAGAAATTGGAAGAGCCAAGAGCATACCTAGTGCTGCATTCATCAAGGAGAAAGACATCAAGACACGATACATTGCTTGGTATTGGTCGGTCTGGACTGTAAAAAGGATGTAAATATCTGCTAAAATCCCTCAATGGCAGGGCGCTCACAGTTCGCGATTTCCTCGTCCACGACGATTTCCTCGTTGTCAGGAGCGTAGCACTCAACATCTGCAGATTGGGCCTCCGATGTCGCAAGGTAGGCACCAAGTACTACGGGCAAATGTCAACAATGGGAAGCCGCGCGGAACACGGAGCGACTCACCAAGCCAAAATACACTAGCCAATCCCAGGCAAGCCAGCTCGATTCTTGTTGATATAGGGTTCCTCTTCCCAAAGAAAAAGCTGAAAGACAAACTGGGTGAAACAGTCAACGGCCTGACGATGCGTGCGTGCAGACGAAGTGCTCACAGGATCACGAAAATGAAGAGGCTCGCCGAGCAGACGAAGATGGCGAAGGGGACAAATCGGGCTGAAAGGAAAAGCGTCGGCATGCAAAGAGGGAACCAGGGGGGTTGGGCGTACTGAGGTCCGAAGCTGCCAGCACTGACTGGAAGTGCCCAGCCATCGCGAGGCAGATGACAGTGAAGAGGATCACCGTAGCTATGGTGAGCCCATTAGACCACTGCGAGCAAGCATCGGGGAGAAAGCGCACCATATATCGACGTCCGGATAGTGTTGAACAAGGTCATTCTTGCTCTGGAGGGGACTGGTTGCTGCTGGCGAAAGGGTGCAGAAGGTGCGGAGGGCGACATGATAAAGTAACTAGAGGCACGAGGCGAACATGAAGCTTTGAGACCGAAACGAGCGAGCAATGAGGGGACGTGTCAGTGGGTGATGCGGCAGACGAGATGCTGCAGCTGGCCGGTGCTTAGGAAAAACGCACAGGCAACGAGGCCGACAGACTGAGAGATGCCCGGTGCGCGGAACGAAATTTGTGTCCCTCCCCATTTTGAGGAAGAGAACCCTGACGGGGTTATCAAAAACGCCTCGAGGCAAAATGCAGCACAGCCACTGCGGCGCGAACCATCCGGAATCAATCACACTCGCCCAGAGCCCCAAAATTCACTTTATTCTTGTAAGTACAACACAGGGCAGCACCTGTCTAAGGGCATTCAGCGCGCAGTTTCTCCCCAATATCATGGTAGAAAGTCAAACACTCTGGGTTTGACAATGTTGCAGGGTTGACAGAGGACAATGGAGCTCCATTGATTATCTGAGGTTGCGTGACTCAGTTAGACTCGAGGAGACCACGCGTCGTCGCGACCAACTGCTTACCTTCTTCACAAGCACTTCCACACGCTTGCCGTTTAGGGTGTACGGAACATCCGACACTTGGATTATCTTGCCGGCATTCGTCAGCTGAGCTCAACCTTCGAACTAAACTTTACCATTCCCACAAAAACATACCTTTGCTGGAACATGCCGAGGACTTCTTCGGGAGCGTATTTCTGCTCTCATTTTTGTTTCTAAGTCGGACGAGAGCTCTTGGCCAGGAGCAAGCTTGACGAATAAAACCACCCGCTCGTCTGCTCCTCCGTCGGTTTTTTGCCCGACGGCTAAGTAATCGATAATTGCGTGCCCCGCAGCCGGGCTTGAGAAGCACGTATCGAGCACTTCATAAATCTCCGAGGACCCAAATCGAATACCACCGGGGTTCCTGCACACCTGTCAGCTGATCGTGAAGGGAAGGGTGATTCAAAGATAACATACAGAACACCGTCGGAGCGTCCAAGCATGATTAGCCCTCCTCCATTCCCCATCCTCGAACGTGTGATGATAATATGGTCGCCGTGGTCTTCGCTCTATATATCAGCGGCTACATTTGAGAAAGAAGAGTTCACTTACACCACACACCCTCGAACTCTGCGAAGTATGATTGATAAAATCTTTCCTGAGCTGCGCGAACATCAGCCTCTGAGCCGAATCCTGGCAGGGGCCAAAAGCCAAGCGGCATGCATGGGAACGGCCTGGCACAGACAAGTTCCCCTGCCTCATCTGGTGGGTTGAGAGAACCAGTTGGCGAGAAGCTCTCAACTGCCATTCCGAGCATTCTGCATTGGATCTCTCCACGAAACACAGGAAGCGCAGTGCACATTCCGGCAAACAAGGAACAGATATCTGTTCCGCCTGTTCACGTGAAGGAGATGATCATGGGTGAGAGATCCTTCTGAAAGCACGAACCTGTTATGGAGCCTAGGAGAACATTGGGCTTGATGTGCTCGTACACATAGTCGAACAATGGAGATGCAAGTGGAGATCCCGTGGAATAGATGTGTCTGAGGGTCTCAAGACGGTGATGGTCTCGAGGGCGGTAGTTTTTCTTTCGCAAAGTCGTTAGCCCTTCGAAATCGAGAAAGAGATGCGATTAGATACCGAGAGGTGGTCGAGATACTTCGCACTGGTGCCAAAAATAGTGATGCCAAGGTCATCGACAAGCTTCCACAGCAAGCTAACATCTCGCAAGGGGCTGCCATCGTACAAGATAAGTGTGCATCCGATACTGAGTCCGCTCACGAGAAAGTTCCACATCATCCATCCTCTATGGAGAAGAGCTGTCAGCATTCATATGTGATGTTCGACGTATGGCTTCCACGAACGTTGTTGTATAGTAGAAAAATACGTCGTCTGGACGAAGGTCACCACAAATCACGAATTCTTTCTTGCCCTGGAGAAGCATTCCTCCTGCTCGGTGAACTATGGGCCTGAATACCCTATTAAAGCAAGCTTCGATTCGGTGCACGGCGAGGAGACATACTTTGGACGCCCAGTTGTACCACTACTAAAAAGTATCCACAAAGGCGCATCGAATGGTAGGCGAGTCCACTCTATCTCCCCGCTTTCTGACCGCCCAAGCTTGCGTTCCTGGCCTTCTCTGACGAAGGCTTCCCAACCAATCCAATCGCTCTCCCAGGATTGGGTATCCGGCTGAGAAATTGTACTCATGATCACAACTTTCGGCGTAGGGATTTTATCTGCCAGGCCTGCGAGCAACGCTCTCAGCTTCGGTAGGTGCTGGTGAACCTTGTGATTGTAGCTGTCGGACGAGCTCAATCCTGTCTTCTAGAATATGCGGACATAAAGAAACTCACACAACCGCGTCAACAGAAAATATGATTTTGGGTTGGACCTGTTCCAGCCTGCTCCATGCAAAAATAAGACATGGACTGCTCGGACAAAGTTGGCAGTAACCACGTACCTCTCCATTACGCCTGTGGAACCGAAATCTGCAGCTGCGCTGACCCAGATACCGCCGATCGCAGAAGTCGCGAGGCATGCTGCCACATCTTCCTATGGACGCGGGTCCAGCCAATCAATCAACACCCGGTATTTCCTGAGCCGGAGTACAAGTTTGCTCACAATGCAGTTGGAAGAGTAGGAGGCGACTCTATCTCCTGCTTTAACGCCATGACGTATCAACGCCGAGACGACATCAGCCACTAGAGCGTAGAGTTGCGCGTAGGTGACGCTTCTAAGACGTGGAGGACGCTCATGGGGAGTGGGCTCAGCTGAGGTCCGACATCAACTTTCCAAGGATCGTAATCAGGAGAGGCAGGGATCACGCAACTGGCTTCTACAAGGGCAATCTTGGTAGTTGAACGACAGTGCAGCATGTTTTCAGCCCAGTTGACCCGCGCATCGGCGAACCTGTACGCGGACAAGAGGGAGGTCGGACCATGCATTTCATTCTGGAACAAGCGACGAACGTACCAGACGGGGTTCGCAGATGGCAGGGCAGCGTTATCTACAACATGCAAGCCCTTGTCGCCGATGATACTCGTTTCATCCCAGACGTTTCCCCAAAAAAGATCCAGGTGCGTGGTGGTCCATTTGTAAAGGTCATAGTAGTCCGAGAGGGAGAGGCCGTAGACGGTATTGACGTGCCGCAGAAAACGAAAGGCGGCCGACGCGGTGGCGTCGTGGTCCTGTGGCTGAAAGAGAGGATATTCGTCGGGCATATTCTGCTGGGACGATGTTGACGAAAGAAAGACGGATGTTTTGGTCGGCTTCGGATAGATATGCCAAGCCCGTAAGAGTGGCCCTGACACGATAACGGGAGTGGGGTAGAGAGCCCCCGATAAGTAATGAAAGGCGAAAGGGGAGGAGCAGGAGCAGGCGTCCTAGAATACGCCAAGCGTGAGTGCAAAACCTCGTCTGGACTGTGGCACAAGCGTGGACGTTGAGCGGGGATTTGGAGCGGGCGAGAGGATGGACGGGATGAGTGACCTCGGACCGGGCCGAGCGCACGTTCGCGCGGATGCCGATCAGATCAATGTGGGGCAATTGGGTTTGAGGCCACAATAATATTTGAACGGCCGAAATTATAAAGCGCTGCCTCTTGCTTTTCTCCATCTCGTCACCTCTCACGTTTGTCCTCCCATTCGCCACCTCCCTTTACTTCTCTCCGGGAGCCGCGTCACCGCCTCAAAGCACATAGGCCCAGGGTATATATACGCGTCTTAGGCACCACACACACTCAAGTCATCAGAGCCCACTCTGTCCTGCCACCACAATCCCCGATCCCCACAATGGACAAGCTCCTCGCCCCTCACACCCACGAAGCCACCGCTCACCACCACCTAACGTGCGTTCTCTTTTTCTATTCCCTTTCCCATTTTCTGCGCCACACCGCCGCCCTTGGCGTCGAGTCATAACGTCGCTGACGTCTGGTCCACCTACAGTGAAAACTGGCCCACATGGCATACCGACCAACCCTCCGTCGACGAGTCTCTCATTTCTGGCTGTGCTTCCTACCGCGCATTCGACCGCTACTTGGGTGGAAAGGATTTGTTTCTCTTGCCAAGAAGTCGGTCCGAGCTTGAAAGCGTTTTGTGCGTCTTTTTTCCTTTTAGGGCTCTTTCGTAATGACTCAAACCACGTCCGCTTCTAAAGGAGAAGATACGCGTACGACGCCATCCACAACGCCATCGCGAGCAGCCGTTCCCCACTGCAAACGGGAGGGTATAGCAGGGTAGGTCTAATTGTGGAGTACAATATATGCCGCTTCTGACATGCCGAATATTAGGTGTGCCACCTTGCAGAAAAGTCAATCCGGGATGTCCTGAACACCGGCGATAACGTCGATATCCTTCTTGCCCTCCACCGCCCTCCACCGCAGTCACCTGGCCGTGATGCCACCAATACAACACGCTCAAGCATCAGATCTGGCTGAGGCTTCCTCGGTCATATTTGCAATTATATCATTATTTGTTTTGGCGGCTTGTGATACCGTTCTACCATTACCTTGTGTATTAGTCCTCTTGTAACATATCCTGGCATCGTTTCTTGTCTTGTGTACCGGAGTACATACCACCATCCTTTGTACTAGCTCGCAATGCATTCATCTATCTTTAGACATGATGATCACGGCCAAAATTTCTCGTTGGCCTGAATGCTCTCCTTCCACGGCGGAGAATGCCGAATGGAGACTTTGTCGCACCACATTTAGACCAGTCCGACGCCATAAACTTCGCCATTGACAGAACAGTAATAGAGCACGAACGTGCGACGAGCCCTTCCCCTTCCATCCCTCTCTATCATTCAAGCCGGCTCTGGGAGTTCAGGCATCACTTGTCTCACTACAATCATGTTTTCCCCTACCGCCCTCCTGCTGTTCCTGGTCGGTGCTGTGGTTGAAACGGTCGTTTCATCGCCTGCACAGGTTCCTTTCCAGCTCGAGTCCTCCAGTGAGTAGTACACATCTTTGCACGTTCATACGACCTTTCTGACCGAACTTAAAAGAGCCGAGGAAGCTGCATGGCCGATTCTTGCATATCACAGATATGCATCCAGATCCACACTATGCAGCACACACCGCGGAGTCGACGGCCTGTCATAGGAAAAAGGCAAAGAAGAAGAAGAACGATTCCAGATACTATGGAACCCCGTACTCGTCCGTCATCCAAGCTATGTTTCGTGGCGCCGTCTCATTCGTATTTCACCAGAGACTGCGATTCGCCTTTCCGACTCACGAACCACACGTTGGACTTTTTGAAGGAGAACTGGGCGCACGAGATCGATTTTGTCATCTGTGAGTTAGTTCTATATGGAACCGTTTCATCTTACCGAACATGAAATAGGGACAGGAGATAATGCAAGGTAGTTTCGGGGTTACCAGGAAGAAAAACAAGCTCATCGCGTGGCTCAAGACATGATAATGACCACAAACTTCCGCGAACACCTTCAGAAATTTATGACCTCAACAGGGCTGTCGCTTCCAAGATGCAGAGGATCTTTGGGAGCAGGGGGATCCCTGTCATACCCAGCCTAGGCAACAACGACGTTTGGCGTAAGTCCAGAGTCCCCTTTTATGTAGTACTTCCTATCATTGACCCCTTGCAGCTCATGTAGGAGAATCCCCTTTTCGATGCGTTCATCATGCTGAACTCCGAGCTTCCTTTGTTAGAACATTTTAATCCCTGGTTTGTTCCGCTTTTCATCTGCATCTTTATGATATCCTGATCGACCCGTCTGCAGGTCCTAACAGTATCACGAATGAATACGCATCGTGCGTTTAAATTGCCTCTCCTCGATCTGTGATACAAACATTCTGCAGAATATGGAGCCCCTTTATCCCATTTCCGTACCTTCAAGTCTTCCAACGCGGGGCTTACTACACTGTTGAAGTGGTCCCAGATGAATTGGCTGTCATCAGCTTAAACACCATGTATTTTTACGATTCCAACAAAGGTGCATCTACCATTCGTCGGAACCGCCATTCATTGTTGACGATCGTCCACCAGTTGTCAGCGGTTGTGCATTTAAGGAACCAAATGATCCTGGCAACCTCCAAATCGATTGGTTGGAGGTCCAGTTAGAAACGTATCGGAACAGGAACATGCAGGTATGATTTATGCCATTCAATGGGAAGATGTGATGGCTCAGAATTCTCCTAGGTTTGGATTTCAGGTCCGTCATTCACGTCAATGTTCCGAGGTCGCAAAGCTGAGGCAATGGACCAGGCCATGTTCCGCCCTCTCCAGGAAACTATTTCCCGGAATGTGTTAGTTGAGTCATCCTCCAGCGCGAGTGACTGATCCAAACATTGAGATTAGTATGTTCGCTACACCGAAACGTCATTACGATACCAAGATACAATCGTGGGCCATCTGTTCGGGGTATGTCCACACAAAAGCCTTGGTATAGCCTGAACTGACTGGTCTGATGTAGCATATGAATGTCGATCATGTACGTCTTGATATGATAGGAACGCACCAAAAGCTGATCGACCTATTTTAGTTTTTCTTCCTCGAAGCTGACGATCTGAAGATTGTTCCGGACAAGGAGAATGGTGCCATCCGTACGAATCAAGGCGGGCTTTTCGAGACCCTATTGGAAGACTTTTCTGCGCTTCCGAAATCCCCGAAGACTTCAGATCTTGACGACTACGTTGTCGTCAACGTTGGGCCGTCTGTGGTTCCGAACCCATATCTGCCATCGTTCAGAATTTTCACATACAACATCTCTGAACCAACTGAATCGGGTCTAGCACCAAAAAAGAAGAAAAAGCCATCCAAACGCAAGCACGGGCATCGACGAGGCAATGAAGGAAACAAGACCCACCACTGCCAGTCCGAAGAGTACGCAGATACATGGCGGTGCCATCTCGATCGACCTTGGTACTCTGATGAGAATTCACCATCGCGGCGGAATCAGCGCTTCACCCCTCTTGGCTACGCCCAGGTCTGTCGTAATTAAGGCTGGCATCCTCGACATGCTGACACTGTTTCACAACAGTATTATGTGTCCAACCTGCACCGCGCGAACAAGACTCACGCGCCCGAGTTCAAGTTGGAATACCTGACGTACCCAGCTGATTCGCTGCACCCCGACCCAAATCAGGAGTTGCCCAAGGAGTTTTTGTATCCGATTCCCCTGAGGCACCTCCCGGATGCCCTGAGAGAGCCTGGGGATGCGAAGACGAAGTATGCGCCGTACCGCATGACGGACCTGACGATCGGATCGTGGATACGGCTGGGCCGTCAGCTGGCAGACGATAAGGGGAATAAGCTGCGAAAGAAGTTTCGAAAGTACATGTACATGGGGCGGGAAGAGGAGTAGACGGGGATAGTGTATGTCATCTGACGGAGTGACTGAGTGTGACTGATATGTACGGGGTGTGGGAATGCGAGCGTCCATCGCTGTTGTCTTGACTACCTCTCGTGCAAGTATCGTGGTGATCTGGTAACCAACCTTCATTCCGAACTCTCGAGCCCAACGGCCATTCCGCTCAATTATCGTCGTCGGCGGGAGTCTCTGTCCACTTCGTTCCGTATTTCTCTGTGCAGCCTCTCTTTTTCTTCTGCACCTCTTGAAAGGACTTTTTCTCTCTTTTATTCTTCCAGCTCATCACTTTTTGTTACTCTACTCTCCTTTATTCCCTTTCTCTTCCCATCGGCTGGCCCGTCGTCTCGTATCTCCAACCTGAGGAGCCCCACAATCCTTTGATTTCTTCAGATATCTCGACATCTCCCCCGCCGCCTCTCCCAGCATGACCGCCGTCAACATGCAGATGATGCCGACCGGGATGCCCCTAGATTTTTTGCCTGCGCACCCCTCTCACTCTCGATCCAACTCTGTCTCCTCTTCCTCGACCCACTCTTCCCACTCGCGCCCGCAGTCCTCCCACGGCGGCTTCAATCGCATGCAGCCAGGCCTCGTCCCGTCGTCGGAAGACCTCTACCGTGCCTCGTACCACCTCGGGCACCAGAATCTCATGCATGGGGACTCTGTACGTCGTATTTTCCTTGCCCTCTTCTCTGGAGGCTAATCGTGACACATCAGCAGCCCCCGAACCACAACATCACGAACCCAGCGCTGAAGGGTGCCCCTCTTCGCCCCAGTCACATCCGTGCCAGAGTGGCCGCATCCCCTTATCCCCGCGATACAGACAGCGTCCACTCCTCGTCAAGCGAGACAGAGGACATCTCGATGTATCTCGGTGCTCAGGTTCCTGAGTACCAGCCGATGTTTGGGGGACCCCCTCCCACCATGGCTCCCAGTCAGGAGGCAATGCATGCTGCAGGGGCCTTTGGTCGAATGACACTCAGCCCAGATCATGCTCTCGAAAAACTGGCGGCCAACGTTCGGGCGGCTACCACCACGAGCGCCTCTGATAGGGCGAAGCAAATTTTTGTCCAAGCCTGGTCCGTCCTCCTTATTGTTGTTGTTCTTCGTGTGGGGCTAGAACATTGACCATTTATACTAGGCTCACCGCGAACTATGCCCCGTACCCCGACGGCAATGTACCCCGCCAGGGCCTCTACTTTTCCTACCGCAGAGTTTGTGACCAGTATGGTATTCCCCACATCAATACGGCTACCTTGGGCAAAGCTATTCGTCTCTGCTTCCCCACCATCAAAACTCGCCGTTTGGGCGTCCGAGGAAATAGCAAATATCATTGTGCGCATCATTTTTATTAGAGTTCTTACTCGCCTCCCAAACATGATGCTCACACCAACTTGACAGATTGCGGCATTAGGCCTGCCACTTCGGCGGAAGCTGAATGGCTTCAGGACTATATTCACAAGTCAAATAATAATGCAGCGCAAGCCTCAGTCAACGCAGCGCGCCTCAACAATGAACAAGAGTCGGCGACTAGGAGCGAGGAGAGGTCGGATGAAGACGAAGAAGAAGACTCAGAGGGGAATGGTTCTGTCCCTGGATCCAAGCGGAATTCCCTCACGTTGGCGGGCGACATCAAGGGAATGGCCTTTACTGACGATTTGAGTGACAAGACTCCGACGGCGGCGACTCTCCTATCTCAAGTCCAATCAGCGGGCCGCCCTTCGGGTACCTTCCCTCCTCATGCTTCGATCCGGCGGCACCCAACGCAGGAGCCAAATTTGACTCTCCAAGCTCACTCTCCTGCCACCCCTAACTCTGCCACCTCCTACCTCTCCCCTCAGCAAAATTTGTCTGTTCGCCAGTTTCCTCATTTCCCCTCCATCGAAGATGCAGTCGCCAATTCAACCTCTTCCCATGGAATAGCGGCCAGAGAAGTATGGGGATGGTTCCAAGACCATCTTGATGCACTCCTGGAAAGTGTTCGCTCTTTCCGAGTCGACCAATTCGAGATGCATTTGCGCACTTTTTGGACGAACTTGAGCGGTGTGCATCGCGAAATCGTCCATGCTCCTGCTATTGCGGGTCTCATGGCTAAGGCTGATGCGATTGTATACGATGTAAGGATATCGACCTATCCAATAGGCGTCTACTCATGCACCCTTTTTATTTGCCAGGAAATTCTTGAGTTTTTGCGATCGCAAATGTTGTCGCCTATCTCGCCGTCCTCCCTGACTAGCCTGCGACAACTTCGCTATCAAGATGGAGAAGATTCTGCTTGTCGCGCTCGAAAACTATGGCAACACATTTGTTGAGCCAAAGGTAGAATTAGGCGCTCGCTTTGGACACCTCATACGTAAGTTCCTTTGTATTCGAAATCATGATCGGATCCTGATGGTCTATTCTTTTGTTTTCTAGTCCGATTCCTCGACATCTATCAAGTCACCCAAGCTTTGAACACCGTCCTTACCAACCAGAAACAACTGGCAGAAATGCGCCGGTCATGGCAGAAAGTTGATTTTGAATCTGTTCGAAATCAGTCTGCTCTGGTCTGTAACTGCCGTCATGAAGATTTGGTGCAATTGCTCGAGGTCGAGTTTGTGTCCGTTTTGGAGAGTCTGACGAAGAGCACGGAACCAGTGCGTGAGGTGATGAGCTGGGCGGATAAATGCTGCGAGAGGTTAATGGGAAGCAGCCGCACTAACCATGCTGGTCAAGAGGAGAGGGGGACGATGAGCTCTCGCAGTGTACTTATCCGATGGGGATACGTTACGAGCCAAGTCATGAGAGATCTGGTGAGTCTAATCAGACATCTAAGAATACCTCACTGATTCATTGATTGTTTCTTATCAATGTAGACTATACGCAGCGACCCAGCGTTCGGAGCGTTCCAAATCTTGAAGCTCTTCCTCGAGTAAGTGATTGGCTTGAATAGCCCTCATCATGATATGTTTGACGACGTTCTTATTTTCTTCCAGTGATTGGATCGCGGTCAACGTTTTGAGAAGCGTGGCGCTCTCCACAAATTCTGTGGCAGCGTCTGTTGAACCAGTTATGCAACAGCAATTCTTCTCTCTATCGCCCATGGCCGGACAGGAGAATTTTGGTTCGATGGATGTGCGACCTCAACATATGATGGCCCACACGCCGACGACATCGAGCATGTTGGCTGCTCTGCAGCACGATTCGTATGGCTCTGGTACTTTGGACCCCACGGGTTCCGCGTTCAATACGGATGCCTATGGGTCCATGTCGTACATGGACCCCGCGGCCTCTCAAGATGACGCTCTCGGTTCTAGCCACCAGGCGGGCCTATCCTTCTCTGATTTCACTGGTTCAGGCAACGCCTTTGACGTTTCGAGTTTCACTTCTCAGGACCTGGGACTCAACTCATCGGCCACCGAACCGGAACATGAAGCGGAATCCGTCAAGGCGGAACAGCCAGCGGCGTAATGATCATGCTGTGTATTTTCTCGATTTCTCTTTCTTGGGTCCAGGACAATTTCATCACGCACGCCTCTTGTTATGTCTCTTCGGTCGCTCCTCCTTCTGTTTATATATAGTATTGCCCTAGCTCTGTATCAATTTTGACTTTGTTGCTCTTCATTTCTTGCCTTTTAATCCTTGTAAAGAGTACCAGCTTCTCGCGGATTTTGGTTTCGATATCCTTATATCCTTACTCAATCCACCCTGTTTATTTAACTTAACCCTGTCTCTCCTTTACGAAGAACACTGCTATGAATTAAGTTAATTGAGATGCGGAAGTACTGACACGAAACTATCCAAAATGTTGTAGCTATTATGCAGAATATCAGGATGCTTCCTGCGCCTCCCCTTCCTGAACATCTTCCCGATTGATGTCCAACACGTTACTTGGCACTTCAGCGGTAGCGTCCTCGCCTGCCTTGGGAGTAGGAGTGGGCTCTGCCGGAGCCTTGCCCTGTGGTGTCGATAGTGTTGTTTCATCCTTAGCATTGAGACGTTGGATCTCCGCCTGAGCCTTTGCGATGTTCTCCGCTGTCTGGCGAGCCTGATTCGCTTCGAACCATGCCTTCTTGGTGCCAAGGTCTTCAATCACTCGAGCAGTGTCAGCGCCGGATGCGGGAGGAGGAATAGACAGTGCGAGTAGTGCAGCCAGTGTGGGAAGAGGTACGTTCAGAGCCGACGTTGGTGTTGACCCATCCTGAGCAGCGGTGCTGGCCTTGAGTCCCTTCTTGCTCTTGGCCTTGGTTTTTCCTCCGACGAAGTAAGCGTCCTCCTCTTCTCCTTTCTTCTTCCTGGCAACAAAACCCTCCGGTGCATCTTCGACCTTTCGGATGTCTAACTTGGGCACACCAGCGACTTCAGCCTTGACAGCGAGAGGTGCAGATTTGTACGTGACGTTGCCGGTGTTCTTGCCCGAGAAGTAATCGATCAGGGTTTGGCAATCTTCAACCTGGGCCTGGAAGGCAGGTACTTGAGCTTCATCGAGAAGACGTTCAGCAATCTCTCTCTTTTTCTGGGCCTCTTCAGCCGCACGCTGAGCTCGGAGCTTCTCTGCACGCCTGGCACGATCTTCGTTGACCTTCGTCCAGTAGCGGTCATTTGCTTCCCGGTATCGATTAACAGATTCACGTTTGTCGTCGAAGAGGGATTTGAGCTGGTTCTGGATGTTGTCACGTTCTTCAAAGAGTTTGTTACGACTAGCATAGGCCTCATCGCTTTCTTTCTTCAACTCGTCAAGCTCTGCCTTTATAATGTCATAACGTTCCGACGCGGCTTTCGAGACAGGATCATCCAGCTCCGCACGCAATTCCTCTATCCTCCTGCGATCAGCCTCGATGATATCTTGCTCAGCCTGGAAATTTTCGACAGTTTTACGACTCCGTTTAGCAGAGCTGATTTCCTGAAGAGCACGTTTCTCATCGGCGAGCTTCATGCTGCCAGACTCCACCTGCTTCTCCAGATTTCTGGGCCTTGCGTGAGCATCTATTTGTTATTAACAGTCGTGTAAATAACGAACTTGATGTGGGCATCGACGTCATCGACAGTTTTGAATGGGATCCTCGATTTTGCAGCTTGCAAATCTTTGATCTGCGGGGGTCACTTTGAGTAAACAATATGAGAGTTTCCGAAAACACCTTTTTCTGAATTCCATCTTGGAGGCTCTTGATCTGGTCAATGATTTTGCTTCTGGAATTCTTGTTAAAGGATTGCTGGTCCCTAATACCATCCAGTTCCGAGCGAAGAGCATTCCGACGATCATTCCCAGGACCAGACTTTGTCGCGAGAGCAATTTTGTCACGAACAGTCGCCTAGCGTCAACCCAGGAGTGTTAAACCACGTAAACGTTCTCCGGAGAAGGATTTGACTAACAAGTTTAACCTGCAAAGTATCAATCTCGGCCTTGATTTTTAGCTGTTCCGCATCATAAGCCTTCTTGTCGGGTTTTCCGCCAGCAAAAGCTGCAAGCTGGTCCGACGTGTCCTTTTTGTCGGTCGCGGAGACAGGAGTAGCAGTTCCGCTGGTCGAAGGGGCTTTGCCTTTAGCGGCACCGTTTCCATTGGAAGAGGTCTTCGATTTGGCAGCTGGCATGTCGAAGGCAGAAGATTGGATACGTGGAATTTGGAAAGTGGTCAAACTCCGGTATTCCATAATTTTAGCACGTCAGACCCTGTCTGACCGTGAGAACCTATCCAATTCTCATTGCATGATTTATGTACCAGGAATTGATCACATATCGGGCGCTTTTTCAGAGGATGGGCGTTCGTAGATGAGCTACCAGCCTTCAACTACCCACTGTGCGATCCCTCCCCCCCCAAAAAAAAAAGTCACGAGAAAACAATGGATATACAAACTGAAGGGAAGCTTTCAGTGTATACTACTTCAAAACCCGGAGATTCAGCGGCTAAAAGACTACCTTGGTGTCTAGCTTTTCCACCTCCTTGTAGCACTCGTCATACAGTTCGCTATAATCGTCATCCTTCTCCTCTTCACCCTCTTTCCGCTTTGTTTTGCGTTTCTGGTTCGGACATATCATCACACAGCTGGTGGGCCGTTTTGTCGAACTCGCATGTCCGAGTTCTTCCTTGGAGGATACGAAAATGTAGGGTATTTGGGCTTCTTCGCTCATGACTGGAAGATGTGAAACGATGTCGATAGGGTTGATGTCAGCGGCAAGGACAAGGAGGCTTTTTCAGATCTGTTAACATCTTCAACTCAAGAAAGTGCGCAGGGACGCACCCCTTCTCTCCTTTTCTTATGCCTTTGACGACTTCTTTTACGCCTCGTTTTACCTGACGCGCCTTGGACGCTACAACAATATAAACGTGAAACCCACAAAATATGGCACTTATACGAACCTTTCTTGATCGCCTTGTGCAACTTCTTCACGAGCTTCTTCTGGGCCAAGGGATGCGCAATTGGGGACAGATCTTCAACAGGAATTACAATTTCCTCTTTTCCCTTTTCCTTCTTGGCTTTTTTTGGTGACTAGAACGAACAATCTTAAGTGATTGTGCAAGAAAGAGGCTTCCAACTTGAATGAACGTACTCTTTCAGCAGACGCATCTGCCATTTCCACGTCAGCCCCGTCAGCTATTTCCTTTCTCTTTTTCTCAGATTTATCCTTGGCCATTGCAATGGGCAAAGTGTGGGGAGAGGTAGGTGTGAATATAGAGGAAAGAGAGATCACCTCCACTCGCTGCGGGCGCCAAGGGGGGAATTTCTGTGACGTGACATGTCATTACCGGGCCCTTCGTTGTGACTCGTCATAAGGAGATCCTCAAGCTGTCCCATTGGCATAAAATGAATTTCTTATTGATCTGGTTCTTCTATGTTACCAGATGGTACTTCAATTGGATTTCGAAGAAAGTTCAGAAGTACCCAGGACATTCCTCTCAATTCTGCGTCATACCACCAATTTAATGCAATGGTAAGGTCAGTCTGACGCACATAATGCCACCATCCTACAGGAAGATAGAGGGTGTCTCCTGGCATAAGGGTTACCATAATGGGTGAGACATCATTGGGAAGAGACCCAGCAAGATCTGGGTTTTGCACCGACGACCACCGTACTTGAGGGACCGCTTCCCCAGAAGGAATAAGCTCTAGTTTCCCAGTACTGTCGCGCGTGTACTGGGCATGTGGATATAGTCTCTCTATAGAATTGTCAGCATGATAAGAGAATTATGTTCTGATCTCGGAAAACCTTGTAAACACCATGAATCCGTGGGAGGTAAAAGTAAGAAATGTTTTTGACCGCGAACCACCGTGTATATGTTTTCATACGGATCTGAAAGACGACATTTTCTTCGTGCATCATTTCCAAGAAAATATGACATACCACTGTGTATGCTCGTAATACTTTGTCCGTTTCCGACCCAGAGGTTCACTGCATCCGGGACGTGGCCTATTCGATAGTGATCATGTAGCACAGAAGCACAGAGAATAACAATACCTAGGGCTTCGCTGCACCAGCCGATTTCCTTCGGGACATCTTTCAACAACGGTGCAAACTCAGAGCGACGTTTATCAGACTCAGGCTGTCGAAAAGACTCTGACGAGAACAAGTTGCCGTTCTGTGATTGGAGATACCGAATCTCTCCATTTACATGGCCATGTGTATCTGTACAGGTTAGAGATGAAATGGGATGGGGCGAAGCCTCGAAGGTCCACACCCGATATGAGCCCCGAGAGAAGGTCCTTCATAATCATCTTATCAACGGCTGGCTCGACGAAATATAGGCGACCATCGGGTCCTTCAGTAATGGCGTCAGCACGACTGCACCAAAGTGAGCAAAAGACAAGAAAGACGTCACATAAATTACTTGCCCATTAGGCGTCACTGCAACCGATATTTGACGCTCTCCCATCTGCTCAGTTAAATACTCATCGCTCCATAGCTGCAGAGCAGGAACATGGAACCCTGGATGATCGCGTCAAAATAAGCAGGGTAGAACATCCACAGGTCTGCGTGCCTTTGATGATGACTGGTCTTGAAATATGGATCAGACGAGCGAACTCTAGGGCTGTTGGTGGATAGTCCACAACCTCGACCGTAGTACCATTAAGGTCTACTCTCGAGATTGGAGTAGATCAGATCATTGTTGTAAAATGCCACTTTGAATGCTACACTCACCGCGGTACTCGTTTGACAGCCAGTGCACGGAGGAACTGAAATCCATTGACAGGAAATTGTGTGACGGTTCGAGCTCAAGGAAGAGAAAGATTTCAGGACCGGAATACTCGGGCCGGGAGGTCTTGCCCGTGACAGGGCCCGTGACTTCGGAACCGAGACTTACGACAACCTCACTGATAGTACAGTGTACACTACACTGACACTGATAGGTAGCGTAAGGCCTGCCAGTGCAAGTGGGGTTTGGCACACCGACCAAATGTTTTCCCCACTTTGAAACGCAGGTTTTCCCTTTTTTTGCCAGGTCGGACAAACAAAGACAGAGTTGAGCCTCTCCACGAACTCAGTCTCGCTCAACTATCACCGATGCCACCCAAACGTACTATTGACGATATTGTTGAAGGCGTTCGCCTTCCTAGCGATTGGGTCGACGTACTCACTGGGCACCCAGATGTCGCGGTTCTTCTCGCCTTCATTGCACAAAGGAGTGGTGTAACTGACCAGGAAATCAAGAGGAGCAGGCTGAAGCTTCCATCCTTTTTGCAAGCCAAATGGGGAGAAGTTGCTGCTAAATTCAATTTCCCACTCGCTGCGAAGTGGTTTTCGCTTGAACGATTCTCGCCCCCTATCTGCTTTCTCCCGCCATCCATCCACAAAAATCTATTCCAGGGAGGGTGGCGAATCATGGACGTATATCAAGAGAGAGCTCATCAAGATCGCGAAGCTGCAAGGGTCAAGCTACTCGAGCCGGTAAGTCGAGTGTTTTCGTGCGAGGGGGCTGGCTAACTTCGAGGACCGCAGTGGTTTGTGCCAATTCTTGCCCTCTTTGAGGGCAGGGTTATAGATACACAAGGGTCAGTCATGGTGCCCACACAATTCTCTACAGGTGGTGCTGTAGAGCATGAGGTATGGACATGCAGTGTTGCTTCTTCAAGGAATATCAAATTTTAAGACGCTTGCAGGTCGTCATGATTGGGGGGGCCTTGTTCCTTGTGGTCGAGATGAAGCTTGGTTTGGATAAAGATGACAATTTGGTCCAGTTGTTTCTCGAGCTTCTATGTACGTTTTCAGTAAAATGCCCTTCACCGTACCCATACTATGACAGCGGCGGCAGAGGCGAACAAACGCTCCGGCTTTAACATCACAAGAGTGTATGGCCTTCTGACTGACCTCTCTAGCTTCCGATTTTACTCCTACGATCCGTCATCCAAGTCCTTTTCCTTTGACGAGGACGTTCTTACAAATGCAAAACGTGACGATTTCTGCTTTGATATGATCTATGGTCAGACGAAACCAATTTGATACCTCCGGGGGCTCGCTAACGCCTTTCTACTCTAGTAGCGAACAAGATATTTAGTGTGATCATGTGTGGATATATTGAGGTTCTCCGCGCCACTGTACAAACCGGCAAGAGAAAATATCAACAGGAAGGTGTGCGTTTCTTCCCAGTCCTGTTCCAGCAGAAGCTGCTTGCTCATTTTGATGCTCAGTTGACCCCAGTTGGTTCCGGGCTTATGCAGCAACTGATTCAGACTCCTTCCATCCTTCCCGCCTCTGTGAGTTGCTTAGCTGTCAGTTTACCTAACACCAATTCCTGGTCCAGCACCAATCCCAGCCCCACTCCACGACCCATACATCCCTTTCTGACTGGGAGAAAGGGCTTCTTCGAGCAGAGGCAGCATACGCAAAACTTCAAGAAGTGCCCACCAACCTGGAAAACTTGGAAAGCCGCGCGTCGGAAGGGCTGAAACTCCTCGTAGAAAGGCAAGCATCTCATTATCCCGTCCTCCCCTGTCACCTCTTTGTTAGGGCATCTGATCTAAATTCATTCCCTAGTGCGCGCTGCCTACCTCGAGTTTCGGCATTCACTTCAGACGTACAGCCTATTACAGCTGAAGAGCTGGAATTGGTAGCAGCTGAGAGCGTCAAAAAGTGGCACGAAACATTCCTTCAGCGTCTCGATCACTCCTCGAAATAGCCCTGTTTTGACTACTGAACAAAATTGACCTGATAAGCCACCACAAGTGGTCGCCGTGCACCCACAGGCATAATGATACGAGTTGGATTGGACCCGTGGTTTGAATTCGAATTTTGCTTGACCGTGTATCGTTCCGTCTCGCCACTTTACCGAAATTAGAGTGAGTTGTAAACACCAAGAATCAGTCAAGATAGAAATTGCTCTTAGCCACGAGCCACCGTGTACAGGTTCTTGTAGGGATCTGAACGAATGGAATCATGTTCATGAATTATTCGACTGAGGGAATTCTGACATCTCACCGCTGTGTATGATTGAAACACTTCGTCAGTTGCTATGGCATCTTGTCGACTGTAGGGACGATGAAATATAGGCGACCATCGAGTTGGGTCCTTTAATAATGGTGTCAGCAAAAGGAGAAACAGAAAAAAAAGAAATGTAATATATTACT
Organism: Cyclocybe aegerita; assembly: GCA_902728275.1. Lineage (NCBI taxonomy): Eukaryota > Fungi > Basidiomycota > Agaricomycetes > Agaricales > Hemipholiotaceae > Cyclocybe > Cyclocybe aegerita. The sequence goes on from CACVBS010000028.1 coordinate 453,794, forward strand.
TACCCATTTAGCGTCAATGCAACTGATATCTGACGTTCTCAGACAGATATTCGCCGCTCCGAGCCCATAGGTCATTGATATATATCTGCCCTCGCAAATTGGAGCGGACTCGATTAACGTTACAAATATACATAAACTCACCACGATACTCCTCTGACAGTAGGCCGACCGGAAGAACTGATCTCCATTGAAGGTGGTAGCACACAACAGTTCGAGATCAAGTATTGAAATTTGAAAGACTTCGGTGGCCCGGACCAGGATCGGAATGATCAGACCGCGACGCGTCAATCCCGTGACCTCGGAACCTGACTTAAGACGCGTCAACTTCCTCTCAATGGCTTCCATCTCCTCCAACGCAAAGGCGACTCTGGCGCTTTGCTGCCTGTTTCTAAACCCTGAACACTGCGAGACCCATAAAATACCTTCGTTGTCCACCCCATGGCTCCGGACAAACGAAGAAACGGTTCAGCTAGCAAAGCTCAACAGTCAACCAATGGAGTAGGTGTAACCGTATCTACTCCCTTCACCTAATGTTTACGGTTTTGCTACCTAGATAGCTCAGAAGAAGGCCTCCATGAAGCAGAAGACGCTCTTTGATTCTTTCTTGAAGAAGGGTTCACCCTCATCGTCGCAGAGTGCTGAGGGAAATACACAACCTGCTTCACAAGAGGCATCAACCCCAGCAATTTTCCCGCTTGCTGAATCTAATTCAACCAACTCATCTGTTGGAAATAGGTCGTCATCATCTTCAGGAATTACGGAACTAGGTGTGTCCTAGGCTTAACTCTCAAAGGATGCTGTGTTCATAATCTCCAGTTGCAAAGACGGCCAACAATTCCTCCGACATTGACGGGGACCGACTGAGGCATAGTCGGAGTCCATCTCTTGTCATTTTAACAGATATGGTAGTTGCGCCATCTGTCGATTTGGTTCAAGGCGACGATGTCGCTTTAAGTCCTCAAAGAAGTGTTCAGTCACAGGGACTAACGAAGGATGCACCAATAATTATCCCCTCTTCGCCAATTCCTTCTGGGGTGCCCTCAAATCCCAACAAACCCATTCACCCGTTCTTCGCCTCAAGAGCAAAGCCCAAGGCCGAACTCGCTCCTACTTCCATCCCAGCCACCCCTACTATCCCTACCAACAAATCTGCGGCTCCTTCAAACTATCTTCCACCATATCCAGACATTATTTCTCAACACGTCAAGGGGTCACAGACCACTCTCGAACTATCTGCGAGACCACTGCCTCCTCGACTCACCAAACCACCCATGATCGAACCTCATGAGGCCCACAATTATAAATTCTTGCAACGCAGTAACAATATCGAGACAGTCGACAACTTCACATCTCCATCACTCGACGACCCCAACCCAACCCACTCCTGCGAGATACCGCCAGCCCACAAACTTACTCATCCAGCGATTGCGCGGCTTGCGGATGTCGTCTCAGACGACATCCCTGTCTCTCAACGGCCATGGACAGAGAAATGGCGTCCTACATGCGCACAAGAGGTTCTGGGAAACGAGCAAAGTGCTCTGTACCTTCGCGACTGGCTCCGTGCTCTCGAGCTACAGTTTGAAGAAAACCAGCCACCACCCGCTAAGGATGATCAACAGACCTCAGCACCGAAAGGCAAGCGCAAGCCAGATACCAAGGGTACCAAGCGTCCTCGAGTGGTACGGGTTGTTGATAAGTCCAGAAGACGAAAGAGAGCTCGTCTTGACTCTGACGAAGAGGACGATTGGATTGTCTATACCGACGAAGAAACCGAGGAGGAAGTATTTCAGGAGTCAGAATCGGATGATTTCGACGATATCCGTCAACTGCCATCGAGCTCTCCCTCCTCGTCTGTGCCAGATATTCTTCCAGCCATCCCAGAAAGCCAGCTGCAGGGTTTGGATCAACCTCAGGATTTCGGTCAACTCCACAATACAATCCTCTTGGTCGGACCTTGTGGAAGCGGCAAAACGGCAAGCGTCTATGCTTGTGCAGAAGAGCTAGGGTGGGACGTATTTGAAGTCTATCCTGGTATTGGTCGACGGAATGGCGCCAACGTCGATAATCTCATTGGCGAGGTTGGCAAAAACCATCTGGTCCTCCAGAACCGTGGCCAAGCCAGCGACGTCATGAAGTCTTTTCTTAGGCGAAAAGGGAAGTTTGCGGACGAGGAAGGGCCTTCTTCAAGCAGTTTCCTACCATCATACTCCCCTCGTAAGAAGGTAGCTTCTCCTGAGACCGGCGACACAGCCGACGCCACCCCAGTCAAGCCTGTCCGACAGTCATTGGTCTTGCTCGAAGAGGTTGACATCCTCTTCAAGGAAGATTCAAATTTCTGGACAACTGTCACTCGTATTATCAAGGAATGTAAGCGGCCAGTCATTTGCTCGTGCAACGGTATGTTCGAAAAGGCGACGATGACCCGCAAAGCCAACTAATTTTGGTCTAGATATTTCACTTGTACCCCTTGAAGACCTACCCTTGCAAACAGTCCTTTGGTTCACACCTTGCCCCCCCGACGCGGCGGTGTCGTATCTTCAAGCGTTGTGTTCCGCTGAAGGTCATTCAATCAACCGGACCACTCTTTCTCAACTTCAGAGGGATCTTCAACCTGTCAGCAGCGATCTGTCAGAAGGCTCTTCGCATGGACGCCTTGAACCTGATCTGCGGCGAACTATAAACTCATTGCAAGTTGCGTGTCGCAGTATGAACGGAGGCGTTCCGGAAATTGGACAAGAGAGGGGCCTTCATCCTGAGCCGAATTCTACCCGGGATCGGAGTGCACTTCGGGATGTTAATGAAACCCCGCGAGCGTCCATGAGGCGCAGCGAGCTGATGTCATATCTCGATGGCGATTTCGCTCAGGGCTTTTTTCAGCTCCTCGTGGTAAGGAGACTTGGATCTGGCTCGATGGTGTGCTCACATTAATCTACGCAGGCGGCAGATCTGACGAGCCATGCTCCATCGGACGACGATGAGAACGGACACGCCATCCTCCGTGTTCTGCAGGGCAAGGAGGCAGCGTTTGGGACGCTCGATCAACACGAAGACATAATATCGAGTGCCATCCAACTTGCACGTGGGCTATTTCATGTGGATGTCAGTCGAGATGAAGAGGAGGCCGAAAGGAGCGCAGAACAGCGGTGTAGAATCCAGCGGGAGCAGAGAGCTGTGCTGGCGGAAGTATGCCCGAAGGCAACCTGGACGAGACGCGATGGATCCCTTGCACTTGACTACTTGCCGATCTTGCGACAGATAGTGGAGGTTGAAGATATGGAGCAACGGGAAGTGGCGAATCGGGCCCGAGGCGGAAGATTGACACGGAACAGCATGCGCAGTAGCTCTAGGCGTGTGTTTGAGGTGACGGATGCGTGGCGGGAAGCGCTCCTGGGTCATGGGCTTAGCGTGGACGAGGGAGCGTGAGTGTAGCGTGGGGTGGCAGAGTTGCACGATGTTGTTGTTTACGTTAGCAATATAACCCGATTCGGTGGAGGCATGCGACTCTGCCATATTGGTTCGTTGCGAGTTGGACGCTAATGAGACTCTCTCTTCCGGCCATAATCTCGCCTCCCCCGCAAACAACAGCGCGCGCGCGCGCCTCCCCGTCCTGACCAGCGACCATGTCCAGCAATCACCCCCGCGACTCCTCCGCCAGGCACTCCCCAATCGCCTCCCTCGCCTCCCTCGAATACCTCCAAAACCAGCGTCGAGGTTCTATCACCGACCCCTCTCTCCATGCTGCCCATATTCCATCCGGCATCAAGCTCAATCCCACCTATCGACTCGACCAACTACCCGCCGCGTCATCAGGGCCGTCCTCTGAGACGTCTTCCAAACCCCATTTACCCGACCCTCGTCCATCCTCTCCTTACGTCTTTGGGGATGCGACTCCCCACTCTACCGAGCATTCTTCGCAGCTCAGGAAGCTTCTGCACTCCCCATCCACAGAACACACCCTCCTCCGGGGTAGTTCATCTTTGTCTCACGATTCACAAGACCCACCTCGATCTCATGCAGGTAGGGAGATCGAGTAATACAACGGCGCAGGCTAATTTCGTCCAATCCCAGGCTTGAACATTTCAAAGGAACCCAACCAGATGAACGTGGACAACGACAGGCATGTGTTTTTAGGCCGTAGGGGAATTCGCGACCCTCCTTCCTTCGACTTCAACATGCGACGGCATTCCATCGCGGTCGGTCAGAACCCAATCACATTGCCGCATCTCTCATCCACTCTGGGCACCAAGAGGAAGATGTCTGGAGATCGCGGTATTTTTGCCCCAGTTGGAGAAGACGTTGACCCTCAACTTACCGGACCTGGCGTTCCCAGCGGCATGGATGTCGACGCCGATGCACCAGCACCGAAGCGACGCGGGTCTACGATTGATATGCAAAGAATAGCGCAACTCAGTCTTAACGACCGTCGCAACTCAGTGGATTCTCGAGGAAATCAATGGCTGAATGATCGACGCGAGTCAGCACCATCATTATATCCCAACGTTCCGGGCATCAGTTCTTTCAACACAGGGTTCAGCCCTTCAGAATCCCAGCATGTGCGGGCACCCCCAAGCCTGGCGGCGTTTTCATGGCCACCAAACTCCGATTCTTCGGCTTCTGCGACTTCCACAGTCCAAAGCGAATCAAGTCACAGTTCTCGCCAGTTTGATCCCATGAACCAGATGAATTTGGTACCGCCAATAAGTTACCCTCCCGACCGCCGGATGTCCGTCCCAGACGCTCTCGCACACCCTACGTCTTCAAGAACCCTTCGCTCACGTTCTCGACCGCCATCACGTCAAAATACGGACCCTAACACTCAGTCTGGCCCGTCATCGGGTCAGGATGAACCTCCTAGTACGTCTGCACCCCATCACAATACAAAACTCACCAAAGAAGTTGGCTCGACACCATATTCTCGTTCTCCTGAACTTCGAGTTTCACATAAACTTGCAGAAAGAAAGAGACGGAAAGAGATGAAAGATTTGTTCGATGAACTTCGGGATCAGCTGCCGGCGGATCGAGGTATGAAAGCGAGCAAATGGGAAATACTCAGTAAAGGTCAGATTGTCGGCAAACTATTTTTCTCACTCCAGCATTAATCACTTCAACAGCGATCGACTTCGTCGCACAGTTGAAGCGTTCTCATCAAGAGATGGCTCAAGAATTGGAGATGTTACGGCAGCAAGTACACGGTCAACGGACCGAACCTGTTCCGGTATATGCCCCTGGTGGCCCACAGCCACCACACTCTACATATAGTCAATCATCGTCCATTGGGGGATCTTTTCCGCCTCCCCTCATCCAACCATTGCAAGCCCCCCCTCCAACCCAAACTCAGGGAAATCTAGCCGATTCTCGATCCAACTCATCTCAAAGTCTGTTCCCAACGCCAGTAAATTCCTCGTCGCAAAATGCGAACGGTCACAGACTAGAATCGTCTTCGAACTGAGCAGGAGTATCATATATTTATTGGTTTGTACATCAGTTTCCCTTGAACGAGCATGATCTTTTTCGCACTGGCCGTATTTACTGTGGACAATAGAGTAAGTATTTCTTGAACTTCTCCCTCTATCCCTCATTACTTGGGATTCGTTTCCGATTTGTTCATATCCATACTCTCGCAGATATCTGGCATGTCTTTGGTGCTCAATGTCAGCATTTTATGATAAATTTCACAACCATTATCCTTGTTCATCCGGAATGCGCTGCATAGAGATTTAATTGGTATTAATACCAATTCACTCCGACCACATTCGACCATCCTAAGGGACCAGCATCTGAATCGAGATGTTATTCTATGCCGCCAGCACGACAAGGACATCTACAGCAGGCCCTCAGAACGTAGTGCACCCATGATCAGGTAGGCAGATCGTTGATCTCGATCGACACCAGTCCAATCGCCTCGCTTCCATTCCTTTACATCGTCGTTATCCCAAGCATAAGGATTATCATCCTGCACCCTCTCGTCGACTGGTTGCAACAGGCTCTTTACTTCTTCTTCACGATCCCACAACACATCTTCCCATTGTGCATCGCTGATTGTCACTGCCACCGTCTTCGCATCCGGGATGTTGGGCAATATAGAGGTCAACAGATTTGAGAGGAGCTCCGACGTTCCGTCAGCGACAGAGGAATGGAGGGCTGGTAGAGGAAGATATTCCGCCTAGAACGAAATCGTCGATGAGACCAAAAGAGAGACAAAATTGAAGGTGCCTACCTCCAAAAGCATGCCTTTGATTGCACCTCCAGCTAGAGTGACAGTTCCAATTCGCACAATCCAATCTGTACCAATGGAGAACACTTGGCCTTCAATTATTAGCTGCTGTCCACCCGTTTGATTTCTCTGATTGTTGCTAGAAGTAGTTTGGCGTACGGAGATCCAACGAGCTTTGATTTGGGCCAGCAATTGTTCTAACGCCCCAGGAGGCTTGAGCGTCAGGAAGGTGTTCCTAAAGTGAGAAGGGCCTTGTAGGAACAGCGCATCCTTGCCAGGGGGAGCAGCAGCCAGAACATCTGCTCTGCTAGGAGCAGCAGGATCTTCAAGTAGAATGAAGACATTCTCTTCCATCGTAAGTGCATACATGGTGCGTTCGACCGGAACTTGATACCCCGGTGTTTGGCCTAGCATTGAACGATATGATTTCAGGGAGATGTGCCATTTGCCCCGAGGAATGGCCTGGAGCGACATCAGACACAGACCGTAAGAGAGAAAAGCTCCAACAGCCATACGCCGTGATTAAGTACAAGATTCTCCCAAACTAGTTGTTGGCCACTGGCAGGTGCATTCAGCCAGCGGGCGAGTCTGTCTAGATCCGTGTCAGTTCTGAGCAGTTCGGGAGACTGCCAACCAACCAACCCGGTGAAGCCCATATCTCCCCGAAGTCAGTCACTGCTTTGACAGGCTCAAGATGGCCGAAGAGGCAAGACTCGATCTTCAATAAGAGAAGTGTCTTGAAAGTTTAGAGTTTAGAAGTCTGAAGCTCAAGTTCGAGCTGTGCACCTGTGTGACAAGCCGTTTATCTTCACGTGAGCGTGACTGACCGCGTCGTGACCATTTTAATTTACCGCAACAACTTGCTCACTCCAAGTTTCCACCACTACTCAGGAGTCAGCTATATAAAGGCATGGTCAAACGCAAAAGATCTGCCCTAAACCCAGACGAAGATAGCGTGTCCAAGCGCCAGCTTCGTTCGAGTCTGGCTGTTTCTTCGTCAACACCGAGTCGTTCGACCCGGTCGTCTGCAAAGCAAGTCGCGTCCCCCTCCAAAGGAAACCCTCATGGCCCTCTCGCTAAGGATGACACGGGAGACACAGACGAAGACAGTGCAGATGAGCTTGCTCTACAGCCACAGACACAATCACCGAGTACTCCCTGTACAGGGGCTAGAGTGACACGAACTTATGGACGAAAGGACCGACTCCAGTATAAGAACCAGAAGCTCACCGATGAGACAGACTTCCCATGCGCAGACCCTGTTGGCACTCTAGATTCAGACGACGAGCCTCTTACGATGAAGAGACGAACCCGTAGGGGAAAGCCGGCACCCCAGGGCGCTGAGGGTGCGTGGTCCTGATCCTGTGTTCAGAATTGCCCTCTGATAGGAAGGGAAGACGTTAGCGTACCTATCACAGAGCCTGGAAATGCCTCTCGTCTTGTGAGAAATCACCCTTTACAGTCGCCGCGGAAGAGAACAACGCGTTCAGTCGCGGTTGAGGTCACCATACCCATAACTCTGAAGAAGGCAAACGCCCAATCCCCATCCCCCCATCCCCCTGATACGTCACCCTCTAATGCACACCCTCTTCTTTCGGAGCCCGTAACACCTGATATCGTGTTAGAGCGGACTTCCGACCGCAACAACATCGATTTCTTCTCCGAAGCTGACACCCTGCATCGAGACTTACATGGCCACCTTAACGAACAGAAAAAGCAAACTCTTCTTTCTCTCCAACGAACATCGTCGAAACCGAGGGGCCATGGTGAAGAGGGCCCTTCGTCCGTGAACGATTCTGCGGCAGCGCAATTATCGGAACTGATTAACGGAACGGTTATGCGGGCGGAAGGGAATAGCTGTCTTCTACTCGGTCCTCGTAGCAGTGGTAAAAGCAGGGTATGTGCCTCTATTGCCGTAGTTGCTTCATTTTAGGCTCATTGTGCGCATTGCACCAGATTCTCGAAAGTTGTCTACACACCTTGCCCATGAAACCAATTCTCCTTCGACTGTCCGGATGGATACAGACCACTGATCGCCACGCCTTACGCGAAATAGCCGTCCAACTCCTGCAACAAACTGGCTCTTCCATTCTACCCGGTTCGGAATCGGTACCAGAGCCTCAGACCAACGTGGAAGAGGAGGAAAACCCTTTCCTCGACCCAATTGATGACGCCACCAAAATTGTAGAAGACCAAAACTTCCGTCTTCCTCCCTCCTCCCACCTTCACGCCTTGATACCGATCCTCCTGACGCTAAATCGTCCAGTGATTGTGATTCTCGATGCCTTCGATCTTTTTGCCCTACACCCACGCCAATCCCTTCTGTATTGCCTGCTGGACAACGTTCAGAATAGCCGTGCAAGCTCCGAGAGTCGAGGAATCGCCGTCATCGGAATGACGAGTCGTTTGGACACAGTGCAACTCTTGGAGAAGCGTGTAAAGAGTCGATTTTCTGGGCGAACGATACGCACATCTCCACCGAACGGCTTCCAAGACTGGATGGATACGATGAGACGCGCATTGCGACCTTTCTTGTCAGGTAATAGTGAGAAGAGTGACGAGGAATGGGGTCATTGGTGGGGAGCAAAAGTTGAGGAGTTCCTGACGGATCCCGAGGTTGTGAATCTGTTGAATGAAACATTCAGCATCACGCGAGAACCTAAATTAATGGAGCGGCTCCTGGTTCGAACTTTCCCTGCTCTTTTCATAACAACACCAGCATTGACATTTCTACCCTTTTCAGAGGACACCCATACTTCGTCTCAATCCAAGCGAGCCACATTTGACGTTCAAGTCTCTCTGCATTTCTGCGGAGACTCAGCGAGCTCGACCCTCCAATCTACTATTCACCAGTACGTTGTGGATGTCGGCTTCGCCACTTTCATTTCATATATATGTTTAGATTTATCATATCCGGCCATGTGCTTGTTGATCGCCAGTGTTCACGCAGACACGTCTGGCCACCCAATTTTCACATTCGAGATGCTTTTTGATTACTTCCGTGATCAGCTTCGTGCATCGACAGCAGCGCCGGTTCAGGTGAACGGCGGAAACATTGGAATGGTTCGTTGTACGCGCGAAGTGCTCATGGCCGTCAGTCGTCGCTCCTTTGAGGCCACGCCACCTATTAATACATTTTTGTTGCAGACTTTCGATGGCCTCATAGCCTCGAAGACGTTTGTCTGCGTAACAGGCCCCTCCTCGAACATTAGTAAAGAATTCATGAAGTACAGATCCAACTTACATAGAAGCATCGTCAAACCCATCATAGACAAATCTGGTCAAATTCACCTCAAGAAGTGGCTCACTAAAGCCCAATGAAATACCGGTTTCCTGCTTTCGATCATTGAGTTTGTACTTCGGTTGTATTATTAGTGTATTACTATCAATTCAATCATCGCGGTGGATTAATGATATGGCCGTGTTGCACGTCTTGTCCGACGTGTGGAATAAGGAGTATCACCTGGAACCTGGGTAGTACGACATGGGAGTATGCTGGTATCCTACTGTTGGCCATGATCGTCATCAGACCAGAATGAATGCAAGTGCTCATCCTCTCTAGCGGTTGAGCACAGCGGCATCATGTCAGACACTAGCAACATCATTCAACCTTTCCCCCCTTTGATGCACGATGACAGAATACTCACCATCGACCTCCGGAATGTCCTCTAATATGGTGAAACGGGGAAGCAGTTTTCTGGTGCGAGCAGATATCTTGCGTATCGGCTTCCGGTGTTTCTCAACACTCGAAACTTTGGTTTGCTTTATCAAGGCTTTGAAGTTGTCGTCGAAAAAGAGGCTGTCGTCCCATGCGCTGGCCTCTTGAACAAGTGCGTCCATCAGGTCTAGCAGTTTATCGGAACTATCTGTAGCCACCGATCCGAGCAATTTAGTTGTCAGCGAGCGCTGCATATATGGATGCGGCCCCCCTGGTTCCTCCTGGGAAGGATGTTTATTATCGCCGGCGTTGGGTTGATTCTGGATTGTAGCTCCCCTGAACGGTTGGCGGGTATGACTTTCACAATCAGACGGTAAGAACATCATCCGCAGAGGAGATGGCCCTATTTTTGGGCTGCGCGAGTTTCGATTGTGGGGTGCTTTTGGGCTTGCTTTCCGGATGTGCAAGATAGCAGAATTCGGGTATTTAGTAGGTGGGGTTGTGGGCTCAGAGGGACTTGTTTCAGAGAAGGGGTTCTCGCAAGACACCAGTAAGAATTCGCCGAGGATAACAGGCGACATCTCAGCATGTCCAGAACAGTCAGAAGTTACGTGGGGCGGCAAATGGCTAGATTCTCGGGTTTCCAGAATATCATCCTTTGCATATGCGTATGCGTCTGTTGGAGGTGCTTGATCATCTTGGGGTTCTTGTACAGCCTCTTGAACAGCAGACGAAGGTCGAGGTAACGATTTCTTCGCGAAATTCTTGCAATGAGGGAACAGTAACACAGCTTCGGGTGGCTGCACGCCTATTTGAGAGTCTGCTGCTAAGAATTCTCGCTGCGTGTATGAACTCGAGAGAACGACCTCGGGATAACGGCCGACAGACGGAGAAGCGGACACCCGTCCTTCTGGTAGATGCAACGGTGATGCAAAAGGGTCCTTGATGGCAGCTTTCTGAGAGCAGAAATTTGGGGACAACTTCAGAGGAAGGAGCCTAGGCGTTCGCTCTTCAAATGAATCCGGAGAATACGAGTGCTTTCCTTTAACAGGAATGGCGGCTTCGAAGGGCTGATATGGCGTAGAAGGAGGGTTCTCCAGTCGAGTAGAAAAGCTAGGGCTTGGAGACGATGAAAGACGACTAGATACCTTCGCAAGTGCAGACGAGCAGCGCGCCTCCCAAGATGGTGACCCAAGAAACCCGACCAAGAAACCCGACTTGCCAGCAGGCGAACTTCCAGAAAACCGCGAAGAAGTCGAAAAGGTATCACACCAGCCGTTAATAGATCGTGAGTCGCTCGGTCGCCTAGAGGACCTAGTAAACGCAGAGACGCAGCGATTTCTGCGAGCGAGAAAGAGCCACTTCATGCAAAAAAGAACGATAATCAAAAGTCCTAATGACAAAGCTGCGGCGAAGTACGATGATCTTTGAGGATGTGCAGAACTTGCCTGAGGAACTGGAGAAGCCTCGACTCCTGGAGATTGAGTGCCGGCAAGAAACAAGGCAGCAAGCAAGACTATCCTTGGAGACTCATGCGACATTCTATAGACGGGATCTCAGGAACGCAGACCTTGGTGGAGAGTTCGGAAGTGACCTCTACTTGCATTCATCTTATTGTCACAACTAGGCTGCAACCCCTCCGTCACAACCGGGGAAAGTTACCAACTCAGAGATAAGTACTGGTATTCTTGACATTTACAACATAACGGATTTATATTACAGCCCCAGTTGCTGTTTAATCAATAGTCCTGGGCTGACGCTTCATTGAGTTGCTCACGGGCTACAAGTGGACTTCATGAGAGGGGCCTGAGGGGAGGGCAACTTGAATGACCAAATACATACCATGATGCTTTGCTCTCTTGCGGTCGACGAAGTCCAACTAACCGAAAACTTCGTCAGCATCCAATTCGTACGTCAGTCCGTATGCTCTACTCACGCCCTTGGTTTCCACCATGCGGTCGACAAATGCACCAGATAGGGCAGCACTGTGAGGGATGTCAAACTGGAGTGTGATTGCCCACCTAAGGCAAGACTCACAGCATTTCCTTAGCTTTGGCGTGATTTTCAGGTTGACCATTCTGTGCGACATGATCCTCGTATGACTTAGCAGCCTAGAGCGAAATCACATAAGCAGAACTACAGCAATCAGTGAAATGTACCTCATACGAAGCAGCTGCGGCGATGAGCTCGTGCGACAGCTTGGCTTCGCGAGGGGCGTTTATGACCTGATTACGGGCAATGATTGATGAGCAACTGAGGAGGGTACGAGGGACGAGCAGTGTACTTGGTCATAGGCCTCCTGCTTATCAGAGTCGTTGTCGAACCAGCCCATGTTGTTAGCATTGAATGTTGGTAAGTAGGTGGGGAAGTGATGGGGAAGAAAGCCTGGGGTGAATTGGCAGGATTTTTATAACTCCCCAAGAGCGCAATCACGCCTTGCACCCCAAGTGTTAGCGAGGTACGGGTGGGTCAACCCACCCCCATGAGAACCTGGAGTTATTTTTGTCAAGTCTTCGGGTGGTGTTTCGAGATAAATTTAGCAGACCTTTTGTCCTGGAGGGCGCCGGAGACGCATGATAATAGACCCCAAAATGATGTAAACACCTGGGCGTTCGAGATATGGCGGTGGTATGAATTGAGTAGACGGGCAATGGCCGGCGCAGTTGCAACGAGGAACGGTTCAAGTGCGACGTGGGTTAAATATAGATGGTGGGAGAGGTAATTTTGCAGCGCAGTGGACAGAAATAGGCTTTGCATTGTGATGGCCATCGCCAACGTGTTCTCAAAGAAACCATGGACCTATGGCAGCGGGCAGGTCTGAGCCTGCGTGTGAATATTACTTGAGATGATGTCACCTCGTTACACGTGATGTCAACCCGATGACGAGGTGAGTCGCGACCACCATCCGCAGGGCCTGTCCAGGGTGCACATTCTTGAGCCCCAACCTATTCGCGAAGCGCTCGCTGGCTTACATTTGTATCAGAAACTCTTTTCAGCCATTTTCCTTGCATGCAAGAAACCGACTTCCGGACCTTCGATGTTCATTCAGTCTCATACGATGTCTGGTAGAAAGACTGAAGAGTTGGCTCTGCAATCCCTGTTTTCAGAAGATTACGTCAATGAATCGTAGGTGGCTCCCTGACTTCTGACATTTCTGTGCAGAAAATCATAATGTTATGTCTCAAGCCATATTGAAGCCTTCGCTCACGCCCTGCGACTCGACGAATCGTACTTCGATCATCATGGCTACACATCTTCACCACACCCTCCTGGAACCCCCGCATCTCCCACCCTACCTCGCATACGAAAGGTCTCTGCCCTTTCTGACTTTGCTCCAGTGAACTTGAAAGTAAAGAAGTGAGCCGGAGCTTACCATGTTCCCGAGCCGCTGTTCTGACATTCACTAGGCGGAGAAAGCGAGACAAAACAGATAAAAGACACGATTACCTTTTCATACTCCTTCGCTGGCCGCTTTTGGTGAGCCCAAGAGCGCAGAACATGGGTCACGACTAATGATATTCGTGCAGTTCTTCATATTTCTGTTTATCATGGGGGAATTCGGGCTGTACGTTATCATTAGGCAACTGGTCAATACCAAGGAGTGGATATCAGCATGTAAGTTAGCATCACCTTGTATGAACGCTTCCGTGAACGTGTTGTTATAGGGAGGGGAAAGAAGGGCCAGCTGCGGAAGAAGTTGCGGAGCGCACGGACATACGACGTCAGCCTACTGTATAAAAGACTGAGGGGGAAAACACTGATTGTTAAACACAGGAATGGAAGGACGCTGCCACGACGATGGACAAGTATCTTAATTTTGAGGACTGGAAAAAGGTCGACGAAGATCCTTTTTTCGATTGGATGCTAGTACGCAAGGTGGGTCGCTTCTACCCTCAAGTCAGCACTTCTTATGAGCTATTCTCGTACCACAGGTGAAACGCTCGCTCAAAATCCTTCGAGAGAAGAACGACGTGAGAGGTTGTTTGGGTGTACTAGAGACATGTATACGTTCCAATTTCGCGGCAGTGGAATCATCAAGGTTGTTGCTATACCGTCAACACCTGCGTCTCACTGACCACACCGTTTTTTTCCAGGCTGTACAGCGAAGTACGTGGAATGCGGAAGCCTCTTAGATGATAAGTTGATTGGTTTGGGGTAGACTTTTCTTGGGACGAAAGATCTCATCGAATGTAAGTGTTTGTAATTGCTCCCAATGTGAACACTTCCAACAACATTACAGCCTATTTTGATGAGCTTGAGCGATCGTTACGATGTATCCGGGATGCACCAGAACTATCTCTGGAGGAGAAGAAACGATTCTTCAAAAGTGCTAATACAAATCTGGGTGAGCCCCGTTTTTGGAATCTGTTTTTCATGCAACTGAGAACCGCAAAGGGATCTCCGCATTGTGCCTTTCTGGAGGAGCTTCGTTCGGCTATTGTGCGTATCTGTAGTCCCATCTTCAACCCTACACTACAAAGACAATTCTCAGATCATGTCGGAGTTGTCAAGGCCTTCCTGGACGCGGGACTACTTCCCAGAGTTATCACTGGGACCAGCGCTGGTGGCCTCATTGCTGCTCTTACTTGTACTCGGACAAATGAAGAACTGAAGAATCTCCTGGTCCCACAGTTGGCACATAGAATCACTGCCTGTGAGGAATCTTTCAGCGTATGGTTCAGGAGGTTTTGGAAAACTGGTGCCCGCTTCGATAGCGTCACGTAAGTAATCTCTAAATTCAATTGCGAAACCTGATTTGGCACTTATAAATCCTACAGATGGGCGCGCAAGGTACATTCCCGTTTGACCAACAAAAGGCTTTTCGTTCAATGCGTGACAGTGTGCATTTTTCACTCGTGGCTCCATGACTTTCAAAGAGGCATACATGAGGACAGGCCGAATCCTCAATATCTCGGTGATACCCGCCGACCGGCACTCGTGAGTTGTGTCAACGAACATTTTCGCGTACTAGGCTTAGTACACTTTCTCAGGCCCACGAAGCTTCTCAACTATATGACTGCTCCTGATACTGTCATTTGGTCTGCATTGTTGGCGTCTGCAGCAGTGCCGGGGATCCTGAACCCTGTCGTGTTGATGCAAAAACTGAAAGACGGAAGCATTGTCCCATGGAGCTGGGGGAGTCGGTTCAAGGATGGATCTCTTCGGTATGTAACTCTGCATTATTATATCGTGGTGCAAGTAGTGAACCCCGTGTCAGCGTTGACATTCCCGTTCAAGCACTGAATCTATATTTCAACGGTATAAGCTTAACAACCTTCGATACTCAGCGAAGCGTCTAATTGCTTTGACAATGTAGTGACTCACCCCGTCGTGTCGCAAGTGAACCCTCACGTTCATCTTTTCTTCTTCGCTCCGAGAGGATCAGCTGGCAAACCTGTAGCTCATCGGAAAGGGAAAGGTCAGTTCGTTATTTTGTTCTCCAAAATAGTGAGGTGTGATCATATGAATTCAGGATGGCGAGGAAATTTCCTGCTTTCGGCGGCCGAACAGTGGCTGAAGCACGAACTGACCAAGAACTTCAAAGTTATCCGTGATCTCGAGCTTCTTCCTCAGCTACTAGGGCAGGATTGGTCGAGTGTGTTTCTACAGCGGTTCGATGGTGCGGTTACGTAAGCTTCCATCTCGCTTTTATAATCTGATGCTGATCAAACCACAGAATTTGGCCAAAAACTCGCCTTTGGGTGCGTGGGTATCCATGAGAATACATTAAAGAAAAGTTAACCTTGTCAATAGGATTGGTTTCGAATACTGACAGATCCTGATCCCAAAGAGCTGGAAAGGATGATACGCGTTGGCGAAAGTGTGACTTGGCCAAAGGTAAGTTTAATCTGCGAGGCTGCAGTTGCAAACTCAGACCCACTCTCTAGCTTCATATGATCGAGAATCGCGCCAGAATCGAGCAGCAAATATTGCTCGGACGCCAAGCGGTTCACAGAAGTTATAAAAGTAAAACCCGCAACTCTTCGCATGAACCACGCCATTTGCTCTTACAGAAGTCGCTTGGCGAGCCCTCACACTCGAATGCACCTCTTCGACGCTCAATTTCACCTCCACATTCTGGCTCCGACTTGCCATTGTCAGTTGACACCGATGCTGAAGCCGCTTTCGCTCGAAAATCGCCTTTTTTCAGGCGTGATAGACCACTGAACGGCGTATCACCAGGTCGCAACTCACGGAGGCGACGACCTCACAATCAAACGCCACCTACGGTCAATGAAGATCCTGATGACATGGAGCTCCTCCACGTCGCACCTCGTCCTCGAACTTCTGAAGTGGAACCACCCACTACAGGCTTTTTATCGAGACTGCGTACAAATTCTCTCTCAAAGGTCTCGCTTCCTTTCTCGTATAGGAACGGTGCTACCCAAGGCCCGGGAGCGGATTCTGGCCCAGAAAACCGGCCAGAATACACCTGGAGTGCTAGTGAAAGCTCGTCTTCTGACCATTTATTCAACGAGTAGGGAGGCTCAGCCTCTAGATTCCTCAATGGTCTTATGTAGCAATTTTGTATACTAGCCATTAATGTTTAATCAACTGAGGCAAGGACTCTGAAGCAAAACCTAAAACAAACTGGAGCAAACCGTAAGTAACTTTTATGCACATCCGTGCAACAGCCTGACCGCCTTCTTTTACGGTTTTCGATAAAGTACAGCTATACAATTCTGCGAGACATTGATATCACTTCAAGATTTATTGCGAGCGAAGCGAGCATCTATCGGCTCTAGGGCTGGAGACCCGGACAAACAAAGCCAAACTTTAAATGCGGAAATCGAGGTTGCCTTCGGGCAACCTCGGGCATGCTACAGACTTACGGCGCTTTCCTCTAACCACGTTTTCCCGCCAGAAGGTATTTAAATGCTATATATTAATAGATTTGTGCAAAAAAACGAAAGGTTTGACCCAACTTTGCACGATTGGACCACCCAGCCTGTTACTCTTGCTTCGACGCGACGCTGTTTGACGAATGACTGTTTCCTGATTGAGATTTTCTCCTGAAGAGTTCTTTTTACAACCACATAGAAGATTGTATACGGTACGCTTACTGTCAGATTTAATAGTTTACGCTACACTAGGCCCTAAGGGCACCGCGTCTTAATACTAGATACTTGTTGCGGCATATAAATGCTGATTAAAATATATATAATTTTTTTTTAAAAAAGAAAAAAAAAAAGGAGAACGTAACTCGCTCAGTAAGCTTACGTAAAGATGAGCATCGTCATCGCACTGCAAGTGCTTGGCTGGTCACTCCCCATTTCTAGACTAAATAATTCAGAGTCAGACGTAAGTAACTCGGACGTGCGACTCGTATTTGCTTCCCATGCTAGGAGAGGTGCTTTGAATTTCTGCTGGTTGCAGTCAACCAGTCCGCGACTGTCCGCGATAAGGATTGCGCCATTGCTCTCGACGGGGTCGTCAATCCAGCTGGAAGTGCTACCTTCACCTGCAAGGCGATATATATATGATGGCAGAAACGGGGACGATCTCCTGGCATTTGTCCTCCATGCATCCAAAAGGCCATCCCTATCCCTATTTGCCCAGTTCCTTATTCAAAACACTCCCATTTTCAACACAGGCAGAACGACGCAGACGCGCTAATCTTTCTTGGGTACTAGGGTACACTCTCGATCGGGTGAACGTTTTGGGTGATGACCACGGCTACGGTCATACAGGGTGAGCGATCGCATCTCAAGGACAGTACCTTCAATGTTCATACTCATCGCCCTCTTACTCACAGATGTGTCAATGCTCTAAGTTGGGCACGCAACGGCGACATCCTCCTTAGTGGTGGGGATGATACCACAGTGAGACTCTGGAGGATGGAAACCAGTGACACGATACAGGATTACCCGTTCATGTCGCACTGTGTTATCAATACTGGACACCGAGCAAACATCTTTAGCGCCCAAATGCTACCGCAGTCTTCTCGAATGTCAGTTTAATTGGACGGGATATAACTACCCTCACGCTCATCGTCTGTCAGAGCTACTGCGGCTGGTGACACGCAAGTTCGTGTTTTCGATGTGCAAAGCGCACTTGCCCCCACCAACGTAGCGCAAGACCTCACTGAAACGGTGCTGTCAACAAATCAATCATGTATTAGGGTAATACGGTGTCACAGTGACCGGGTCAAGAGGGTGGTGGTGGAAGAAAGTTCGGATTTGTTCCTGTCTCTGTCAGAGGTATGGATGGTTGAAATGACGTTATTACTTCTAACATCCACTGTGAAACACCAGGACGGCACAGTGAGGCAACATGACCTACGAACATCGCATTCATGTCGTGGAGAGTCCTGTCCTACCCCTCTCGTTGAGATCGGACATGAGTTATCAACCATTTCCTTATCTCCATTGACACCGTACCAATTGGTGGTCGCTGGACGAAGTCCCTATGTGAGTCGGTAACTTTGTTCGCCATTGTTATTCGACTATTCTGACGATCGCCCCAGGGTTATCTGTATGATCGCAGGCATCTACCCCGTACTTTGAAACAAGAATGGGGGCTGGCACCCAGGTCGGGTAAAGAATTAACTACTTGTGTCCGCAAATTCGGTCGCAAGCGCCTTAAAGAGAGACAGATGAGACCAGATCATATTACAGGGTGTCGGATGTCGTCGTCCAATGGCCATGAGGTGCGTGTGTGGATTTCCCTTGCTACATCAATAAGGTCCAGAACGATCCGATGTAGGTTGTTCTATGTTGGTCGCTTCATGAACATCACATCCCTTGGCTGCTCACCGCAAAACAGCTTACAGCGACGATGGAGTATACTTGTTTTCCACCAAAGACGAAGAAAATCACGCGAATGATATGTCTAAGTCACCGGTATCTCCATTACAATTTGCAGTGTAAGATATTTTCTGATATCTCAACACGCAGGTCACAAAATCCGCTAATCTGATGCATGTATTGGACATCGACGCTCCAGAACACGAACGCACTTCCTGGTCTGCAGAACCGTCCGAGCCTTTCTCGGCATTGGACGTCGAGGATGGAGAACCAGGTATGCCCATAGTGATGCCTCGACGCCGCTACACTGGTTCCCGGAATATTGCTACTGTTAAAGACGGTGAGCCCGCCGTGCGTTAGGTAGGACATTGCTAAGCGGGTGACAGTGAATTTCCTCGGACCAGAGGATGAGTGGGTTACATCAGGCTCTGATGATGGCAATTTTTTCGTTTGGGAGAAAAGTTCTGGACGTTTGCATGGAATTTATGAAGGTGACAGCAGTGTGGTCAACATGGTTGAAGGGCACCCCCATCTTCCATTAGTTGCAGTCAGCGGGATAGATACAACTATTAAGGTGTGCTGTATAATCTCACCCTGATTTCTATTCATTTACCTGTCCTAAAGCTATTCTCGCCAACTTCGTCCTCGAGTGCTTTCTCAAAGATGGCCCAAGCTCAAGAAATCATGGAAAATAATCAGCGCACAACCACGACTCGTTTTACAAGGTACAACATCGGTGCACTTCTTGCAGAAGCACGAATTGCTTCAGGTGGTGAACCAATTACCGTTCAAATCCCAGAATGTGTAGGGCAGTAAATCACTCTAATCTCGGGTCAGACCATATCGTCTAAGTACATACCACGTGCAAGTCCCGAATACACAGTACTCTATTCCGAGTGCTCAGTTGTCACTCCTCACAATCTTAAATTTTGTCCTTTCTGTGGTACAGACGAATTTTTGCGAGCGAAGCGAGCAATTCCGGCTAAAGGGGTGCAGCGAGGAATAAACAAAACCAAACTTCTTGATTCGAAGAATGCCCCCGAGATTCATAGGATGCTCAAAATCTCGCTCAATTCTTCTTCGTTCTCTATAGTATTGCATATATGTGGTATTCACTCATGAATCAGTAAGATGGTTTAAAAAAATCACGCATCTACAGCAAAATTTCAAGATTTTAGAAGTGTGCCACTTTTCTGACTGTAGGTGCCATATACTCTTCTACATCACACGTATCACATTCTGCATATCATTACCCCCACTAGCGCATTGTATTTGTGTTAATTTCAGTGTACGATGTTCGTCTCTGCTACTGCGAGAGACCTGAAATATGTGCGGATGTTCGTAAGGAGCCACATCACTGCCCGCGGTAGCCGCGTCGCGTTCTGCTTTGTAAGGCCACAACAGAGAAACGTAGATATTAACATGTACGATAATCATCCTTGCGACTGTCCTTCCAGCTGGGATGGTGAGCCCATGCAGAGCACGGGTGAACACCGCGCAGCGAGCGTCCGTCGGCCTTCGGCCGATAGTTACTCGTACTATATTATCTCTGTGGCATGGGTCTTTCAAAGGCGCCATCTCGTCTGGTGCAGGTCGCGATTTTAGGTCTTGAAGCACTAGTGGCACAGCCTCATCTCAGAACAAGTCAAAAGGTGTTATTCATTGGCGGCACAAGACTCGAGCCTCGGGCTACATGATTTTTCCAGAGTTCATGCACTAGAGAAGATAACTATGACGTTGTCAATCTCCGAGTCACGTTACATAGCTCATTCGGTTATTACCAAATCTGACCTTGACTTATTTGAAGTCTACCGCTGAACCGCAGACGTGAGTCGAACAGTTCTGACCCATCCACTCTCAGCCCTTTGCAGTCAGTCTCGATTCCTGGGACTCAAGTGAAAATCAAAAAGACTTAAACGCCAGCGTCGATGCTGGTGAGGCGGACCTGCAAAGTGAGTTTTCCAAAAGCTATCTACCAACTCGTCCAGGCTGAAATCCTCATCTTTCTGCGATCTTGTCAGACCTCATTTCTAATAAATTGACCCCGTAGCCAGACTTTTTTTTGTATTCCAAGTTCCTCGACGTGCAATCTTTGGCCAACCCGTCGCATAGGAAGCCTTCTCGACCCTTTTCGCACATCTTCCAACAGCGTTCCACCCGACGTGGACCGCCACGACCTTAGTACTCAACGTCAATTCATTCATTTCCTTCTATCACAACACAACCCATCACCCAATGCGCTCTCACGGCCGGAATAAGCGTTCCAGAGGCAACAAGGACCCGGATGGCGACGTATACATGAATATCCAAGAAGACGACATGCATTCCGACGCCTACTCACGATCTCGTACGTCCCTACACCCTTCCGAAAGCTATAGAACAGCGACAGCCTCCAACCGCACGCACTACACGTCGGAAAGAGACATCTCTTCTCGCAGTCGTCGAGACGAAGACTGGCGCCATGCAGAAGTGGAACGTGAACGGTATTCATACGATCCATATACCCGTGGGGACAGGGCAGAGTATGATGATAGTGGGCCAAGGAGTTCTGCAGGCTGGGGGACCGTCGACTCAGCACATTATATTCAACCACAAACCGACTGGGATCCACGCTACGAACTGTCTTCGTCATATTCAGAAAGCTCCGCTTGGGGTTCCACGTATGAAGGCAATCGACAACCGTATGTTGAACACTGGCCATCAAGAGACACCGGGGAAATGCCACCGGACGACTGGGGCACCGAAATTGCTAGAACAGATCAGCGTCATGACCGTCAACACCAGGATTGGCGCCCTGAAGGTCGCCGGGACAAAAATTCTGCCCATAGGTTCCAGAGTGACTCCGGCTGGGACTCACGACGCCGGGACAAGGGATGGTCGCGGGAGGGCAATTTTCAGAGAGATGAACAGCATACAGATCAGCAATACCAAGCAGTTGAGGATAGGTCATGGGAGCCCGCAGCCTCATGGAAGTCATCGAACCGTGGCGACCACCAACGAGGGGGCCAAAACGGTCAGCGACACAACCAACAGCGTTCAAAAAAAGGGAATAACAACAACAGGCAACGACGGGAATGGCGAACAGATGACAGTGACCTGAATAAGTGCGTGTATCTTATGTTTTTGCTGGGACATGCTCTAACGCGCCTCGAAGCTGGACACGAAGGGATGCCACGACAGCGGCTAAGAGCACCACCAATCAATACGCCTCAAGACGAAAGCATCCTCGCTCGCCTTCCCGCTCTCGTTCTCGTAGTCGGTCGCCTGCGGAGTCATATCGATCGCATCGCTCCTCTCGTGGTCGGTCCCGGTCTCCCTCATTTTCACCAGCAAGCAAGCGTAGGCGGACAGACTCGAGTCCCATTACTCTGCGAAGCAGGTCTCCCAGCGAAAGGAGTATTAAGAGGTCGCGGAACAAGAGCAAGAGATACTACTCCAAATCCCCCAGCCCTGGCCGCACTCCTTCCCGTCGAAGCAGTATTTCTGCAGCCTCGAGTTCGGGTTCCGAACGAAGTCTCAGTCGAAGCCCGGTCAACCGCACACGAGCGCCCCATCGTCTGCCTTCCGCGAACCCACGAAATGCCAACATGTCCAAGACAAAAAAGTCGAATAACGGTGTCACGCCTCGAAAATCTTCCGACTCGCGAAATGGCAAGTCTCGGGCGCAAAAGCATCGTAAAGCATGGGACACGCAACAGGCTCCAGAGCCTGAGGACGACTACCTCGAGCGGGCGGAACATCCTGTTGAACCTCCGTCTTCTTCGATCTCCCATTTGACCTCCCATAATGGATATGATTCACATCCAATATCGATCTCGATGCCGCCACCACCTGTTCCAACACATTCCGTACGGGGACACTACGAGCGTGTAGAGTATCCGTCGCCCGTACAGGTATTTTCGAAGGAATCAAAGATCGACATTCAGGCTGCTAAGTCCACACGATTGACAAAAAATGCCGGTTTCAAACCTATAACGAAGACGAGTTCGGCTTTGAAAAGATTCTTTCCTGGCGACGAGGAAGACACAGATGTTGTCCAGCAGTCGTCGACATTTTCTGAGCTGGTCCACCAGTCCGACGGACCTCTCCCTTTGCCTCGCGTTCCACTCAGCTCACAGGGCAAGTACACGGAAACGGCAGGAGATGCACAGGGCCGATCCGGCTCACAAGAGCCAATGCCCAGACAATCCCCCATGCTACTCGATCCGCCGCCTCCTTTATCATGTCTCTCGCCAACTTCCAATCCGAACCAACATGCACCCTTGTCAAACGATCATCAGCCATCCTCTCTGGTAGCAGTGCCGGATGAACACGAGCATCCGACGTCCCATTCCGATGTACAGGAACCTTCTTCGGAGAGACGTGTGACGCCACCCGTTAACCAAGAAGACACAGCACCTGCGTCATCATCGAACAAGGATCTCTACAAGATCGTGAGCCAGGTTGGAGAAGGCACATTTGGGAAAGTCTACAAGGCGCGGAATACTGTTACGGGCACATATTTTGCTCTTAAACGGATTCGTATGGAGTCTGAACGTGACGGCTTTCCCGTTACCGCTATGCGAGAAATCAAGCTTCTGCAGTCTTTGAGACACATGAATGTCGTCAGGCTGTATGAAATGATGGTTTCTAATGGTGAGATTTCCCTTGCTCTTAATGAAATATTCTTACCTTTGATTAGGTTCCGTCTACATGGTGTTTGAGTACATGGACCACGACCTGACTGGCGTCCTCTCCCAGACGCAATTTACGTTTTCAGACGCAAATCTGAAATCCCTCTGTCATCAAATGCTTGCCGGGCTGGCGTATCTGCATCACAAAGGAGTCATTCATCGCGATATTAAAGGTTCGAACATCCTGATCAACAACCAAGGCGAGCTCAAGCTTGCGGACTTCGGCCTTGCACGGTTTTATCAGAAGCGTAGACGAAGTGATTATACCAATCGGGTGATAACTTTGTGGTACCGGCCTCCTGAGCTGCTCTTTGGTGCCACTGTGTATGGTCCTGAGGTTGATATGTGGAGCGCAGGGTATGCAAATTTTTGTCATTTGATCCATCTCCTGAAAATATCACTCTCCAGGTGCATTATGCTTGAGCTATTCACGAAAAAACCTGTGTTCCAAGGGGTTGACGAAATCCATCAAGTTGAAGTCATTTTCAAGCTTCTGGGCAGTCCAACTCCTCGTCGATGGCCAGATGTCATGAATCTCCCTTGGTTTGAACTGGTTAAGCCCCAGCAAGTTTTGCCAAACCGGTTTCGAGAAGCCTTTCAGAAGTATGGCATGACATTCCTCTGCCCTTTTGATATATACACATATCTGACGACTTGTCCTCAGATGGTTGTCTCCTGCTGCCCTTGATCTGGCCGAACAGCTCCTCAATTATAATCCCGCAGAACGTATCACTGCTCTGCAGGCCATGGAAGCCCCGTACTTCCTTCAGGAGGCCCCTCCCGCTTCATTACCTGTGGGGTATGTTGTGGATAACCTGGATGTTCGACCTGTTCCTAATGGCCCATTTTCACAGCCTCGTCGACCTTGAAGGAGAGTGGCATGAATTGGAGACAAAACGGGAACGCGCGAAGAGGAAAGAGCGGAAAGTTTGACTTGCTATGTCGGCTTTACTTAATGTTATTATGACCCATCTGCATCTCGAACACTTTCGTTTTCATGTTGTCCATTGTTATCTACGCTGCAATAATCACACTACCAATCCATGCAACAGCCAGACACAGATTCACGAAAAACAAATGACGTACATGTACAACGTCCAAATCATCTACTTGGCTTCAACGGTAGACGACACCAAACCTTTGTCTGTCAAATGTTGGACAATGGACTCGACCTTGAGCAGGCGTCAGCTTAATAGAACAAGGAAAAGGAGATAGGACTGAGAACTTACGTGGGCAGCAGTTAGTCGAATTTGGGTGTCCCAGCGTTTGGTGAACGGTGCACCTGTGTCTTCTGCTTCCTCTACATCACCCAACCCACCAGCCTTTCCTTGAGCGTCGTCTTCTTCACGATTTCCTTCAAACCAAATAAGTTTGTCAACTTGGTCAATGCTTCCACGCAATCGTCCTTGTTCAATCATTTTGCGTGCCATTGTTTCTGCTGCACCGGGTGTCAAATCCAGAAGCGCACCCAAACCTTTGAAAGTGATGTTATTATAGATGTTGGAACTTGCAAGGAGATTGTGTTCCATGACAGCGCGGTCGAGCACGGTTGACGGGCCCGTTCGTGTGCTAGCGGTTGGGTCCAGGTCGCCACCGTCATCGTTGCCAATAGATGCTAGCCTATCATTTGAAGAGATTGAGATTTTGGCAAGCTGGTGAGGTTTCAGAGATTTCTCGAACTCCTTTATCTCAGCCGGCCGCAGGATATGATCCAGAAACATTTTTGAAAGGATGTTGTAGGTTGGTAGATCGGTTGTTCGTTCATCGCGGTACAACGATGCTAGAACTCTAGAGCGATTCGGTCCTGCAGGTGCAAGAACGGCACAAGTGACCGCTGCCAGTCTGTCGATGACCGTGTCTATAAGGCCTTCATTCGAACATGAAGGCGGATGAACTCACAACATATGGCGACGTTCTTCTTCGTCGATTTCTCCAACATAGCTAAGTTCGTGGTATCTGCTTGCGGCTTCCAAGAACTTTCTGCTGTAGTCACTGATCCGGGCTTGACATAGCTTGAATTGCAGGATAGTCTCCCGATCACTCGCAGAGTGGACAAGCAGAGCGGCGCGATTGTAGTACGTTTCGGCTTGGACAGAGTCTTCGTCCTCAAGAAGCAGTCGAACGATGCGAACGTACACGCGCAGCTTTTCTGAATCTGCGATGGATCTACGATGTGAGATAATAATGACGGTCAGAGCCATTTTAAACATGAAACAGAGGGAGCACCTTTGGCCCGAGTCCAGCGAGATGCCCATAAGGACCCTTGCAGCATCGCTCCATTCTTCCTCTTCCTCGAGAATATCTGCCAATTGGAATCTCAGGGAGTTCACCTGGGACGATTCAGAAATTATAAACGCGTGGGCCTGACTTAATTGACAAAAGACTTGCCTGCTCCTCGTAGCTCACAATTCTCGGCTGGACTGTGGCCAGTGTATCTTCGACCACGCGTTTTCTCAGTTCTACATCCTTGATAGCGCCTTCACTCAGGACCTTCACGACCTCAGAGAGAACTTGACGCCCAACGACTAAGCCGACGCTATCCTGATTAACGACTGTGTCTACCAATGTGTGGAGGTCTTTTGGTATGGATGGGCCTGATTGTGACAAGATTTGTGGGATGAGAGATGTGAATGCAGGTCCTTTGTCTTTCTGGCTGAGAGCAGCATATTGGGCCAATTTGGCTTCCATCGCAGGTCGATGGCGAGTAGATTGATGAACGAGTAAGTACAGATAAATGAGTGGCAGAGCGCTTGTCTACGGACCAATGCAGCCATCTGTCACGTGCAATCAGGAAGTATTTGCTGGCCAATCAAGCTCAGCCTCGGGCCCATGGTTACAGAAATCGTATAAGTATGTACTGACCTCCTTCATCACTCTTTCGTACTTCCTCTCCCCAAGGATACGCCTCTACTAGGCATCCTCTTAATAGAGCTTGAGCCTGGAGCCTCTTGCTTGTCCTTTCGTTCCGCCTTTGCCTGTCTTTGTGTGCTGGTCAGTCTACTCTTCAGCAGCAATGCCAACTCTAAGACCATTCTTTTCTAGGAATCACAACTTGTGAAGCACACCCATTCTGACAAATTTGCAAACTGCTTCCCAACCATGTCACGTTTGACTGCCTCGCTGTTCCACAAGCCTTCGCCTTTCGTGTTTCCTCCCATCCAAGCACCGCCCAGTCCCCCGGAAACGCATTCAGATACCATTACCCTTGGCCCACAGACCGGTCCTCCGCCTCATCCGTTTGGTTCTCAGGATTATATTATCAACGAGGCTAGTTTGGCAACCGGTAGCCCCGACACTTCTGGCTCTCGCTTCAAGAGGGGATCCTCTCTGCCATACCATAGCTCAGGAGTCAGGGACAACAAGGAGAGGGGAACCCCTCGCAGCGCGAAAGCTCTCGTCATCATCATCCCTCCTTCACCTCTGGTGCAAGACTACAGTCGTCTTGGACATGCATCTCACGTCGGGGCGTCCAACCGGTTATCACAGGGTGTAGTTATGCCGCTCTTTCCGACAGTAAGTTCTCCGAAATGAACTCGTCACGGACTGTTCTCACGTCTGTCTAGTTATTTGCTCAATTATCAGCCATTGCGAAAGAGTTTAATTTTCCCAGTACGACCGGCCTTTGTCTTTACTTCCATCACATTGAAGACGGAATCACCATAACACCACGCATCTCGGACGATTCTTGGCAAGCTATCTGGGCTCATCTTTCAGACCCTACACCAGCGAGCGGACGTCGCTTGATTAGTGGGAAGATGGAATTCGATGTTGACCTTCGCCTGGCTCGCTGGTATTCATCATGGGTGTCCGCTATACACAGAGAAAACACCGAACCTTTCACCTACCATCCTTCCACAGCGCCGTCATTGGCCCACTTCAGGGCGGACAGTCGCACAACAATGGCGGATGGACGTCCTTTATTCGAGGAGGACGGTAATGAAAGTGTGTTGAAGCAGTACCACAGTGCACCTGTCGGTCGCCACATACCCCGAAAGCTGTCGCTCGTGGAGCGCTTTGACACAACTGCTCAGCCAGACCCAAGGGCCAGCGTGTTGTCAGCCTCTCCGCAAGACATTCCAACTAACGGATCGCACGTCCTTACGACGATCATGCAGGAGGACGAGCCTAAGACAGCGAAGCAGAATTTGGATATTCGGGTGAAGTCATGGAGGGCGAGTGCGCTCACGGCACCTGGCCCTCTGGCAGCCTCCGGTCAGACCAGTCTTGACCCTTCGAATATCCCGAACAACGTGGAGATAGCGACATCTTCTACTCCCGTATCAGAGGAAGAATTCAGATTAGAGGACTTCACTTGGTCAGTCACGTCGGCGGGCCCTCTATCCTACGGAGAGATTTCACCAGTCTCTTGGAGCCGCACATCGTCGGTTGATTTGGCACACCGGGTAGAAGGGTCAGTATTCAGCACGCTATCCTACCACACCTCAAACGGTCCTCTTTCATCTGGAGAGTTTTCGCCCGTCTCTTGGAGTGCTGTTGCATCCGTTCATTTAGCCGACCGTCTCGAAGGGTCTGTGTGCAGCACAGAATCTTATCGTACTTCCTTTGGACCATCAGAGTACGACCCCCTCTCGCCTGCTTGTGACAATGGCTACCCTGCCATCCCGACCCCTGACATCGCCCGCCGCTTCATTGAGAGCATTCCATCCACTCCTGGGACGGCAACGACATGGGGTGCGCCTTTATCGTACCCACCTTCACCCCGATGCGCCTCCCCAACGCTATCTGTTGACCTTTGCGATCGACTTAGGCTGGATGACTTGGAACCACCTTTGCCTCATTATCCGCGTCCGGTGCCCGAAGACTCGCCTATACCTTCAACAGAGGACAAAGCCCTGGCACAAAAGGTCATCGACGTTTGGAGTGAGAAGCCCTGGTCACATGTCTGGCCGTATAATCAGAAGTCGCAAGCCACTACGACCTCGGGAGCGGCAGGTTGGGCGAAAGTTGATGTCGCGCGGGTTCTCGAGAAGGCTAGTCCTGCAGCACAGGAGGAGTCTGAAAAGAAGCAATCAGGTTCGACCACTCTGTCGCCGGAGGCGCGTACCAAGGCGCAGATGGTCCTGGATACATGGAACGACCGTCCTTGGTCGCACGTATGGCCGTATAACAAATCTCGCACAGAATCTGTAACTGCACGTCAGCCTGCTCTCAAAGCTTCATCAGCTTGGAACAAGGTCAAGGCGCCCGATGTGATTTCGAAAGCGGTGGTTTTCAAGTGCGAACAGACATACTCAGCGTTTGGATATCCTTTCCTCAGGATTTGTGCGTCCTTTGTTGTTTGTGAATACATCTTACATTAGTGCTGACCCTAGACGCAGATGAACCTGTGTATCCCCACTTCGACCTGTACCCTTCCTTGCCTGGTACCGTCAATGCGTCCCATGGTTCTGATGATACGGAAACCAGGCCCTCGTTCTGCACCGTTTACGTAGTCTCTGTGTATCCCACCTTCGATTTATGTGGGTTTGCTTTCCTGTCCTGGGATACTGTTATTGATCGACCTTACATTCCAGATCCAGCTGTATATCCCTACAATCTTACTAATATTTATCCGAGTGTTGCCAGATCCGCGGAGCTCGTTGGGGCTCAAGCGGCTTATCCCTACTTCAATATCTGTACGTCGTTTCTCCCGCAGCCCCAGTTGCAGCTTTACTGACACCCATCAGACCCGGCGGTCAGGCCTCCTTACAACGCTTACCTATCACTCTACCTATCAACACCACGCTCTCAATATCCTGTCTTTGAACTTTGTACGATCTCGCTCCTCGTAAGCTATAATACTTTTGGCTTGGCTCATGCTCTTCCATAGACCCGACAGCAGCATCGCTTGGCCAACAAGGCGACGCATCCCGGTTGGTCACGGAGCTAAGTTCCCGGTCTCAGTCCGTCCATCTCCACGTGTATCCCGCTCTCAACATTTGTCAGTACTATTTTCATTGGTCATTTGGGCTTTGAGAACTGAAAGTCCGTTTCTTAGATCCTGCAGTGTACCCCTTCTTCGACCTTTATCCCGATGTAGCCCCGCTTCCTAGTGTCTGCATTCAGCCAGGAGTTGCAGCTGTCTCTGTTGACCGTCCACTATCAAGTACTGCATGTTTGAAAGTGGCCATCGCGCCAGCGTATCCATCTTTCAACCTCTGTGAGTACTACTACCTTTTCAAAATACGTGACACCCATCTTCTTTACAGATCCGAGCGTCTACCCATATTTGGATATCTATCCAGGGCCGTACTTCTCTTCTGAGGCATCTCGACTTGTAGTTGAATCAAGACAAAGCACTTCTGGTAGCCCAATTTTTGGTTTCTTGCGATTAGCGCTGACGAATTTGGTTCTGAATTATATAGTCTCAAAGACGGCACAGCACCAATTCGTCTTTGCTTCCACAGCGCAATACCCCTACTTCAACATATGTAGGTTGCATTTCATATACCGTGCTCTGATATTAACATCGACTGTATTTGACCAGATCCAGCAGTTTACCCCAATTTCGATCTCTACCCCTCCAAGCTAGAAATCCCGGTCGCTCCAGCCCCCACCCCAGCCCCGGCTGTCCCTCACCTTCAAATCAACCGCAAGACAAAGGCGAATAGCAGGTTGACCCACTCGGAACTGCATGCCATGGTTATGATGGAGAGAATTAGTTCGAGAGGATCTTTTGACCGTGCCGATCTTCAGCCAAGGCTGCAACCAAGGCGACAAAACTCTAGCTTGCCTACACTGCCTTCAAGTAATCTCAACGATGCAGGGCACTCGTCGCGCCTGGATGGTATTCGGAGAAGCCTTAGCCTATCGTCGAATCAAAGCGGCGATGTTCGACGACCTGTACGGACAGGCAGCGTTTTGCTGGGGGCTGAACAGTCTGGTGCAGGATTGACCAGGAAGTTCTCAAGTTTGCGGGAACGGACTCCGGAAGGAACGAGGCCATTGTCTACGCACACAATGACAAGCAGACACTCGGTGTCGCACAAACGAGACAGCTTAGTGTTGCAGAGAGCAAAGGCCTATGATTCTACCGGTGAGAGTAGCCTCATTTTGACTCACTACTTCATTGTTGCTCAAACTCTCCGCCAGTAGAGAACATATCTCTTCCGCTACCACCTTTACCTCGAGAGCCTCTGTCAAGATTCCCGATGCCTCCCAAATCTTTCCCTCCATTGCCGTCCCTTCCTGTGGAACGTGACGCCATGTAGAGTAGTGTTGATACTTGCTATTCAATTTCTGTGCATTCTCTCTATCTGAATTCGAACATGGCTGCGATCGATAGATCAGATGGTACGACTACAAACTGCTCATCCGTCGTTATCATAACTTCCCGCACGCTCATTGCCAGGTAATTCATTCTGGTCAATGGTTGGGGAATCTAAACTGTGTCCGGAACCTGGCATCGTTGGCTCTGGTCCGGGTGTACTCGTCGCCAACGCGGCTCGTCGAGCAGCAATCGCTCGACCTTCACGCTGCTCCTTGTCCATCTCGTCACGCAGTTCTTTGTTTTTTCGATCGTCCATGAAAGCGAGTTTGACCTGGGAACGTCCAGTATTTGAGTGCGCATACCCGACATGGAGTGGACAAGGCGAACCAGTTCTGCCGCAGCCTCCCTTGCAGCTTTCTCTCCTGCCTTCGCCTTCGCAATACGTTCCTGCCTCTCTGCTTCCAGAGAGACGAATTCCTTCAGGACTTTAGTACCAATCTGGAGTTCTTCCATATGGCGATGGTGGAACCTATAGTACGGTTGGAAGTTGTGGACCTGTGAGTCTGCATGAGCCTGCTTGTTCAGCAAGGGTGTTGTTCCTTTGTACGTTGCTTACTTCTGCTTTGAAGCCAAGCTGTGCGGTCGTAGCAAGCACTAATTAGCACTAATGACAGTCAGACGAGGGACACAACCAACTTCGATGGCATACTCCAAGGCGCCTTTTGGGTCTACGAGATCTCTCTTGATCACGGTGTTTGTAGGCTTGAACTGCTGGTACTTGGGGTTGTCAGGTTCTCGTAGCAAGTTTTCGGCGATGGTCAGTAGAGTCTAAACAGAACTCAGTAAGCGCCGAGCAAAGGTCATACTGGCAAAAGGACCAGCAAAGGCGTAGCGTTTACTTTGAGAGATCTTTGAGCTTGATCCTGAGAGTTGGGCCGTGTGATCCCAGGATCTACCATTCTTCGGAATTTCTGCCGCTTGTCATGCTCAGCAGCTAATTGTGCAGCAGTCTTCTGAGGCGTTGCTGCCAGTAAACTTGTTCGACGTTCCGCGGCGGCGGCCAGAGTGTCATGGGATATACTTGGGGAATTTACGGATGGCGTCGGTGAGCTCATGGAAGACATATTAAAGAAATGGTACAAGTATTGAGAATTGGACGATGCCCGAATGCTAGGGCAAGAGGAGAGAGAGCAAAGAATGCAGTGCCCGGTCCCGCTTGCAACCTTTTCTAGACATGATCCGAGTCAGGCATTACATTCTCTATGGGTCACACTTGTATAAGGACATTCAACAGTTTTCATTGTATTACTGAAGGGGCATCGTTCACTTTAGAATACAGTACCTATATTACGAACAGGTCACGACGCTTGTACAAGAAAATGGTATCAACAATTCAATTACGCCATTTATGCAGCTGGGGCGAAGGCGACAGCATTCCTTCCGAGATCGTAAACCGTGTAGTACTTGCGAAGGAAAACATCACCTAAAGGAAAGGTTAGAACGGAGGAATGCGGAAGTATCGTTACTGACCGATGATCCATAGGGAGCCTCCAGGCAAGTTGATATCCATTCCAGTGAAGGAAGATATGCAGGTACCTTGGACCTCGAGGATGTAGTCAGTTCCCTTGAGGGGATATGGCTTGCCACCGAAGAAGAAGCTGAGTTCAGGAAGGGTCGGGACTTTAGCGCAGTCAACTTGATATTGGCCGTTCCAGGTCTTCTTAGCGCCGATCTGGGCATTAAGCATTTCTGCGATGTCTGTTGGCAATGCAATAAGAGATGTTCCTGAAAAGAGACAAGTTAACTGTTGGCACTAGAATCAAGACATGTGAATCACCAGTATCAATGGCAGCCCCAGTGTTCTCGAGCTCAAGCTCTTCACCGCCAAACGACACCTTCTCGAGTTCGACCTCCCAATAAGCCTTCCGACGAACTGGGACGTAATCAAGCTTTCCCCTGTAGGCCGAATCATCAACGCCACCGAAAATAGCTTCTCCGCCATCGTCTTCAGAGGAACCGAGACGGAAAGAGAACACAGGCGAATCAAGGAGGCCTTGATTTATCATACTGTAGAATGGAGGAGTGATGTGATTGACTGAAATAGTGTCGTAGGCCAGACCGAGGATGCCGTCAAACCTGAGCCCACATGTGCATGAGGAGCGGCGCGAATCAATAAAGGAAGACCCACTTTCCAAAGGCGAACGCCAAACCAGGTTCCTTGACAGCCTCTGCAAAGTCTTGGCTCTTGATCGTCAAGTCACCGATCTTGAGAAGGTCGTTGGAGACAAAGCCTTCCATAGAACCCGAGCCGTATTGGATGGAGAATTCGGACCCATTGGCCTTGTATGTTGAGGAGGCGCTCGAGTCGTACTTGGTATGCAAGAAGCAAGCAATAGACGTGCATTTGGTACTTGGAACCCAGAGGTTGCTGGACCTACATGCAAGGCAGAGATGAGAACAACGAACTGCACAAGTGAAGGAGGCGCATATACGAACCCGGTGTCAAGAATGACCTTGAACTGTAGCATGATCGAGTCAGTACAGCCTTCAGAGGCCAAGTGGAGGACTAACGGTCTGGGGAGGAGAACCGATATCTATCTCGGTGAAGTACTGCGCATTCATGAAGTCTACCTCGGTTGTCAGTTGCAACCATGACGGGACTGGAGAAGGGAAACAAACTGGTCAGTGGGACACCATGGCCTCCTTTCAGCTCTTCCTGAGTCCAGAAGAGTTGCTCGCCATCCTTGATGGCAGGGCGTTCAACCCGACGACCCGAACCACCAGCGCCCATAAGGGGAAACTGGAGCTGAGGAGGGGCACCATACTTCTGTGCAAGGTAGGCGCTCTCCAGGCCAGGGTTGCTCGCTGCAGAAGGGAGTTTCTGGAGCTTGAGCTTGTGGACACGAGCGGTAGAGACAAGGGGGAGGAGGGCTAGGAAAAGCGGTGTGAGGATCATGGCGGTCGTAAAGAGAGTGGGTCGATGCTGCCCACATGGTCAACGTCATTGGCGGACTTTGAATCTGATTGGTCACTCACCACCATGTCTACCCGCGCGTCGCGCCGTCCTCAGCAGAGCCCGTCCCTCACCTCCATCGAGTCTCTCCTCCTCGCACAGGCTGCATGGGAGCTCGGCGCTGGCCCAGCATCCTGGCCTGCAGTTGCGAAACTCCTTTCAAAACACCCCTTGCTCTCGAGACCAAAATCATTCTTCTCTCCTCAGGTCAGTCACCGCGTCTCGCAGTGTATCCGTCGCATCAATCCGAAGTTTAGTCCTGTCATTCGATGTACGAGAACCTCATGAAAGAGGCAGCTCTGGACATGTACGCCTTTTTGTAGCCTCTGTATTCATGCCACTTATTGCTACATGTAGAAATGAATCAAATAATGCACCTCATGGTTCGCCCTTCTCGTCATGCCAATGCAGTACCTGATCTCTCCTCAGCTGCCGGGAATTTGAGGCTAGCACAAAAGCACTATCGTGCTCGCTTCCAAGATCTGCGCGAACTCATCTTGGCAGAAGAATCCAAGTTCAAGTTAGTTGTCGTTGGCGTGACGGTCTCGCATCCCTGAAACTTAACATACTTTAGGACCATCTTGAAGGAGATTGAAGACATACGAGCAGGGCTCTGGGATAAGGCTGGGCAAGCGAGGACATCCAAAGAGACGACTCCGGAGCCAGAAACTTCAGACCAAAAAGTGGTATATAGTTTGCTGCTCCCTTCCCGCCCATAACTTACAACATATGCTAGGACACGTCCGCAGACCAACCTATGGACGATACATTTGGCGGTTCGGACCTTAGCGGTGTCACAGAATCGGTAGAGTCCTCTTCTTCGCCTCAGACGAAGGTGTGTAGACATTTGGAATTGTCAAGTGGTTTTCGCTGAGGTACCCAGCATCAGGATCGCCTCGGACCCGTTGATTCCTCAACGCCCGAGATCGAGCCGAGCGCACCTACGGAGGTGCCAGGATTGGATACCGAAACAGTCCCACAGGCTTTATCACCGACCCCAACAGCAGATATTGTTGAAGAACCCGTTGAACTGGTTGCTGAAGTTGAAAAGCTTGAAGAAGTGGTAGAAACTTCGAACGAGCCGATTACTCCACACGATCCATTGTTGCAGAATGCGCCTGACAGCGAGACTGTCAAGGGCGACCAGGACCAAGAAATGGAGGATGTTCAAAAAACCGTCGAGCCCGGGCCGTCAGAGATTAAGGACCGCGATGCAGAACGTGTTAAACAACGAGAGGAGGAGGAAATTAAGGATGAAGAGTCAAAGGAGGAGGAGGAGGAAGGGTCTCAAGGAAGAGACGAACAGCTCAGTCACGAGCAAGACGAACATGTGAACTCCCCCAAGGCGTCGGAACATCGAGACATAGAAGTGGTAGAAACAGAGTCGGAGCCCGTTCATACCCCTGTTGCAGACGCCGCTGCCTCTGTTGACGTTGAACCCACCGCAGACGAGGGCCAATCCTCAGGAGCAGAAGAGCCCATAGCTCCAAGACGGCGTATGTGTACGAGTTTCCAGTTGGCTCAGCAGATACTGACCAAGTAATACAGGCTCCACTCGACGTCGCAAGTCCTCCGCAGCGTCTGTCCCACCACCTGCTGCACGAACAAGATTGCGGAATCGCGTCCGTATATCAGAGTCTGAACCTCAAAATGTGGACTCAGAGAATGATGTGGATATCGAGAATAAAGAAGACACACCAGCCATCGAGGATGAAGTGTCGTCACCATTCGACACTGGAACATCACGACGCCGAGATGGTTAGTGTTCCGCATCATTGGCATTCCGTTGCTAACAGTTGTTTTAGGAAAAAGGAAGGCATCTTTCATGGATGCAGCAGACTCTCCTCGGGACAAGAAACGGCTGCGAGAAGACTCAGAGCCTGCAGAAGAGGAGGAGCCAGGTACCCACCCTCGATTCTTTGCTGTGGTGTTTCGTGTTGACACCACTGCCCAGAACCCGCATTGCATAACACGCGCACTCGCGTCACTCGCAACGCCATACGAACGGAGGAGCAAGTGGCGCTGAAGCGCTTCCAGAATGTTATTGGCATGCTGCACTCCCAAATATCCCAACACCGGAACGGCACCATCTTCCACAACCCTATCAAAAACTCTGAAGCACCAGATTACCACGAAATCGTGAAACGCCCTATGGACCTGAAAACGATCAAGACCCGTTTCAAGGACGGCATCATCGCGAACTCGCTTGAATTCCAACGGGACATCTATCTCATGTTTGCAAATGCCATGATGTATAACCGTCCTGGCTCTGATGTCCATGCAATGGCAGAGGATGTGAGTTCATATGATGCTACGAAAGCATACGTTTCTAAAGTAAGCCACAGATGATGCTCGAAAGTGAGGGCCAGATCATTGCCTTCCGCCAGACGGAAGGGTTAGTCAAACGGGGGCAACGACCTTGATGACATCGTCAATTCATCTATGCGGTAGGTGGCCTTAATAGCAGATTTTGGTGTCACTTGCCAGAATACCTCCTGGACTGAGTTGACTAGCCTGGGCCCGGAGCTCCAGGGGACAACTTTGGCATTGCGACGCCCCTTCTTGATATTCTTTACTACCCCTCCCCGTCTGACGTTCGCTGTGCACAAAGCTATAATTCTGTAGTATTCTAATGATATATCATGGCGAACAGTAAGAAAACAATATTAAGCAATAATACAATTCTAGTCAGCGGTGATGAACGAGGTGAACCGAAATCAGAACCAAGGTTGATACAGCTCTCCCATCTTCGCCAGTTGAACTGGATTCGTAGCAGTGGAGATCAAACCTATGACCGTTTGAACTACTGGAGCATTGGGAATGGTCGCTGTTGCTGAGTTATTTGCCAATGCCTGAAGCGTCTGTCAGATATAGGACAACAACAAATAAAGTTATCTTACACTTTCTCTCTCAATCTTACAGGCCATGATCTCTGCTCGTTTGACAATGCTGTCGATGTGTGCATAGACACTTTGGCGGTAGATTGCATCGAAATTCCAAGGGCGACCACGCATACTCAGCCAAGAAGTCACTTCATCCCGCCCGAGTAGACAAAGCTGTTGTTCGAGGTCAAACTATGGGGGCATCAGCAAGGAGCCATTAAACCCAATCTCGTCATACCTCAGGTTCCGTCAAGGACCGTGCAATAGCCATGATACCAGATGCTAGGATTCCCTCCGTGAATATTGGGCCCAGGACGCTCTGCATGTTAGGAGTCAATCGGAAGGGAACGATATCGCTGGTGGCGAACAAGGGCATGGTATTCGAAATGCCTGTCGCCGTGAGTTACGAGAATGCGTAAAAAATATATGAACACACCTGGCAATAGTTCTGTCATAGCTATCAAGCCAGTCGCTCGCGATACCTGGAAACGAGCAGGGTGCCTGCTCGACAATGCGAAGACATAGGTCATGAAGCAGCACGATGCCAATTGCAGAGAAAATTGTTTTCGCATTCTCCATAATTCGTCTGGTGCTCCCATGGTACGAATCATGTACTAGAATTAATAAATGGATGAACACATTACTTTAGGCATCAACACATACATTGGAAAGGATATTATCCGGAATCATCTTTGCGGCGATTTCATCAAACGAATCTTTCTTGAGAGTAAGATAATCCACTTTGGTTGGCTGTTGCGAGTAAGGACGATAAATTCCAAGCAGGTGTGGCTAATTGGCACTAACCTGCTTTTTCGAAAGTTGTTGGCGGTACTCCCGCAAAACCTTTCGAACTTTCTCCCCAACAAATAAGATTGGTTCTTCTCTAGAGATTTGCGTCTCTTCACAGTGTAGGTCATAGACATCGCCAAATGATACGTAGGAGGAATCAGTTTGATAGAGGCGGACGTTCGGGCTGCAGGATACAGCGGCCGGAAGATGGAACGTAAGGTTTCGTTTTCGACTTTCCTTGTTCCTCCCAAGAGCGCTAACAAGGCGAGGCGTGAGAAAGATCGTAAGAAATAGAAGGAAGAAGTACCCATTCAAAGTCCTGAAAACTTGGATCACCCGATCTTCCCGCCGATACTGCCGATGACATGGTAGCTGAACGGTAAAAGATGTCTTGGAGTTGTCGTTTCCATGAAGAGTGAATCGTTTCCAGCAAGATCCGTTGGATCGGCAATTCTCGAACTTAGGGGCGAATTTCTGAATCCTGACGAAGTATTGATTGGAATCTTTGTCCTTGAGTCAGAAGGAAGTATCAGGAATGAGTTTTAGGATAGCGACAATGAAGAGAACCTACCTCAGTGTATTGACCTGGAATTTCGATCTCGTCTATTTTGCTGTATTGGAATTCCGTCAAATAATGACTGAGGACGGCCAATGGTTGAAGCCGAGGCCGAGCATCCAGAATCGACTCAAATTTATGTCGCCATCGTTGAAGGCGTTGGATATAATCATAGTGTGTCGGCCTATTCATTATGAAATCCTCGTCGTATTCTTTCTGTATAGACCGTCAAGCTTGGAAATATTTGAAGTCTGCTTTACAAAAACGCACCCTGACAAATGCTGGCAAGTTTTGAGCCATACGGGAAAGGGTATTAATTGTGCTGGGGGTCAGTAAGCCGTCATCGTCGATAGAATTTATCCGGACGACATAATTCTAGAAGATCGCTATTAGGTGATAACCAGTTAACTCTGACAGGAAATACCTACCTGCACAGCATCGGAGAGCAACATGCAGATATTGCGATATACGTCTTCCTCAGGCGAGGGTTTGAACTTATGTTGGATCTGATCAACCATAGTCTCCAAGCTGAGAATCAGGAGCGGGAAGGTGGTTTTCAACAACTGCAAAACTTCGTCGACATGTTCCGACGCATGGCGAGGATGAGGCGGTGTTTGGTCTGGCATCGCAACAGTGGGTGTCGCTTTCGGCGCAGATGAAGATGCATTATCGGCCGGCGTTGTTGATTGCGTGGTAGAGGTCGACATATCCATAGCTGTTGCTTCATTTAGCTGCTGGTCACCGGCGGGGCGTCGCATTGCGTCAGAGGATGCTGCAGCAGCCACTCGTGCGGCCATGGCCTTCTTCATAAATTGCATTTCTTCACGAGTGGTTCGAAGGTGATAAAATATAGCCTAGAGTGGCAGAGCATGCTATCAGTGATTTGCATGGCCAGAGAAATACCACGCACCTGGGGGTAATGTCTGGCTAGGTTTAAGAGGAGATATCGCGCCTGCTTCCATTCGCGATGTGATAATGACAGACACAGCTGTGGAATGAAGGTAATCCAGAACCAAAAGGCTGCATCTCCCTTGTAGGTATCGAAGGCACGCGATATCGTTGAAGCACCGTCGTCCAAGCTCAGCAGCCAGAGAATGCGGGCAAGAAGTGGTCGACTTTTGCCACTCTTATACAGTCCGGCAGCCTGCAAATAGCAACTCACGGCGTTTGCGGCCTGGCTCAAGTCGTTGGGAGACTCTTTGAAAACCCGGTCGCTGAAACGGCCCCATTCCGCCCAAGCCTTGGCCTGCGTCATATCAAGCTGCACAGCCTGTCCGAATGATAGGGTGGCATCTTCGTTACGGCCGAGTCGAGAGTAAAACATTCCCTTGAGCGTGTAGAATTCGGCCTTCTGAGTTGTCGAGAAGAACATCAGGTTTGTGTTGTTGATGACTTCTAATCCTGCCTGAAGATCGTTTGGCTTCTGGTAATGAGCACGTGCTTGTTCCCGTAGCTTTAGGAATGCCTCGGAAATTTCAATGTTGGGAAGTGTATAGATTTTGGTCAAGGCATTGAAGCAAACTTCAAGAAGCTCATGCTTTCGAGCCACATGTGCGAACCGGTTAATGATCCAAGCAGTTTCGTGGTAGCCTCGGTAGCCGAACGTATTGGCATTATTGGTACCGCCATGGCCAGAGTTTGCAATTAGAGGCATATAGGCGTTATTTATAGAATGAAAAACATTCTGCCTCCACGCCACAAGATCACTCCAGATGTTTATGTCGTCGTAGATGTTGGGAAGTCGCTCACGCCAGGCTTGTAAGACCATTTTAAGTTCCGACGATTTCTTCTCCAGGTTTGTGGCAGTGGTCTGTGACAGCGACCCAAAAATTTGAACGGCTTCCTGGAGTTCCACAAATTGCTGGAAGTGTTGGAGCAAAGGTATATGTGCCACAGAAAGGTGCTGGGGAAGTCCGACCCACTTGCGAAGCGATAACTGCATGGCATCTTCCAAATACTTTGTGAAGTCAATATTCTTGTCCAAAGCTGCTGGTAGTTTTAGTAGTGCAATGTAGGCTTCGAAGACTCTGCGACGGGGTGTTGGGATCTCAGGGAGTTGGTTGATCTGCTCTTCTAAACTCTCTCTGTTCTCGTTCCAGTCTTTGATCCTCCAAGCACATTCAAGCATCAACTCCTGGTTCCCCTCGCTCTTTGCAAATTCATATAGAATGTCCCAGTGTTGCAACTTCTCGGCAGATAAAATCCAATGGTCCTCCCACAAACAGAATTCAGTCTCCGAGAACGGGATTGCTCCGCTTCTTACGCGGTTCTGAGCTGCCTCGTACGTCTGGGATGCTTGCTCCCACATGCCTGCCTGTTCGAATGCAAGGCCTATATTTGTTTCTGCTCGAATGGAACGTCGGCGCCAAAGACCGTAGAACATATCTTCTTCGCCGAGTTCAGCGTAGACATCCGCCAAAGAGTCGTAGATATGATCGCAAACCGTGATTTCATCGTCCTTCGTATGCTCGAGCGAATTCTCCAGAATTTCAAGTCCGATATGCCATGCCCCGAAAGTTTTGGCAAGATACTTGACAAGATGAGGCGGTAAAATCATCGGTGGTGAGCAGGTGTGGATGCCTGCTAGGAGGGTCTGGACAACATTTGGACGCATGAATGCCTGCTTGGTGTGATAGTCTTTGCTCAACAAAATGACCATATAGTTTGTGATTTCGGATTGCTCCCTCCTTGTTAAGCAGGACCACGCTGCGGGAAAGATTGAAACCCAGGTATCATGGGCTGCTTGCGGGTCGAGGAATAACAGACGCTGAATTGGTCGGATTAGCTGTTGTGAACGGGGGAGCTGTATAGTCGACGGATTACTAGATGCCTGTCTGCGATCATGGCTTGTTGGAAGATCCACATCAGCTGCACCTAAAACAAGATGGAGGGCTAGGTACACCCAGTTATGGTCGGATAGAGCATCCCAACTTTGAACCCCTAGGATGTAAGTCAGGCGACCAAATAAGGACCGTGGAACACTGATGTCCAGCAGATCCATGAACTTCTCTCGGAGGCTTGAATCTTTGGCCCGACACCCTAGCAGGAATGATTGCTCTAATCGGTTGGTCAGATCACTGCGCCGCAACGTGGGTTCGTTGTAGATCTCGTAGATGAGCTCCAGATACGGGGCAAATATGGATTCTCCCCGGGTTTCATACAGCGTCATCTTCTGCAAGAGAGT
Organism: Cyclocybe aegerita; assembly: GCA_902728275.1. Classification (NCBI taxonomy): domain Eukaryota; kingdom Fungi; phylum Basidiomycota; class Agaricomycetes; order Agaricales; family Hemipholiotaceae; genus Cyclocybe; species Cyclocybe aegerita. Next base: position 494,720 of record CACVBS010000028.1, read on the forward strand.
TGCCTTCTCTTTCATGGTGGGATATGCTTCCTGCCGATGTAGTGCCCAAGTCCTTGCCAAATCCAAGATATAGCGACAGAGCGTCATGCTTTTGGATTTATCAACAAAAACACAGAGTGTGCTCAGTAACCACCTTCGTTGTTCTCCAAGGAATGCGACGGACATTTGGCAGATGTCCAGAATGGTTGTTACCAGGCGGACGTTGGCTTCATAACCAGGAGTGGTGGGGGAGGAATGAATATGTTCTTTCGTAAATTTGCTGAGAAGTTTCATCAAGGGCTGGCTGAAAGGTTCGATTCGTTCTGGCGTGAAGCGTACGATGGATTTGAGCATCCCTAAGATGCCAGGAAGAGAAGTTGAATTTCGTAGCCCTTCTCCGACTGACGAGTAGACGAAGGTATGGAAGTCTGACATTTCGCTGTGCTGTTCCTCGTCCTCTTTTGGTAATGGATGAAGGCGGATAAGCTGGTCAAAAATAGGCTGCAATGCTTCGTGTAGATTGTGATCCTCGGCTAACAGGCCTTTGCGAATGAGTTTCTGCAGCATGGCCGCTTGCGAAAGATACCAAGAGTCTGGCTGTTCGGCTGCAATGACTTGAAGCACTTTGGCCGCTGATACAGCCTGCGCAAGAAGACTGGGGTTATCAGTTGGGACATCATTCTGTCATCGTCAGAGTAAGCCAGAATAACGTCGACGTGTCACTCACTTGTTCCAGCGCTCTTGAGAAGAAGCGCAAGCCGACTGTCACATCCGTCCACCCATTAGGCCCGATGATGCTCTGGAGAAGGGAAAGTGCCCTTGGTAGAAGAGTAGTCCGCGAGGCCTGATCATGCGTGCCGGTGGTGAGCCGCACTAGGTAGCTGACCATATTTTCTCGAAGGCTGAGAGGCGTGAACCAGGATGAATCGTCGCCGTCTTGTTCGTGCGTTGCATGTCCTAGCTTGACAGCTTGAGTTGCTTGTTCTTCCCAATTAAATATGACTTGCAAAATATCGATTGAGAGAAGTCGAGACTCTAGGCTGGTAGATGGCGTCATGCCCAGTTTGTTCAACGAATTGGCGATATGGGGGACAAACAGAGAACGGACAGAGAAAAACAACTCTGCTTGCTTCACGATCAGATGATATATCGTGATCATCGAGCTGATCCCTTCTTCTGTCAGTAGCCTTCGAGTTGTCCTAGCCCAGAGAGGGTGTCCGGGTTCTGAACTTTCTGATTTCGGGAGAGACGGAGCAAGAGTGACAAGGGCTTCTTGTCGAAGAGAAGCGCGTCCCTCTGAATGTGGTGTACGGAGCAGTCCAGTCCAAGCGCGGAGAATGAATTTCTGAGGGGTGGGGAATGCAGCGAAGAATCGGGCTGCCAGTAGATACGCTGTTTGCTTCACGATGACATCCTCGTTGGAGGTGATATAAGACCAAGCATATTTCATAATGTCCTTTCGGGCGTCGTCGAGAAGATCGGGATAATATTGCACTAAAATGGTTGTCAGATGGAGGACTTCAATCTTGAACATGTCATCAGCGTCATTGAACAGGGTGGTATCGCTCATAGGTTGCCAGATAACCCGATGAATCTGGTTGACGAAATCTGAATCGATGAGTGTCTCCGATTGTTTGGAACGTTTAGGTTGGATGAATAGAACGGGTGTGACGATGTATCGAATAAAATATGCCTTCTGTGTTTCCGTATATGCAGGATTGGAGAACCATGTCAAGAAACGCATGAGGACGTTGCGCCTGAAGATTGGATCCTCGCTGAGGGCGACATGTTCGTATAGAAATTTGCTTACTCCAATGACATCTATCCCGAGGCTGAAGGTGTAGACCGAAGTGATTTCGAAGAGCAAGTCTATTCGCGGTGATTGCTTCAGTGCTTGCGTGAATATCACTATCAAGAACGAATATTTGTGAACCACTTCGTTCATGACAGCGGCAAGAGACTCTGGCGCAGGGAGACTGGTTTGCCACAGTTCGACCACAGCATCAACAGCGTAACCATTCTGCGCAATCCAATTTGGAAGCAAATTGGTGAGGTCAACGAACAGACTGAGAACCGCAATAACAACGTTTCTTTCGTTTCCCGACCGTAGGCGATTGACCAAAAAGGGGGTTCTGGAGGCCAATTCCCGGAGAAGATTTGGGGCTAAACTTGCTTGCAAGATACTTCGAAGCGTCCGCAGTTGGCGTGTATACGAAAGATGCCGTAGGAAAAAATCGACGCCCTCCCCAGGGTAGCGATCCAAGTACCGCGCCAATGGCTCAGAGAACGGACTTTTGGTCGAGAAATGCATCTGAGCTTCTGTCTGCACAATCGCGTTGACGAGAGGTTCGAGGAAAATGTTGGCGGCTGCCGGAAGCAGGTGGAAGATATTTGCCAGACGAACGAGTTTCGTGATGCCCTCGTTGTCCGACAAAGATAACTTGGACGATTCTTGAAGTAACTGAGGGTCTGCGACTATGCGAAAATGATCAAGTAGCTTGTGACCAATTTCGACTTTGAAGTAATTGGTCAATAACTCGAGTAAACGAGCCAAACCCTCGAGACCGGGAACAGACAGCCGTTTTGGGTCCGCCAGGTTCATCAGGATCGGTCGAAGACCAGTTTGAAGCAACTCTTTTGGAAGCCGGCTTTGGTGTGTGAGAACCATACGAAGCCCTTCATGTGCCACGTCCTTGATCTCCGGAGATTGCGAATAGAGAGATTTGAAATAGACACTCGTCACTCTAAACTTCCTTGAGTTATGATCGAAACAGATGTCAACCTCGCTTACCTTTGGCGTGTTTGGTGTTGACGCGAAAAGAAGTCTGTCAGTGGCATTGAAGCAGTCAACAACTTGATGCATGCGACTCGCAGCTTGGTAACCTCCAATCCACCTTGACGAAGATTTCGAGGACCCAGGAGTTGGCCGTCATCCGCATCTGCCAAAGCCAAAGTTTCATGAAGCAAGCGCAAGAGCTCATCGTTCAGTTCCACCAAAGGCGGCTCCAGACTGACGCAATACCGAATAGCCTCAATCATGCCAATTTGCTTGGAGAAGGGTAATGCCCTCAGAGGTTTTGTGTAGATGCCGATTAGCATACGGTCCCTGTGGGGCATCAGAAGCTCGACAGCCGGTCTACCTGTGAGATCGACCAGAAGACCGATGCATTTCTGTGCAGCATCCCGGACTAAGGGATTCGGACTCTGAAGCTCGGGGAAAAATATGCCAACTGTGTGAACCAACTTTGTGCGTGCTTGAGTAGCATTTTCTCCATTTAAATCGAGATGATTGGTGCTGATGCGGAGGACCACCGTCAGAACTTCCACAACCTCTTCGACATTACGTGGTAAATCCGGAGGAAGGTCCTTGAGAATATGCAGCAAGGTGCGGAATAGGTCTACCTCGCGATCTATGATCCATTTGGCGCCTAATTCAGGTGTGTTGGTCATTATCCTGATTCCACTGCAGCCCGCACTCTTTCGAGTCCAGGAATCATCGAGACAAAGGGCGGTGAAGCGATTAGCGATTTGGTGCAAAATGACCATGACTTCTTGGTGAACAGCCACGAGTTTGCCATTGAGGGCGACTAGATCTTGTACTATGGCTGAGACAACCCCTTGTGCTTTCAGCGCTTGGTCAGGGTTATCGCGAGCAAGCGCGTGCGGCAGGGCATCAAGATAGGAGGAAAGAAGGATGCTGGGTGTGGGTCGTACTCCAGCCTCGCGAATTTGTGCTCGTCGAATCTCTTGGTCGAATATTGCCTTCCCTAGCCTTTTGATGAAAGTCTCTGCTTGACTCTCAACTTCAGGAAGGTGAATAGCATCAAAGGCCCCTTCTAGAGCACACACAAACGTCTCTTCTACATTGCGCCCTTTGATGCCCTGTTGATACAAATGACATGAGAAGAATCTTGTGGAAGATAAGAACGAAAATTACCTCATGAAGGAGGAGCGAGAGACAATTTTCTAAATAGGTGTAGGCATGCACACGGTCGATCGGTGACGCCTTGGAGATATGGCGGGATGCTAGAAGCACCACCGGACTCATTTCAATGTTTTCAATCATGCCGGAAAATGAGAGTGCAAATTTCGCGGACTCGGAATGATGTCGATACGTCAGAGAGGGTTCCTTCATTAATAGTCTCCTGTTTCTACCCCCTAGTTTTCCGAGTATACGGATTGTGGTGTGGGCCGGATGGTGCGAGGCAGGAAGAGGTTTGAGATGGCTGAAAAGGGCCTCCATTAAGTCGCGAAGGACGGTGCTCAACGTGGGGTCCAAAAAGTCAGGAGTAAGATTGTCGATACAAAGCTCGAGAGTCCGTAAACCCTGTGAGACGAGATCCGGGTTTCCTCGTAGGGCAAGCGCCAGTGGTTGCATAAGGTAGGTGAGATGGGGGAGAAGATGAGTAAGACGCAACGGCACCGTGAGGCAAAGTTCAACGATCATGTCGCGCGTCTGTCCCTCAGACGCTAAGAGCTGTCGGTTCAAACTCTCGAGCATGTCAGGCAGCAGCGGCACAACCGCGTTGTATAATAGTTCGTATCGACCTCCTCCAACACCGATAGCCCGGAAGAGGGCCCGCAACAAATGGAAGTAGTTGGTGGGCTTCGTAGCCTTGGCGGCAAGGGGGAAACAATCCATAAGTAGTTTGCTGACGTGGGATGCTAGGATTGCTTCGTTGGTCGTGGGATGAGTCGCAACAGCTCCGAACGCCATTTTGTAGAGGCGTATCGTTGCCGCTGCCGTCAAATCATCGTAATCACCCAGTAAGGGAAGGCGATCTACCAGGAACCTCAATACAATGGCAAGGAGAGTTGCTGAAGTGGTGTCCCTCGTGAAGAGAAACTGACAGACGTTCAAAAGCATGATTCGTTTTTGCGCGCATTCAAAGAAAAACTCCATTTTATGCGTCCAGACCTCTTGAAAGACATGCAGGTTAACTTCAGTAAGGACGTGGCCGAACCATTCTATAGGCTCGTTTTGCTCGGGCATTCGTGGATCAGGGTCAAACAAGGACATGCATCGCACGCATCCTTCGAAAAAACGGAATATCAGCGTGCCGTCTGGAGCTGGCGCTTCACATTTCTTCAACGAGGACAGACAGACTCGAAAGCCATGTAAGAGCGTTCTGAAGACCATGCGAGATTCTATGGGAAGTATGAGTACAGGCGGGGGAAAAACATCAGTCACCCACCATGAATTACATCTTCAGGCTTCTCTGTGGCATTTACGGCGTTGCCTATGGGGCGAGCTTTCTCGATGATTGCGATATAGGGAACAACTTCGGCCGATGTCGATTTCTCCTTGCGTCGATCTAGGCCAGCAGAAACCTCTGACTGCACCACACATAGACCGTCGAGCTTCTCTAGGCAGGCATTAAACATCGCTTCTAGCAGCTTGGCAGCCCCTTGAGAGGTCTCCTTTGCCAATATGGCGTCCGTTAGGCCAAACATCATTTTAGCAAATAGAGTGTGAAGATTGAATCCCAAAGCAGGGTTGTGCATCATTGATGAATAGACGTAGACGACGCGTTCGAGTTGCGAAGCACTGAGCTCATTTTTCACGTGGTGAACAAGGTCAGCGACTGCTGTGTATACTACCGGTCTATAGAGACGCGTTGTTAGTTACATCACCCATTGGAGAGAGAGAAAGCTCACCGAAGGATTTCTTTGCTTGCAAGGCCCGTCCCTAAGAGAACTTTATCATCGAAAAGTTTGTCGAGATGTTCAAAGAGTGCCCGTCGATGGGAAGTGCCCATGAGATGCCGGAAGACAACCATTAATTCCTAAATGAATGCTAGAGATAAACGGACTTCCAATAGAGAAGGAAAATACCTTTCTCAGTGCGATACCGCTTGCAGGACAGTCTTGCAGTAAGCGTAGAGCACTTAGGACCAGGGTTTCACCGTATGAATCAGCGAGGTCACCAGAAAAACGCATAACATATGCCAAATAGGAAAGAGTCTGTAGAACAATGAAAATTGCATTATTCAGTTAGTGAGACCCCGACACACCTTTATCTGGCCCTGAATGAAATCACTGAAGATGCTCGGATTCTTGATAGTCAAGGACATTCCTGCCCAGACGCCACCCATCGCCTCAGCTTCCGTTCTTGCCTTGTTTTGAGCCGGGGATTCGAGGGCTAACACTTCAAATGCATGGGCCGTTGTGCCCTGTATGGTCGATGCGACCAGATTCCTGTGAACTTGGGACATGATTACCATGACCATTCCCATTTCTCCAAGGACTTTGAAACTGCGAGTAGCAGGGAAAGACATGTTTGGATCAAAGACTTCAGAATCTTCCGAGAGATATTGATTAACAAGATCTTTCATGTTTCGCAACATGTCTTGAAATATTGAGACGAATTCTGTTAAGCCCTCCTCCGTAAGCGAGCGGTAGCCCCGCACAAGATCGACCAAAGTTTTGCAGGCGATTACTCCATTTTCTTCGTTGTCGTGCCGGAGAACGTGCAGCATGCAACCGAAGATGGAGGTTATTTTGGTTCGAACAGCATCGTTCACAGGCAAGCGATGTAAAGTTTCGAAGAGAACTCGGCGGAATTGATATTCGATGGTGTCTTTCTGGAAGGATGGCTCCCCAGACCGAAGCAAGTCAATGAGGGCTTGAACAAGGTATGGCAAAGCACGAGCAGACTCGGTGTCGCGCACAGTGTCCAGCATTTCACGAATCTCACATGCTACCACATGCTTGACGCGAAGTTCTAGCAGGGAGAGTTAAGCCACTGGCATGACCTTTCAATTTAGTCACTGGTGCTCACCGGTGTTGGGATCTGCTATTCGAGCAATCCGGATTTCGAGGTCTGAAGGGGCAGAAGAAGAAGTGTTCGTCTCCATCGGTGAAGGGGCAGCCATTATGAATGGAACATGGGTTCGAGGAGAATGAGACGAGAATGCCACAGTATGCGCGTACTGCATCTGAACATGGATTACCTAAAGCTGTAAGGCCTACTTATGGCCACATGACGCAGCATACTTACATAACCAGAGTTCCTTTCGTTCCCCCCCTTCTTTTTTCCCCCGTCGTCGTCGAATAAAGAGCAATGGATATTGACAAAATGTTCAAGGCAAGTGAATTCTCTGTTGTGAAACTGAAATCCCACATTCATCACAGTGGATGAAGGTCCCTAAACTTCCAACGGGAGGAACAAAACGAAAACTTCCTGAAAATCCTACTCCCGAGATGTTGAAGAAAATGAAGATGGATTCCAATACGTTGCCCAAACCGTCCGAAACTGTTCTACATCCGTCGCGCAAGGCGACTGTGGAGGAAGTTGTAGATGAGGATGAGGATGAGGATTTCGCGCCTGGCGGAGACGCCGACTATTTCGCGGAAGAGGATGATGAAGGTCGCTTTTTCGGAGGAGGTTTAACATCTGAACAGAAAGAAATTCTTAATATTTTCGACCAAGCTGGAACGCAGGGTACCGAAGATGAAGTAAGTCGAACTTTTGACCCTCTCGTGCAGCGCTTGCTCCTAATATCGTAGGCAGTAGACTTGTCTATCACCAGAATACGCCAAATTTTGCTTTCGTTCGAGCGTGCTGTCAACAGGAATCAAGATCATCGTTCAAAATATCCTGACGATCCTTCGAAGTAGTTCTTTCATTCCAAATTTCCTGAGGTCTATTCTGACGTTTTACTGAAGGTTCATTGACTCCGAGGCTGACCTGGACAGTGCTATCAAGGCGCTCCTCCCTCTGTCGCAGGTGCCATCTTTGGCATTTCCTGAACTCGTGCGATCGGGCGCGGTCACCCTCCTTGTGGGGCTTCTCACCCATGAGAACGTGGACATAATGATCGACGCCGTCGAAGTCATTTATGAACTTACCGATGACGACTTGGAGGTGGAGCAGGAAGAGGAAGGCTCCGAAAGGGGGCAGGAAGCCTTGACTATGTTCGTTGAAAAATTGGTGAGCAGCTTCCCATCTGAAGCACTCTCGAACCACATAAGAGCCATCACAAGGTGGACAGTTCGGTATTGGAACTTCTGGCCGACAACCTGAATCGCCTCAATGAGGATGAAGAAAGTGACCGTCAGGGGGTTTTTCACCTTTTAGGTGAGGAATATACCACGGCTAAATGTGCACGTGTAAAATTTCAACATCAGGGATTTTCGAGAACTTTGTGGGGCTGAATCCGGCCCTTTCTCCAAAAATCGTCACAGGGACGGGCGTCCTAAAATGGTTACTGTCTCGTATTCAGGCTAAAATTCCTGACGAAAATCGCGGGTATGCCGCGGAATTGTTGTCAATTTTACTGCAAGACAGCCACGAGAACAAAGGGAAATTTACCGAAGTTGGTGGAGTAGACGTCTTGCTCAAGACACTCTCTGTATGTCTCTCTGTTCAGGGCAGCAGGGGGCACATTCTCATCTCGATTAGCAATACCGCCGCAGGGATCCTATCGATGCTGATGAAACCGAATTCATGGACAACCTTTTTGATTCTCTGTGTTCATCTCTGAGCGAACCTGCGACGAAGCAAGCGTTTCTTGAAGGAGAGGGACCAGACCTAATGGTTCTTTTGATGAAGTAATGTTAATCACTTCACTTTGGAGCAGTAGCTTATAATCTCTCTCCTCAGGGAAAAGCTCGAGTCAAGATCGCGGTCCATTAAGGTGCTTGACTATGCCATGTCCGGGTCTGCTGGAACACCTGTTTGTGAAGCCTTTGTCGAAGTATTAGGCTTGAAAACGTTATTTACAGCATTCATGGGCAAAGTAAGGCATCAGAGTTCTTTGTCGAAGTCAGCTGCTCATGACCATCAGTCGTCAAAGCATCAAAGAAGCGGTTTAGACTCATCTACTCCCCAAGATGTGGCTCATAGTCTCGGGATCATCTCTTCTTTGTTCACAAATCTTCCCTCTGACACAACAAGTCGAATCCGTCTACTAGCTAAGTTTGTTGAAGGGGATTATGCAAAGATTGACAAGCTCCTCGAAATCCGTGATGCTGCTACAAAACGCCTTCAACTAACGGAAATAGAAATCCAGAAAAGTAAACAGGTGAGCGTTCTGAATATCTTCTCTCTTCTTCGCCCCGTGCTGACATCAATAGGATGCCTCTAATTCTGATGACGAAGAATCACATGAAGATTCGCTCTATCTCCAACGACTGGATGGGGGCCTGTTCACTCTTCAGACCGTCGACTATATCTTGGCCTGGTTGATGATGGAAGATGACGGTGTAAGCAGTAATCACAAGTCATGCTTTATTAATGACTGAATTACTTCAGTGTCAGGGTCATGTGCTACGTATGCTCAATCGTAAAGACCAGTCAACGAAGGATATCCTCCGAACCCTACAAAGTTATGAAGAACATCTAGGCAATGAGATAGACTCGACTCAGACTACGGATGATTCCATGTCGCAAAAAGACATCCTGAAAGGCCTCATATCTGCCCTAAGTAGTAACACAACGAAACAATCATAAAATTGCAATGGTATTCAGATACGCCATACGTGCAGCTACAACATGCTTAATTACTTCGAATCTGCAGGGGCCGCCGACGATAGGATCATCGTGAGAACGCCCTTGGTTTTGGTAATTTCCTCCTGGAAACGAACCTCAGAAGCCATCTTCTTCTTGAGGCGGAGAAATAAAGAGTCGATGAGAGGCGCTTGCCCGATAACAGACGAATACATGTCTTGGGGGCCTAAGTTGGCGAGACTCAGAAAACTGAAAAGGCACTCACCTAATACAATAGAAGTGATGTCAGCTACCACCTCCCCGAATCGTGGATCGGCAACGTATTTTAGTAACAGGTGAAGGACGGGTTCTAGAAGAACGTCATCACGCCCTGCCAAAGCTATCTTCAGGCCATCCCTGTGTATTAATTCTTCCATCAGGGCAAATGTGGTTCGAGGTGGTATATTCTAGAGAGTGGCAGACTATAAGTGTCTCATTCCTCAGTCATGATTTTAAAGGCTATATTGACCTTTTTCAGCACACAATCCAGTGCAGCTGAATACTTGAAACTTTTCAGCAATCTGTCGTACTCTTTCAACTTTTTGGAAGTCTGGGATTTTATCCGGATTTCGCCTGCATCAGTTGATGCTTTAATTTGGTGCTTCGAGGGCAAAGAGGTGAAATTAACGTTGGTGGCCAACGTAGATATGGTAGTTTGAGTCTGGGAAGTCTCTTCAGACTTCGCCTGGCGTCGTCGAACAGAGAGTGTGCCATCGGACATTCCTGCAACGATGTGGGTGTCATCCGGCTAAAAGAGGGAGTCAAAAGAAATAAGGAAAATCTATGTCAAAAACTCACCGACACAGCAAGACAAAGAATAGGTGCAGGGTAACGCATTGTATGTACAACTTTATAGGTGCCAACATCGTACACCTTGACCATATGATCGAGACTGCCAGTTAATAGCTGATTGCCTTGAGCATTCAAAGATAATGTCGTCACAGTTTTCTGATGATTGGACAACGCCCGAGTGCACCGTCCACCCGCAATGATGTCCCATACACGAAGAATTGGACCAGCAGCTGATATAGCTGCAGTACCGGAAGGGAACATCAGAACCTGCTCGATAGGGAAATTATCTGCACGACTGCGCCCTCCCATTAGCATCTCGCACTGCCCAGATCGAGCGTCAAAAAGCCGCATTGTAGAGTCATACGAGCCAGTCAAGATGACGTTCGGATTGACCGTGGAAACTTGACCAGCACGAACATAATCCGTGTGGTCTATGAATGTCAAAATCGCCGTTTGAGAAGGGACGTCCCAGAGCTTAACAGTAGTATCGTCAGAGCAGGAGAGAATTTGTGTTGGTGACAGGGAAGAAAACTTTGTGATGTGCACTGGTTGCTTGTGACTGTCCAATGTACGCAGAATGGCCCGCGAATTGATGTCAAAAACCTGAAAATTGAATCAGGAAAAGGTCCAAGACGTAAAAGTAAATAGGGTCAACTAACTTGTATCAAACCACTGTCGTCTCCTGCCACCACAAGCTTCCCATCGTCTCGGATACAACCACTACGGGCGACGTCTTTGAACCGCGAGATGGTTTTAGTGAGCTTTTGAGTGCGTGGGGCATAAATCTGGACCCGGGTTGCAGCGGTTGTAGCGTACCTATGCGGCTTCGATGGTGCAAAGTGAACAGACGTTATGGGCGCGTACTCCTTTACAAAAACAGGGTGCTTGAACTGTCTCCAATATCTAGACTCTCCAGAATGTTTTGACGATCGTCGACGGGTCTTGATGACAACAGATTGATAATCCATGGGCGAATCTCTGGCGATAGATGAGACGCGAATAGAGGATTTGTTATTGCAACTGGACGTTAGGAAGCCGAGAGCGCTTTAATTTCGTCTGTGATTATATAATTGTTTGTTTGGACCAAGATAAGATCTGATCGATGCAGTCAAGTCGTACTGTGTTGCCCGTCTAATCGCCCCTGAGGTTAAATTTTCTGTTTTGCATTCACCATGTTGTTGTACGAAGACATTATCTCGGGAGACGAACTCTTCTCCGATGCCTTCCCCATGTACGTGCCTAGGCGTTCTTCACAGGTGCAAACTGACTCGGCAGTGAATAGGAAGGAAGTCGATGGCATCGTGTATGAGGTTGACTGTGCGATGATCGTTGTGAAAGCTGGAGCAGATGTCGACATCGGTGAGAAGGTCTTCCAAATACTTTGCATAGTATTAACTCATTGATCAGGCGCTAACCCCTCCGCTGAGGAGCAGGATGAGGCTCTGGAAGACGGCGCCACCTCAGTAAACAACATCGTCCATTCCTTTAGGCTTCAGTCGACATCGTTCGATAAGAAGTCATACTTGGCTTATCTCAAAGTTGGTCTGAAATTCAAGATGCTATGTTCCTAGTCATTCAGTCCTGTAATTCAACAGGGTTACATGAAAGCGGTGAAGGAAAAATTGCCCGCAGAGAGAGTTGCCGAGTTCGAGAAAGGTGCAGCTGCATACGCCAAGAAAATCATCGCCAATTTCAAGGATTTCGAATTCGTGAGCGTTTCTTGCCACATCTTAGATCAACGTCGAACTTCTTACGCTCCTCCCAGTACACCGGCGAAAACATGAATCCAGACGGTATGGTTGCACTCCTCAATTATCGCGTAAGTCTCTTTTCTCTCTCGGATTCAAAGCCCAAATACCGATTGCTTCCACGAACAGGAGGATGGTGTCACCCGTAAGTCTCTTATTGTTGATCCACGAATCTCATTTCTCACAACTCACTCGATATAGCATATTTCACGTTCTGGAAAGATGGGACCAAACAGGTGAAACTTTGATAATCGATAGTCGTCTTTATCACGAGAAGTGTCAATTGCAAATTTTTGATTGTATCGAAGCTACTGCAAGTTATCCTTCCAAAAAGTTGTATCACTGAAAGACAAATTGGTGGTTTCAAGGTGTTCCGGAAGCAAATCATGCACTTTTTAGGCTAGCTGAACCTCACTCCTAAACCGTGTGAGCCCTGACCAGTGACCTGGAGAAGCTTACTACTTCACGGTTCTACGCCGCTTTTCAAAGAACGAAGTTTATGTGCTTCCTCAATATGCGCGCCACCAACAGGGTCCCGTTGAGCGTCATGGAGGAAGTAATCTACCAACTCCATGTTCCCAAACATTCTAATTGACACGATAAGTTACTGATGTGTCTACACTTTATAATTACCACCAATTCCTGAGACTGGGAGTCTTCTTGGGCTGCTATGACTATCCTGGTTGACGATGAGTTTGTGTCAGCAGGTGGTAGAACCCACCCTGACCCCCACGTGGTTTTAGTCGTATGTCCTACCTGTTACACCTCTTGAAAGGGCTCTGCAGGTCGGGGAAAGTCCTCTGGCAGTGGCAGTAACGCAACGGGTGATGGATGAGGTGTTTGGGGTTACTTACTCTAGAGTAGTTGTAGCTTGTCCTCTACGTACCTACGAACCGGTCGTACCCTCATTGGCTTGCTGCACCATCGTTCGCCAATTTATCTCAAAACAGAATATTTTTCACTGAAAGTATCCTCTGGGCCCGCACAATTACTGTACCATTTCGAATTATTCGGCCGGGGGTGTGACCTGTGACCAGGTGGCCGAAATTTTGGGTCCGGCCACTATGTAGGGACTGACTTAGTCCGAATTTCGGCCAACAAGCGGCGCGCTCCCAAGAGGAACGAAAATTCCGGATAGATTGTGACCTGTAACACGCACTGATTTCGGCCTCGGATAAGCTTTTGACTTTCCGCCCCCCCGCACGTGATGGACCGCATTACATAAACATGCTGGTTCGCGAATCGGTTCTGTCCCACGCGCCTTCCAATCACTCTTTCCCTTCGACCATCATCTCTGCCGCCGCCATCGTTGTCCACCGCTGCCACATCCTTCACCGCCCACATCCCGCCCACATTGACGCCCCCCAACGACCCCCACCATTTGCCCCTCGTCCTCCTTGCGCCTTCGCCAGCGAGTCCCCCCTATTCCATCACTGTGGCCACCATCATTGTGGATGGCTTTCCCTCGACCCCCTACGTTTCGTGCTCCCCTCCCAATCACCCCCATCGTCTACATTCCCGACGACGTGCCTACGCCACAACCCCAGCCTCTCCTTGCTACGATGCAATTGATAGAATTTCGTATATTTTGTGCTACGTAACTTGAAATATATGCCGCATAGCTCTTCATAAATTCCGTTCTTAGTCGATGAGAGCCCCGAAGCAATGGATATATTACACTCGGTTTTTTCGCTGTTTGACTTAGAAATTTTTGAAGTCCACTCAGCCACAAAGGCTTCCAAACGAACTGGTTCGCAAATTTGAGGGTGTTATGTAATGTAAGCCATCACGTGCGGGGGGCGGAATCTCGCCAACTCCTCGGATACAGGCCCTGTGACCCGTGACGGCCGAACAATTCGAAATGGTACAGTATAAGGAAGCCTCCTCCATTGACCAGAACTTTGCGAACACTGACGTGAGGTGCTCATCCTATCGCTTCACTAGTCCATACCAGCGAATTCGAGGCTCCACCCCACATACTCAGCTCGTTGGTGCTCTACGAATCTTTGTCTCCCAACAGAACCCCAGGATGTCAACCCTTTCACCATTCCTAGATCCCCTAGTGCATACTTATATCCCCGAATCGATATCTAACGCAACACTCAAAGATGACTTAGTATCCCATTGTCAGGATATTTTGCGGAGGTATTTAACAATGAAGCCTGACCTAGTGGCATCTTCTGAAGCTTTGGCACGCAGCCATATTGGACACAAGACTGAGACTAGCCTCAGTCAGCTAACAGACCTCGTAAAACGGCGATGTGTGTGCTAATAAGCTTTGGAAGGCTTTCCACACTAATTCTGAAGACAGTGCTCCAGCTCTATCCTAGCGGTTCAAGCGCTTCTAAGTTTGCCAATTTAGTTGCTCGTCTGCAAGAGCAAGTGCGGCCTTGAATCGAATGTATATTCACGTTCTCACCCCCCATCAGCCAGTCCTCTCAAGAAAGCAAGAGGCTATTCTCTTCTTATTCACCCTTTCGACCTCAAGTATTCACACGCAATCCGCATTCCAGATCCCCGCTTTGGCAAATAGCAAGCCTCATTTGCGAACACAGGCAAACACGCCTCCGCTTGATCACCCTGCACATGGTGGTGAAGCAGCGACGACTAATGCAGATCTTCTCAGAGACTTTCGGTCTCGGAGAGGTAATGTCCTGATAACTTGTCTGTGGACTCGATTAACTCCTGCGCTAGGGATGTCTTATTTGACGGAATCTCTGCTTATCCGAGATACGCTGTATTTAATGCAAGGTATATCGGGAAAGTACATTCGTTTTGCGTCTTCAGAAACAGCCGACAAGACTTTGGTGTTCCCTACCGATCAGGTGAGTCTCCTTGTCCTCTCGTCCTATAGTCACCTTCAACAATAGCAACACAGAAATTTGTTATCCCTCCATCAACGCAAGCTCTTATCCACAGACTCGCGGAGCTTGGCTACCTTTATAGCCGCGTGGAAAGCTTCGTTCGAGAGCGTGAAGGTGCAGACGGTGTTGGAATGATCGAACAAAGTCTCTGCCATTATCTACAGACTCAGCTCACCGAATACTATCGCCTAATCGCGGTGCTGGAGACCCAAATGTCAACATGCAGAAACGAGACAACTGAACTTCCCAGAAGCCAGGAAACCGGGCTATCTTTAAGACGATTGGATGTCTGGGTGAACGACTGGCGTCTGAGAATGAGGATGATGAGCGTTTGCGTGGAGGGTGCTCGAGGTGTGCTGACTTCTTACTTAATATCTGATAATACTGATCTAGCTGTTTCAGATGCTCACGGGGGAGCTTTAGTAAATCTGATACACAGCTACACAGACAACGGAGATCCGTTTGTGCGGAAGTTTACCGACGAGCTTCTAGAAGAAGTAACGATCTCTCTTTTCTCGTTTGTGGTTGTCTAATGCGCCCTCTCCAGGTATCTCGCCCATTTTTTGCCACTCTCCATAAATGGTTATTTTCTGGAGAGCTCTATGATCCATTCGAGGAATTTTTCGTTTCGTCGGGTTCAAGTCTAGGGCATGTCGCCTACGTTCACCCTTCGTCTATACCTGGGGGCATAAACAATCATGTCACCGATGGGGGTTTCGGAGGTGCATTCAACCCCGACAATGATGATGATTTGGGCCTTCGGGAGGATGGGCAAAAGCTCTGGGAGGCAAAATATCAATTTCGGAAGGACATGCTCCCCATGTTTGTTGGAGAGCCCTTCGGAAGAAAGGTAGGTATTATTCACTAGAATCGAATTCTGCTCATGAGTTTCCAGATTTTTTCGACTGGAAAAAGCTTGAATTTCATTCGGTACAGCTGTCTGGATAGCGACTGGGTGGTCACACGTGAAAAAATGAGTAACACTGGTGGCAGTAAGTTTGGATCACCGCACGTAGACGCAATGCCAACATTTTTTTAGTTCTACAGTACAACGATATTGCAGGGTTAGAAAGGTCAATTGACAGTGCATATCAGGTGGCCAGCCATCGATTATTCGAAGTCTTCATCGAGAAGTTCAAACTTCTTCATCATCTCTCTGCCCTGAAAAGCTTCCTTCTCTTGGGCCACGGCGACTTTGCCGATCAACTCATGGAGACCTTAGGGTAAGGCAGTGCCTTCCTATCGCACTGACCCGATTAATATCCCTCTCTTTATAGTCCAAGTCTGGCACGGCCTGCAAATACCCTGTTTCGGCACAATCTAACGGCCAATCTAGAAACAGCCATACGCTCCTCGAACGCCCAAAAAGATCCAGTAGACACGCTACGCCGGCTGGATGCCCGAATGCTGGAGTACTCTCATGGCGAAATCGGTTGGGATGTGTTCACCCTGGAATACAAAGTCGACCCTCCTATCGACACCGTTCTTGACCAGGAAGCAATGGAAAAATACTTGAAGTTGTTCAAGCATCTCTGGCAAATGAAGAGAATTGAGAAGACTCTGGACAAAGGATGGATGAGAGTAACGGGCAGTGCAAAGAGCTTTCTTCGCCTTCCAGGTCCGTCTTGCATATCATCTTGATGGTATTTGCTCAATGGCGCTTCCCATCAACAGAGTTAGACTTTGAGTGGCACAAAATCCGTATAGTAATGGCTGAGATGATACACTTCATTCGCCAACTCGAGGCATACTGTCGCTTGGAAGTCATAGAATGCTCCTGGAAAGTTCTTATTGATTTCTTGAACAAGAAAGAGGGAGACCTGGATGCACTGATTGGTGCACATCGGACTTATCTGGACAGAATGACTCAGAAGATCTTGCTCTGGAATCCAAAACCAGGCAAGGAGGTGAGCTGATATTCTGAAACTTTGAGCATGCCTTTGACAATGAGGCCAGGAACTAGTTTTACGGCAACTTCTAGATGTATTCGCTCTCATCCTGCAATTCCGCGATGCGACAGTGAGCGCTGTTTTCTATTCATTCGAAGGCCATCCAGTCTTATCTATACAAACATAGGATAACTTCTACAACTACTGCCTGACGGAGTCAGCCAGGAAGGATCAAGAATTGGATGCAGAGCGGGTAAGTCCTTAGTTCTTCACCGGTGTTCCTCTTCAATGATCTATAATGCAGGGGGTCTACACCGGGAATGCAAAGGGCGACTCTACACATCCTAGGGATACCCTACCTACATTGCTTGATCGCCTGAAGGAGTATGGAACTGGCTTTTCAGACAGGGTACAAGCTCTTGTTCTGCAACTTCAAGTACATCCCGACTTGGACTGCCGGTTCCTTGGAATTCGACTTTCCTTCTCAGACTACTACAAGTTGAAGAAGGATCAACAATCTGTGAAGGCATAGGTCGCAGATGAATTTCTGTATCAGTCTCACAGCCTCAGCATGTTTCCGTATCGATGATTGTTCGAGTATGTACAAGATGTAACCCCCCCTGGATTAGTAAATAATCAAAGCTCGTCATGACCCGACTCGACTGGGGCATCTGCATCTGCGGGCTTGCTGGCTTCAAGGGGAACTTGAGCCTGTTCAACTGTGGGGAGTTCGAGAGAGTTTTTCGCATGTTGTTCAATGAAGGAAACCAAGCTCTCGTATGAACGATCGCCTTCGTAATCAATGAATTCGCGAGAGCCGGCGGGCTTGAACTTGAGGGTTGGGAAACCAGAGATGCGGAAGGGCACAGATGCGGGGAGGTCGTTCTCCTGAGCCTCGAGTTTGGCGCTAGGGAAGAAGGAAGAGACACAGTTAGGATGGTGTTATTAACAAGAACGAATGACTTACATGATAAGGCGGTCTTTGATGGGGGCATACTTGTGGCCGATGCTCTCCCAGATAGGAGCCAAACGTTTGCAGTGTCCGCACCTTAGAAACTTATGAACAAATATGAATCGAAAAAGGATGAGCGATAACATACCAGGAGGCATAAAACTCAACGAAGACATCTTTGCTGTCATCGTAGACAACATCTTCAAAGCTCTCGCCAACGAGGACGTAAACGGGCTCGTCCTGAGTGGGAGGAATAACTTGGCTCTTAAGCTTAGGCTGGAGCTTTCCGTCGAGGTATTGTCGGACCCATTCAGCGGCACCTTCAGCGCTAACTTCCTTGCTTTGGTCATAGGGATATTTCAATTGCTTCTCCAAGTTCTGGATGACGAATGCCGGCCATTTCACTTCCATAACGTTCAGAGCCTTAGCGTGATCACCGTACTTGACAGCATCGATCCAGACGAAGTTCATCTTCGACTTGTACTTCGCAGCAACAGGTTTGAGGGCGGCAATATGAGCATCTTGTCCTCGAGAGTAGGGTCGAGGAAGAGGTAGGCCAGAGGTTTGGGGCTAGCAGCGTAGACGGCGTAGTTTTCACCGCTGACCTCGTCGATGATGGGAACGGCGAGCTCCTGGAGCCACTGCTCGAGGTCCTTCTTCGTGAGGGATGAGATAGGGTAGGGGTACTCGGACTTGGGTTCGTCAAAGGAGCGATAGACAACAACAGTCGGCGGAGTAACACCAGCGCCCTCGATGGCTTCCTTGTCTGTAGTGAAGCCAAACAGATAGTCGTCACGATGGCTTTCGGCGGCAGCGCTAAACTCAGCAGCTTGTGCGTCTGTGGGGGAAGCGAGATAGGCAATAGCCACGATTTTGTCTGCCTTGATGAAGTCATCGTGGTTGGCAGATGTAACTTCTGAGACAGCTGGCAACGATTGTCTGATGCGCACACGTTAAGCTCTATCCATCTTCCTCCTTTAAAACTTACTTGATCATGTAACTTATAATGCCATCAGCCTTTCGTGGGCCGCTGTATTCAGTGGCTTCGCCTTTTCGGTAGACCTTCAAGGTGCTACGCAGTGCCATAAGACAATGTGGACGAAGATGACCATCTGGACTGCTCACGGGTAGCCTTGAATGCCTTTGGACTGACAAAGATCTGCCTCTTCGACGCAGTCGACTTTGGCAAGCTTAATGCTCTTCTCCTTAAGAGCAGTGGCAGCTTCCTCATAGTGAGGGGCCAGTGCCTTGCAGTGGCCGCACCTGTGCCCAATGAGCAAATGGACCAGCAGAGGCATGATGTGCCACGTACCATGGGGCGAAGAACTCGACGAGGATAAGGTTCTCGGCGCTGACGGTGGACTCGAAGTCGGAAGCAGTCAAGCTGAGAACATCGGAGTCGCCCTCAGCGAGAGCGAAGGTGGCGAGGGCCAGAATGCAGGCAGGCACTGAGAACCGCATCGGAGTCGCGGAAGGGAGTGGAAAGAAATGGTTGATGCAAAGGGCTTATATGGACAGACGAGGACTGACGTGTCACTTTCGTAACGTTGATCGCTAACAGACACCCGAAAACTACCCGAACGGAGTAATATAGCCATTAAGTAGTGCCTGGTCATAGACTATAAGTGTCCCTTCCATCTAGCTAGCCTGCTCTATCTAGTCTTGAAATACGTGGCCATATCACAGGCTCCCCAAATCAAAGTTACTGCCCTGCTGACTGCCACTCGCATAAACCTTTGTACTTGGTCTAAATTCTCGTGGTGGAGGAAAGTCCGTCACTGGAAAAGTGTGCGCACCAGCGTTCGGAGGTGGAGATGGGACTAGATGTACGTTATCAGCCACACATGTGATGATAAAGCGAGTAAGACACGTACTCTTTCTTCGAGGAGGAGGTGGTCTCCCGCCATTGGCTGTTGCAGCAACAGGGAAACGGCGACCAGGCGGTGGCAGCGGGGAGCTCCTTGCCGGAGAGCTTGCTCGCTGTGACACAGGTGGTGACGAGAGGCGCGCAGGTTCTGGGGAGCGATTGCGTACAGGTTCGGCTTCAGAGATAGTTCTGGATCGAGGGGGAGGCGCCGGGGCTGTCACCGCGGGCGGCTTACGGACAGGAGGTGGAGGCGCAGTTCTCGCAGGTGAAGGCAGACCGGACGATGGTCTCGGCGGCGGAGGTGGTGGCACCCGGGCGGGTGAAGCGACACTAGATTTGCTTCGGGAAGCTGCCGGAGGAGTTACAGTACGAGGCGGTATTGCTGGAACTGCGCGCGAGATTGACGGGAATGGCTTGACGGGTGACTCTGCCCTAAGTGGGATCGCAGGAGCAGGGCGCGCAGGCGCTGCGGGTGGACTAGCACTTCGGACTGGAGGCGGAGGCCTGCGAGGGGGAGCAGGGGCGGACGTCTTGGTTGGGCTGTCCCGTGGGGGTAGACCAGGCGCAGGGCGTGCTGGGGGCGCAGGGGCAGTTGGAGTGGGTTGCGGTGGCCGCGGGGGTCTGGCGGGAATGGGTGCCGATGGCTTCGAGGGAACAGCCCGCGCTGGAGGTCCAGGCGGCGACGCTGCAGGCGGTTCAGCCTTTGGGATCGAGGGCGGCTTCCCAAGCATTGGCGGTTTGGCTGTGCAGGGGAGGTCAACAGTGAACTAGAGGAATCGTCGTGCTAAACGTACCAAGATTGCTCTGACCAGCAGGCTTCAGCTTTGGCATTCCCCCAGCGAAGAGCCCTCCGAGTTGGGGTGGACCTCCGCCCGCGGGAAGAGAAGGTGCACCCATTGAAGGTGGGGCACCTACTCGCCCACCGCCGCCCTTAGGAGTATCGACGACCGGCGCACTTCGGTCGTTTACCTCCGCTTTCTTGAGCTTCTTGCCCGCTTGAATCTGCTTCAACAGTTCACTGGAAGCCATCGACGTTGCCGGTTGGTGTCAAAGGTGGCAGAATGCGCAGCCGACTGATCACATAGCCAAATAGAAGGTTAGTCCTCCATCATCCAGTACGGAATCTTAATACTATTATCGACGACTACACTCTTCATGATACTCCTAGCTACCAATGTCAAGAGTGACTACACTCTGGGCCAGGAAAACAACAGAGCTTAAAACCCTGAGGGTCCTGCCTCACTCAGAATTGTCCAGCACAACAAATCATGTTCAACCATCTATCAGCATCGTTTCGCATAGCAAGTGCGTGCACGTACTCAACGCGAAAACTACGAGATCGATCTAGTACGGCTTATGCCTGTTCTTCTTGAGGTCTTGCTCTAACTTCTTGGCTTTTCGGTGACCTATCTCGACTGGACGAATCGCACTGTCATCAGCTTTCTTCAGCTTCACCGGGCGGTTGCCAACATATTTCCCTAGAAGCCAGTCAAATAATGCTGGAAAAGAGAAGAGAAGACTCACCATCCATCTCTTTCCAGGCTTTCAGGAAGTCTTCTGGATCGGAAAAGGCCACAAATCCATACTTCGCCTGCAAAATCATGACGCGGGATGAATATGGAACAAGAAGGGCGTTCTGGAGAGACAGACCTTCTGACTCAGGCGATCGCGAATGACCCTCGCTTTCTGAAAAGACGAGTACTTGTTAAAAGCATTTGCCAGAACGTCGTCGGATACATCGTTGCTTAGATCGCCCACGAATAGACGGAACCAGGCTAGAAAAGCCATGTCAGAAGTTCACGCACCAGATATCTAATAGTACCGACATACCAGGGTTCCATTCAAGCAGAGTTTGGTCCTCCCAGACCTTCCCTCCACCCTTCCGCAGAACGGTGACCCGCTTGCCACCTTTCGCTAATTTACCGCCAGCACCACCGCGCTTGTCGATCATAGCACCAGGAACATACACGCTCTGCTGAGCCAGAATACCAACATCGTATTCGTAAGCGTTGGCAGGAACTGGCGCACTGTGAGACGAAGATGAACCGGGGATAGGGTAAGAAGGGCCTTGATAAGGTTTATAGTAGGGATTCACGTCGTAGGCAGCTTGCTGCTGCCGAGAGTATTGGTTCTGGTAGTTGGCATTTGAGTACGGATCCATTGGTGCGGTGGGCGTCGAGGAAGAGGTGGGTGGTGGTAAGCTGATGGTCGTTTCTGAACAAGAGTGCTTGTGGCTGTGAGTCTGACCGAAGCGTACGTCACAATGATATATTACGTAATAACATCCTCACAGTGTCCTCCCACAAGTTTTGGTGGTCATCAGCACCGATTCCCTCCTCAAGACTCCCTCCCTCAAGGTATGGCCCTCATTTTCTTCTCAGTGCTTCCAATGCCGCATATCAGGTCGTCTGTCCCGTTTTCGCCACTGGTTTTGAGCGATCGCGGGTGGATGCAGATTTGTCTACTCGGATGTCATCCTCAAAACTAACCACACCTTCATCCCATAGATGCCGTTCGTCAAAAAGGTCAAATCAGATGCCTACTACTCGCGCTTCCAAGTGAAGTACCGCCGCCGAAGAGAGGGAAAGACCGATTGTACGGATTTATGCTCTCCTGCGCGCGCCCTTCCCTAACAGAAACGACTTGTAGACTATGCCCGCAAGAGGCTCGTAACACAAGCAAAGAACAAATAGTGGGCTTTCATGCTCTCCTTGTGTTGTTTCCGATGCTAACGCTTTGATTCAGCAATGCGCCGAAGTACCGCCTCGTTGTGCGCTTCACGAACAGGGAGGTCATCGTCCAAATCGTCTACGCACGCCTACAGGGCGATTTTGTTCTCACTGCCGCCCGTTCAAAAGAGCTTCCGAGATACGGAATCAACCATGGTTTGACAAATTGGGCTGCTGGTGGGTGGTAATGAATTTCCGGGGTCGTGCATCTGCCTCACAGCGATCTAAAGCTTATGCCACCGGCCTGCTTTGTGCTCGGAGGGCTCTCCACAAACTCGGCCTGGGCGATAAGTACGAGGGCGTTGCGGAACCTGATGGCACCATGAAACTCACCGAAGCCCTGGATGAAGAAGATGCCCCTCGGCCCTTCAAATGCTATCTTGATGTTGGCCTGAGGAGAACCTCCACAGGTTCTCGTGTCTTCGGAGCGTTGAAAGGTGCAAGCGACGGCGGTATCTTTATCCCTCACTCCGAAAAGCGTTTTCCTGGCTACGACCCAGAGACCAAGGAACTCGATGCTGAGGTCCTCAAAAAGTACATCTATGGCGGTCACGTCGCTGAGTACATGGAGTCTCTAGAGGAGGAAGATGATGAACGGTACGCTTGTTCCGAACCTCCCCAATACCTACTGACGCATTGCGCATAGATTCAAGAAGCAATTCTCTACTTATCTTGCTGATGGCGTCGGTTCGGAAGATATTGAAGAGATCTACACGAACGCCCATGCGGCCATTCGTGAAGACCCAACCTTCAAGCCTAGCGAGAAGACCAAGGACTGGAAGGCCGAGTCCCTCAAGTACAAGACCGCGAAGCTCACTCTCGCACAACGCCAGGCCAACATCGCCGCCAAAATCGAAAAATTCAAGGCTGGCGGCGATGCCGAGGAGGACGACTAATTACGCTTATGGCTCTCGATGCTCTTGCTGTGCCCATGACCTCATGTACTCGAAATCTTCATGCACCAACAATATGCAATGCCATACTGATTCTTGGGGCACTCACGATGATGAATATTACAATTTGTTGATGACACCGACGGCCCATTGGACCAGAGGTCCATTTTCAGGTGCGTACATAGTTGTCTTTCCCTGCTTGGCTGTTTTGTTGTCGAGACGAAAGGCACAGCACCCAATGCCAAATTCCTTCCCGTACAAAATTCGAAAGTTTCTGGTATTATGACGCTCAGATGGCAAACAGCAAGGAAAGTTCAGGGACTTACAAGACACAACCATCCCACTTGGCAACACATCTGTCTAGGTCAACGAACCAGATACCACCTGTCTTGAGAGACCGTTCTTTGCCAACAGTGCATATTTTTTGCAAAAGGCATCTCTCTATTTCATCCATCAAAAGCTGAGACAGTTGAGGGAGGGAGGATATCATCAATGTTGCTTGAGATAAATGCGCCGTAAGCGTCGAAGGAGACGTAAATGTGAAGCGCAAGGTGTGCCTTTTATAGAGGGTTAAAGAAGGCGGAAACCATGAAGGCAACAATTCTCGTACCAGTTGTCGATTCGGATGACGGCCTCTCCAGAGACGGTCTTGCC
>CACVBS010000028.1:518849-767921 GCA_902728275.1 Cyclocybe aegerita
ACCCGGATTCTCGCGCAAAAGACTTGATACTGGAGCACATCAATAACAAGATGCAGTATCATCGGTTCAACCCTCCTCGATGAGCCGATCGTCTTGCCTGGTCCCAGAGATCTCTGACGCCGCAGGAGAAGGACGTGCAGTGTGCAGTAAATCAGTTCACAGACGTTTTCTCCACTGCTTGAACTAGAAGTGGCCGGATGACCCCCTCCTGCACTGTCAACCTGCATAGCGCACACAAAAGATTAGTTTTGGACTTCAGAACAGGACAGACAGACTTCACCAATTCAAAAGTGAGATCCAAATCCTGCGCGGCGCCGATAACGATTAACCTCTCCGAGACCTGGGCTGAGGCAGTTGGAAGGTTTCCGGCTTCTTTGACAAGAAGCTGGAATATTTCTTGATCAACTACCTCTGCCTGGGCGACTCGCAGGGCATCGTCGAGATTTGAAGTGTCGTGATTCCTGACTGAATCAAAGACACATATTTCCGGGACAGCTGTCCTGGTCGCCGAGGTCGTGATTCGCAAACGTGTCCTTTGATGGAAGGGAAATACAAGGTCAGGAGAGGAGCCATCTAATGTTGTTAATTGGGCAATTGCGCGTCGTCTGAACAATGTGGGTGCTGTAAGTTGGGCTGTTAGCCACGAAGAACGTCCTGCCGCATAGGTTTGAACCCACATCCTTCTAGTCCGTAGGAAATTAGAAAATCCTTTGACGTTTTATCCGCACCTTTTCCGGTAGGAGAGCCGTAAGGAAGTGGGGCCGGTGTCAAAGCCCAGTTTGCACGCCTAATTCTCAGGGCGTCTACCCAATACTTGTCGCCCTTAAGCCTGCTACGCTCCATGCTCTCTGCCGAAGATTTGAAAAGGCTCGCGGCCTTTCGCAACGCTTCGTCCTTACTCCCGATAATCAATTGGGCATTGAAGGTTTGAACAGAGACAATGGGGGCAGGCTTTGTCACCAACGTCCCCGAAAGTAATTTCAATGGTTCCGCCTGTGGTTCCTGCACAGCTGGTTGCGGCGAAGATAGGATCGAATTCAGTAGATCCCTGGCGTGAGACATCTCTCCCAAAGCAATGCTGCGAAGAGGTGTAAGTTCGGGTACGGAAGGGTCAATAAACTTACTATAGTTGAGGCATAATTTCCATTCTCATCGCGTACAACTCTTCCACCGTCATAATTTTTGATGACGGGGCTCCTTCATTAGGTCCGCTCTGGATAGATTCTCCGGGAAGGCCTTGCTCTCCCTCTACTTTCGCGAGATTACCTCTGCGCTCAAAGAAGTCGGACCCTCGTTCCTGAAATATTCTTCGAAGGTTATGCTCTAATCTGGCTGAGGGCGTCTCTTTTCTGTTGAGAGCGAAGAATTGAGTTGCAGAAGCACACTTGCTACCAAAACTCACGGTTCATATATCCGCTCGCCTTCAGGTGTGAGATCGTACAGCACAGGAATACGATTACCGACATCGTCTTTATATGGCCGTTCAAGAGAAAGTCTGAGTTGCTTCCATTCAGAAACCGAAGAACTAGGAGTGGTTGACATGACCACAGATGCAAGAGCACAGCTGTGTTTTCGCAAGCGGTCCTAGAAGAGAATAAGTGAGGGCAGATAAAGTCTTTTCCAGGGGTTACTTGAAGCGCTCGCAGCCTTCAACAGTTATCCTGATGATGAACGGTTTTGTGCTTTCGTTAAATTGGTTGCCGCCCGCGGCCATCAAAACCAGCACGTGAAGCTCAATTCGCTATCAGCTCACCGTTTTACAGTTACTGTTTGTAGCTAATCTCGAGTCACTTCGCTTGTCCTCCTCCTCATTAGCCGACTTTCTACTTGCACGTCTGGTCTCTCTCTAGAGACCACTTTGTTTCTTCATCATCCCCCGTCCCCAGTGTCTATGCTGATGGTCAAGACCGCAGAGTACACTCAAGTAGAGCCTTTGCCCTCAGGGAAGAGGAGGAAAGCAGAGGATGATATGAACGGCATGGTTTCGAAGAAGCAAAGAACACGAGTAAGGCAAGTACACACTCTTACACTTTCAGCCCGTTGCCTTACCCACTTTTAGCTTCTCCTGCGGCGAATGCCACCGCCGAAAGCAAAAGGTAGCCTCGCGATAGCCTCATTTTCACTGTAACTCTCTAATTTTCGACCCAGTGCGATCGCCAAGTACCTTGCTCGCATGTGAGTGCCAATCGATTTCTCTTCTGGGATGAGGTCTATATCTCTGGTTTGCAGTGCATTGCCCGTAAAGTGCCCGAACTATGCAAGGCATACACACCCGGCAAGGCCGATCAGGACCTCAATGCCCGACTGTCCAGGCTGGAACATATCATCGAGATGGCCCTGCCGCAGTTTTGTACTCCTGGTAGCACTGCAGGGACTCCCGCTCCGTATTCAAGCGAGCATATCTCGAATACCCGCCACAGAACGCCATCCAACGGTGACGATGACACCAGGTCGCAGACGGAGGAACAGGACCCAAGTGGGGGGATTTTCCAGAGTGGAAAGTGGTACGGGAATAGCGCCTCGGGTAGCGTAGCGCCGGCATCCGTGATTGAGCAGGTTTGTGCCCAATCACCAAACATAATACACTACTAATCTTTCTCAGATTGAGCATGTAGCCATGCCACCCTCGGGTCATGATCACGATAGCAATGGACGTTCACACTCTGACGATATTGTGCCTTCTTTGGCGCCAATTCAGACCGCCACCACCACTGACGACCTTGAGCCCTCCGCCGCTGATAACTTGAAGTCACTAGTGCAAGAATGCGGCGTCTCGCCTCATAA
The DNA here is from genome assembly GCA_902728275.1 of Cyclocybe aegerita. Taxonomy (NCBI): domain Eukaryota; kingdom Fungi; phylum Basidiomycota; class Agaricomycetes; order Agaricales; family Hemipholiotaceae; genus Cyclocybe; species Cyclocybe aegerita. The sequence goes on from CACVBS010000028.1 coordinate 521,634, forward strand.
AATTTCAGAGTTATTGCAAGAACTTCCACCGGTCAGAGTTACCGACGTTTTGATCGATTATTATTTTACTTCGCTGTGCGTGTTCCCCGTTTTGTGACCGATGAAAGTTTTAGGAATCTGAGGCTTTTGCCAGAAATTGGACTCGATACCCTGTCTCTGAACGAGATTTCCGTGCGGCGTACTCCTCAATATGTGCCTGCAGTCGAAATGGCATAGGCGCAGCAAATCCGCAAGATGTTCGTTTCTTGCCGCTTCTATTTGTTGTATTGGCCATAGCAGTAAGGTTGGCGCCTGAGCCCATAGCTGGCGATGCGCGGACTCGGCGGGTTACTTCACTCCGCTATTATTGGTCATGTATGTTTTGATTACTTTCTTGTGCACGATCTCTTATGGTTGTGACAGCACGACGATCGCTACTCATCGCGGCGGCCATTCAACCGGACTCTCTTGATATTGTCCTCACACGTTTACTGGTACGATGGTTTGTGTTACACAGGTGGACTTCCTTCTTATTTTCTTCAGAGCGCTCGTTTCTTGACGTTCGATCGCCGAATAACTGAGTGTTGGAGCCAGCTTGGCGCGGCAGTACGCACTGCTCAAGCTCTGGGACTTCACAGGGATGGATTGGCAATGGTACATAATGTCATGTTAACTTCTATCGAAACTTCTGTTTAAAGCCCTGCAGGGGATGCCGGCTGGTACGGTCGAATATCGCCGACGCATTTGGTAAGTATAGCAAGCACCTCCGCCATTTCATGGCTACTAATCACGACGGTATAGGTCCTATCTGTACCATGCCGACAGATCGTATGCGCTCGTTCTGGGCAGACCAAATTCCATCCAAGATGATTACACCTCCACAAAGCCACCATCAAACATTGACGGCGAACCGCGAGGGTCTCAGTCCGTGGAACCTCTTCCTCTATCACGGCCGACTCCGATGACATTCGTTATTTTGCGACACCAACTTGCGGAAATCATTGGTCGCATGGTTCATCACTTTCAGCAAGTCCGAGAAAAGAGCCATTATTCTGAAGTCCTCGCTCTCGATGATGAACTGATCAAGTTTATCAATAACCTTCCGATCCACTACTCCCTACAGCCGGACACTTCTCTGGATCACACATCCACCTACATTCCTGTTCATCGATTCCTCTTGATCACAGAGATACTCTTTGTCAGGATCAGCCTTCATCGACCGTACATGCTAAGGCGATTGAACTCGGAGCGTTATGCGAGATCTCGCAATGCTTGCTTCGAATCGGCCATTAAGGATTTCGAAGTGCGGCAAGCCTTTCGCGAAACCATGTCGCAGGAAGTGCGGGACTCCCTTGGCAATGCCTACCGGGAGTTTCAAACAGCAATGATTTCAGGCATTTATTTCGTCTTGGAGCCGAATGGTCCGCACGCCGACGCAATGCATGCAATACTAGATGGATTCATGAAGGATCACGAAGGCATGCGTGAGATGGATGAAACCACTCGACGGGAACTCAAGACGATTGAATTCCTCAAGAGCAAGGCGTCCCAAGTCGATGCGCTTGGTTTACCACCTCGGCGCTTCTCAAGGCTTCATGACCAATCGCTTAGTCGACAAGAACAACAGGCCCAGTTGCTATTAAGCATGCAACAAGCTGCATCCCCGTCCTCCACCAAGAGTTATACACCGCTTTCAAGCGCAGCGGGCAAGGACGCTGCTTCTCCTCAATCTCCACTTCAACGATCCCTTGTTCAGTCTCCGACGTTGCAGCGACTTCAGCAATCCAATCAACCGGACAACATCCACTCCCCAACAACATCTGGGAGTCCGCATGCAGATGACGAATCTCCAGCCCAGTCTCTCCTTGACACATGGTGCAATACCGTTAGCAATGTTCCAATAGATATGTCAACTGGTGGCATGTCTTGGGGTGGCTCAGTGGGCACCGAACTATCTGGGTGGGCCGGTATTACATATACTGTTACAAACCCAGACCCGCGGCTCCTTTCCACCTTAGATGGCTCAGATTATGGTTACTGGGAGGCGCTCGTAAATCAGATCCACCGTGGCCCTTAATTCTTCAGTTGCTCCCAGAAGTAAGACACAGTTCTTTGGAATAACTTCACTCACATTCTTTCAGTCTGGCATATTTTTTCAGTAGTTTGGCTCGATCTTATGGTTTTATATCCCTTTCTGGCCCCTTTCTTTATGAATCTCGAGAATGTAACCTGACGATTTGTCCTGATTCGAATATGTAGTTGATATCAGAGTTCTAAGTGTAAGCTTAATTGAGTTTTTTGTGTAAAGTCGCCCTCCAATAATCGTGCTGCAACTGTCGGTAACGGCCGAGTACAGCCGAGTACAGTAAATGCTGTAAGAGGCAGTGTGCACCAACTGACTCGTTTTGGGCTCACCATCTGCTCTACCACCTCACCTGCTTTTGCAGGCTCTTAAGCTGCCCCAAGTGTATGCGTGTCGCTTTCCCTCCTACTCCTCCATTTCCATCCTCTAATCTCTAACGGGAGAAAGGACTCGCCATACGCAATGCAATCAATCAATCGTTTCTTGTATGGACCTACACCAGAAGAGCGTGTTCGTGCATGGCAAGCAAAATTGCGTGCAGAGAGTCGACAACTTGATAGGGAGATGAGGCAGGTTTGCGGTCTGTCTCCGTGGTGTGGTGTATTCATTCTCAATCATGAGGCCGCCGCTAGTTAGATGTAGCGACTGCCAAGGCTCGTCAAACTGTCAAGCAGCTGGCCGCCAAAGGAGATGTAAAATCTGCAAGAATTCTGGCGAAAGAGGTTGTGAGGAGCAATAAACAGAAGGACCGCTTATCGGTAAGTAAAGCGCGACTGGGGTCTATTGGCACACAGTTGTCGCAACAAATGGGTTAGTTGCTGTGGTTCATCTGGCTTGACCCCACGGTTCATCAATTCATTCGCCGATAGCCATGATCAAAGTGACGGGATCTCTTCAAAAGTCTACAGAAATCATGAAACTTTCAAACGCTCTTATCAAGTTGCCGCAAATTAGCCAGACAATGCGAGAAATGAGTATGGAAATGACCAAGGTAAGCGGAGCCTTTCGTGGATTGTTGTATGACTGAGGTAGCCCGAAAGGCTGGCATTATGGAAGAAATGCTGGAAGATACTTTAGATATGGAAGAAGATGAAGAGTTGGAAGAAGAAGCTGATGCTGAGGTTGATAAAGTCCTCTTCGAGCTCACCAACGGGAAGCTTGGCGAAGCCGGTAACGTTGGTACTGAGCTACCAGTAAGTATTTTATACAAGAATCGAATCGAGATGACTTATCCGATACTCTACAGACTGTGCAAGATAAACTCGAAGACGAAGAGACCGATCGAAATATGGAGAGATATCGAGAGCAGCTTAATGGCCTGTTGAGTGGGTGAACCCCAGCCAGCCCTGAATCTGTCGTTGTTCACATTGCGACCAGTAGTTAGTTGCATCTCTATACCTTGTTAAGAAACGACTTTTCCTAGTGGGAAAGAACTGAAAGAATCGGACATTACTTAGACGACTTAGCTGGGCTTGGGTCGGCTAAACTACCGACATTGACCGGGTAGGAACCCATGCGGTCACTGACATCAATGCATCAAGGAGCACGTGATACAAAATTCTGTTCAATTTTAATCTTCAACGTCACCGTGGTCAACCATTATCTTCTCGACGAAATGTTGGCCTGCCGCTCGTTCTCTAGTGTCACTCAAAACACCTTGAAGCGTGTAAACGTGAGTTGAGCTGACCTCTTTAGAGGGAGTTCTTTCCTGATGGTGGACAGCCCATAAGACGTTTCGCGTCAGCTCCCCCGACAGCTGCATTCGCTGGCCAGAAAGGCAGCAACGTAGGTGTTCTGGAGCACACGACTGTGGGCGTTATAGTAATATCGGATGCTGCAGGGGAAATATACTGTCACTCTAATTCCGGGAGATGGTGCGTCTGTCTCTTACTCCCTGCACGTTCGTTGCTCATCTTTGACCACCATAGGCATTGGACCTGAAATCAGCGAATCTATCAAAAATATTTACGCTGCCGCTAATGTCCATGATTCTCCGACCACGGGTGACTGTCGAGTCTAAATGCTTCCCTTAGGTGCCAATTCAATGGGAGGAAGTCAGTGTAACTCCCATTCTCAAGGGAGGAAAGACTGTGATTCCGGACACCGCAATTCAGTCCGTGAAGCGCAACACAGTCGCACTTAAAGGTATGTCCCTACCGATACCTTGTCCTTCAGACAATCCTGACTTTGGTCATCGTAGGTCCCCTTGCAACTCCTAGTACGTATTGGCGCCACCTTTGACGGGGATTAACCTGAATAAATCGCGTCCAAGTTGGAAAGGGCCACGTTTCGTTGAATTTGACCCTCCGACGAACTTTCAATCTCTTTGCCAATGTTCGACCTTGCGCCTCGATCAAAGGTTTCAAAACACCCTACGATGACGTCAACACGGTTCTCATTCGTGAAAACACGGAGGGGGAGTATTCTGGTATCGAGCACGAGGTGCCTCCATTTATTTCATTTTCCCGTCTGTTGTGTACTTAGAGATTTCAGGTCATCGATGGTGTTGTGCAATCCATCAAGCTTATTACTTGGGATGCTTCTGAACGTGTCGCACGTTATGCTTTCCATTACGCTCAGTCCAGCGGACGAAAGCGCGTCACCGCAGTGCACAAGGCCAATATCATGTAGGTCTTTTTCTCTTTTTCGCCTCGTGCGCCTCTACTTTTATTGACATTATATCCAAGGAAAATGTCCGACGGCATGTTTTTGTCTGCCTGTCGTGAAGTCTCGAAGGAGTTCCCTGATGTTGCTTATGACGAGGATTTACTTGACCGCGTCTGTCTCCAGGTAAGTGCATGAACCCTCAACAACTTGTGTAATAACATACGTCCGCAGATTGTCACTAACCCCAAACCTTACTCTGACCGTGTGATGGTCATGCCCAACTTGTACGGCGACATCTTGTCCGATATGTGTGCCGGATTGATTGGCGGGCTGGGCCTCACCCCTTCTGGCAATATTGGTCGTGTAAGAAAAGCTACTTATTCTCGTGATCTTCCAGCGACTTCATGATATTTCAACTCTAGGATGCTTCCATCTTCGAAGCTGTTCATGGGTCAGCACCTGACATTGCAGGTAAGTGGCACTCCGGTGTTCGAACTAGTCACTGACTTGATAACTAGGCAAAGGCCTGGCTAACCCAACGGCGCTCCTCTTATCTTCCCTTATGATGTTGAGGTCTGTTGCTGGCACCTGCGTCCTTCCCATCATATTCAACCTCTCTTTGTCAGGCACATGAACCTCAATGAATATGCGGACAAGATTGAGAAGGCCGCGTTGACGGTATGCCTCATAGGGCTTCCTTGAGGTCACTGCTTACGCGTCTTCCTTCTAGACTATCGCTGAGGGCAAGACGATCACCGGCGATTTAGGGGGCAAGGCAACCACCAAGGAATATACCAACGCCATCGTCCAAAAGCTTTAGGCGTGATACCTCCTCGACTCGTAGCAGATGGACAAACTAGATTATAGAGTACAGTGCTATAGAGTTAGTTAAATTTCCATGTTAAAATACTGCGTACTTGTCTACTCAAATTGTCCTTGCGATTTGCATTCTGTCTTGGCATCATCAACACTCACCATGTACACAGGAACAAGCAACGATGCGTGGGAAGTATCTGACAGTGAACTACGCATCGCCTGGTTGCAGTCAGCATCAAGTGTCCTTCGTTTTCACTGCCAACACCTGATAACCACCCAGCTCGCACTCCTTCTTCTCACTCGCCCTACAGGGCAAAGCCGCTCTATTCGTATCACTCCAGCCTCCAGGTATGTCCATTTTCGACGGTGTTCCACCTCTTGCCCCACTAGTGCCTCATGCCGTGTACTCAGGAATTCAACCCACAATCCAGTCTATAAACACAAGAACAAAGTCCTAATCCAATAATCTCTCCGCTCACAACCACGTTACGAACGACATGACAGACGAGATAACGCCGCAAACTCAACCTCCTCCGAAGAAGGACGAGAAGAAGCCTTCTTCATCGGGCAACAATCGTGGTCCTAGGAGGCAGCCTTCCAACCCGTCTAATTTACGGGGAGGGGCCCCCGGTGCAAGACCTTCCTCCCGAGGAAGTAACAAGAAGGCTTCTGCCCCTGCCAACCCAGTAAGCGTTGAAGACGGATCCGACACCGCCTCTCGAAAAGGCCCTGAATCTAGCAAAAAGCAGGAGCAACCTCGTAGCAAGAATCAAGGTGCTGGAGGTCGCGGGTCAGCTCATCGCAAAGGTCAATCCTCGGCTTCGCACGGAACACGTAGCACGAGAGATCAACGTCCCAACAAGCAGTCTCCTTCGCCTGGCCCCACTCTCACGACTGAGTCCAGTGACGCACTCTCCTCTCTTCAACGAGTTATCGCAGATTTAAAGACAACTTCCCCTGTCCAGCCTCCTGCGAATGCCATGAATTCAGCAAATTTCCCCGTTTCTCAGGTTCAGTCGAACTTGACCCTGCACGCACCTGTATTCAATCCAGGCGCAGGCACTGGCCAAGGCTCCAACGTCGACCAGAAGCATCGCAAGGCCGTCTCCCTAGGTAATTCCGGTCTTTCAGGGAACTTCAACTCCTTCTCACCTCATCTTGGTGCCATGATGGAGGACCCAGAAGATGGGCCTACCGAAGAGGGCGAGATACAAGAGCGCTTTTATCCCCAGCCAAATCACCAACTGCGCTCTCAGTCCCAAAGTTTTATGGCTCCTCGTTTTGCTGCGCTTGCAGCCCAGCAGGACCAGGATTCTGTTGGTCCAACTGGTCGACCCCAGCTCGCTCCCGGCTTTATGTTTGGTGCGCGTAAACGGGGTCCTCCTCTGGGTCCTCCCATTAACGAGGAGGACATTGGTTTCCAATTCCCCCAACAGCAGCAGCAGCCTTTCCCGTCAGATATCCCCCACCATGACCAAGGACATCGCAAAGCAGAGAGCGGTGAAATCACTGGCATAATGGCCGAACAGGTCTGTATTTCGTCGAGCCCGGTGCCGCTCTTATTCTGATAAATGTTCTCAGATTGCTATCCAGAACCAGATTGAAGCATTACAGCAACAACAACAAGTCTTATACCAGCAGCAGCTTGCCTCCAACCAAGTATTGTCTTTCCAAACCCCAGGACTGGCTCCTCAACGTGCTGGCCACAGGCGTGTGCAAAGCACTGTCCCGATGAGTCCTGGAGCAGTGGCCACTTTTGGCTCTGTTCAGCACCCTATGGGCCAATTTGGCAATCTCTCTGGGTTAAATCTTGGTCTGGACGGTCAACCTCCAGGCGTTCCCCGTGGCCATGGGCGAAGGCATAGCGTAAACGTTGTCAATAAGACCGTCAGTCAACCTGCTCCTGGATCTAATAATTTGTTCGATGGCTTCGACGACGGCTTCACTCCCGCAGCTGCTTTAGGCGGACATTCGAGGCAGGCATCACGGGTTGACTCCAGTTGGCGCATCAGTATGTGTACCTTTTTAACTTGTGGTCACATAAGGTCTGATTTGAGGATTGCTTGCTAGATGGTGGTGTTGGAGGTGTTCAGGGTGGCAATGGCGTCTTTACGGCCGATCTCGCCCAAGCGCAAGCTCAACTGCAAAGCTTGCAGCAATTTCGCGCAGCTGCCGGTGGACATCACCATAAGATGGCTTCGTTCAGCTTCCCCAATATGCTCCCCAATATGATGGCAGCGAACATGATGGGGCTCGGACTCGGTGGCATCAACCTCTTGCAGCAACAGCAGCAACAGTTCCAGTCTCAACTCCAGCAACAGTCTAATCAGCCACAACGCAAGTCACTCTTCGCTCCTTATCTTCCTCAAGCTTCCCTCCCCCCTCTACTCGCTGCAGGCAAGCTTGTTGTCGGGATCCTCAGAGTCAACAAACGTAATCGTTCGGATGCATATGTTGCCACCGAAGTTCTGGATGCGGATATCTACATTTGTGGATCTAAAGACCGAAATCGTGCTCTTGAGGGCGATATCGTAGCTGTTGAACTCCTTGATGTCGATGAGGTCTGGGGCACGAAGAAGGAAAAGGAAGAGAAGAAGCGAAAAAAGGAGGAAAACGCTGCCTACGACCTCAAGTCAAACGCAGGTCGTAAGGACGACAAGAAAAAGGACGATGTCGAAGTTGAGGGCCAAGGCCTTATGCTTTTCGAAGATGAAGAGTAAGATTTTGTTGGCTCTAACAGCCCATTCTGCTGACCCCTGTTAATTAGAGTTACCGACGAGGTCAAGCCGCAATTCGCGGGCCACGTTGTGGCTGTTGTAGAAAGGATGCCCGGACAGCTTTTCTCCGGCACTCTCGGACTCCTCCGTCCATCGTCTGCTGCCACGAAAGAAAAGCAGGAAGCAGAACGCCGCGAGCGTGAAGGAGATCGAGGGGATGAACCTCGACGGACGATCGAACGTCCGAAGATTGTCTGGTTTAAGCCCACTGACAAACGTGTGCCCCTCATCGCCATTCCAACGGAACAGGCGCCGCCCGATTTCGTCCAGAATTCCGAAGCCTACGTCGATAAACTCTTCGTTGCATGTATTAAACGCCACGTGAGCTATGTCCTAATTCTTTGCTTCTTTTTTAATTAATTCGCGAAAAGCCTATCAGCTCCCTCCATCCTTTTGGCACGCTTGTAGAAGAGCTTGGCCCAATTGGAGACATCGAAGTAGAGACGAGTGCGCTGCTGAAAGATTGCAACTTCCCTACTGAAGATTTTACGGACAATGTTTTGAAGTGTCTGCCGCCTATTCCCTGGACGTGGGTCATATTATCTCCCTCTCCATGATACTGAACAATCACACTATTTGCACATATCCAGGATTCCTGAACGCGAGTTGGAAACGCGCAAGGACCTCCGCGACGAACGCATTTTCACCATTGACCCAGAGACTGCCAAAGACGTTGATGATGCTGTCTCCATCAAGTACAATGAAGATGGCACGTTTGATATCGGTGTCCATATTGCCGACGTGTCATTCTTCGTCAAACCCAATACGCCTCTCGATCGCGATGCTCGTAAACGAGCGACCAGTGTTTACCTGGTTCAACGAGCCGTTCCCATGTTGCCTCCAGCATTAAGTGAACAGCTTTGCAGCTTACTTCCGGGGCAGGATCGTTTGGCCTTCTCGGTCGTATTCACTATGGACAGCGATGCCAAGGTGCTTAAGAAGTGGTTTGGCAAGACCATCATTCGGTATACTTTTTTTGTCTCTAGTATCGTAAGTTTATCCTAAAATTTCGTTAGCTCTGCCGCCAAACTTTCCTACTCTGACGCGCAACGAGCTATCGACGGTCAACCCTTGGGAATTGTACAGGTCGATCCTTCTCACCAGTCATCTGATATTGAACATGACATCCGACGCATGAACGTTTTGGCCAAACACCTCCGAGCCAACCGGTTCCAGAGTGGTGCTCTGAGCCTGGAGACACCCACCCTCTCCTTCCGACTTGACGAGAATGGTCTCCCAGTTGACTGTGGTCAGTATGAACGCAAAGAGGCCAACACAATGATCGAGGAGGTAAGTATTTTGGACTCACGACAAACGAGCTAACTAAATTCGCATTATTACTTTAGTTCATGTTACTGACCAACATCACTGTTGCACAACAAATTGCTGTCCATCTTCCTGAGCAGGCCCTCCTTCGTCGCCACGACACCCCGATTGAACGTCGTCTAGTAAGTGATTTGTTAGTTTCTCCTTAGGCGTAACTCAGATGCCTCACAGAATACTTTCAATCAACGAGCAGAACGTCTGGGATACAAGATGGACACCTCTTCTTCTGGGGCTCTTATGCGCTCCTTCGATGCCATAGACAACCCTACTGCTCGGAAACTTTTGGAGTTGCTCTCGTTCAAAGCCACGCAGCGGGCGAAATACTTCTGTGCTGGCATGCTCGATATTGCGAAATACGGCCACTATGCATTGAATACGCCCTTGTACACGCATTTTACTTCCCCTATCAGACGCTATGCGGACGTTCTGGTTCATCGTCAGCTCGAGGCAGTCCTCCAAGGTGGAGGTGATTTTATCTTTTTATCAATCCTGATATACAAGCTTATGCGGTATGCTCAGCTGAAACCAAGTTTATCATGGATCGTGACGCCGTTGCCAAAGTTGCTCAACAATGCAACATCAAACGCGATTCCGCTGTCCTTGCCCAAGAGCAATCGGCACATCTTTTTCTTTGCGTCTTGATCGCAGATCTTACCCATCGATATGGACCTGTCGTTCGTCAAGCAAAGGTTGTGGGTGTTCTGGAAGCTGCTTTCGATGTCCTTGTTCCAGAGTTTGGCATCGAAAAGCGGGTTCACGTCGATCAAATGCCTATTGATGTCAGTCCCTCCGAATCTTCTTTCTCTGGTGACGTCCACTGATTTATCTTCCAATAGAATCACGTCTACGATGAACATTCGCATACTCTGCAGATCTACTGGTCGTCTCGTGACGTGATTACTTGGTTAGCGGAGAACAGCGACGACGAGCATCTAAAGAAGGTGAAGCGGAATGCTGAGCAGCACGCGTTGAACATGGAGGTTGCGTCGCGTTCTGTCCATGACGAGAAAGCTCTCTTCGACGAAGACGATGCAGACGACGATGAGATCGTTTTGGGGCGAAGCGAGGTGGAGCCTCCTAAGCCAGAAACATCCAAGCAACGCCTGCTCTCTATGGCGAAGGTTAAGCCCGAATTCGAGGGCCTACGTGTGACCCCATCTGGACACAAGATCCAGGACATTAAGGAGTTGATGACGGTACCGGTGGGTTTTGCTCTTCTATCTAGCTTCAATCGTTGCGCTGACAGGAGTTTATCTAGGTTATTGTTACGGCTGACTTGACGAAGAGTCCGCCCGTCATCAAGGTCTACAGCGTCAACCCTTATGCCGAACAAAAGAAATAAAGCTCCAGAAGACACCGAACATTCCACTTCCCACTCGATTCGCTGCATTGTACGCCTGCCGCCTCCTCTTTCGAACCCCTATGCCAAACTTCTCTTCTCTCATGTTATTCGTATGGTGTTTCTGTCCGACGACGCCTTTCCTGCTACGTCCTTCCTGTATTTCATACTCTCGATACGCGCTTTTCTGGAAGAGCTCTCTGCTTGATCAACTGCGTTCTGTGATCTGGTAGTTAAAACTCTACCCACCTACCTCCTGTAAGTACATGTGACGCAACTTATGATTCACGTCTCTTCGGAATGAATGAATGTTTAACTTTGTGATTCATGCATTGTTATTGACAGTGCATGATCAATCAGTGAGTAGTGCTAAACAGTGGATAAGTATCAAGTAAATAATGAGTGAGGATGTGGAAGTCGATTCGTCATGAATAAAGATATCAGTAGTACTAAGGGAGGGTGGATCGCAACGGTGCGATAATAGAACGATAGTACCTAATCAGATCCAGCCAGCTGGAGCAGATTTTGGGTTTGAATGGGATTGTCGGCTCTCGCTACGCTGGAACAGCGGACCATCCCAGGATTGTGGGGTTGGCGGCAATTTTGCAGTCGTCTCTCCAGAGGGACTGGGCTGCTTGCTCCTCCTGGCAGCAAGGCCAACACCCGCTTCAGGCGTGCTAATACTCTGCCTGATGTCAGTCTCCACCTTCTCGAGGAGCGTGTGCAGGCTGTAGACAGAGGCATGCAGGCTGTGGATCGACGCAGAGCTGTTGCCGCGGTGGTGATACCGGGGGCCATATCGGTGCCGGATCTCTTCCGCGCAGAGCTTGTACAGGCCCTCGAGGTTTAGGTAGGCTGCCTCGTCACGCACCTCGATCAGCGTCTCGAGACGCGACTGCGAGGGAGAGGACCCCAGGAGCTGCAAGGCACGAGGGAGGGAGTCCGGCTGACCCTCGATGGCAAGCGACCGGAGATAGCTGAGGATGTGAGCATATCTGCGTGGGGAATGTAGAAGGTTAGCTATTGTGTTCCTCGTGTGTGTGTGTGAAGAGAGGACAATAACACGCGACGACTTACGGAGCACTGGGACGATCCAGGAAAATGTGGATGTTCGAGGATAAAGGCGCAAGGCCCTGAGAAGTCAGATGACTGCGGTACATGGCCATGTCGTCACTTTCTGTAGAGTAGATGGAGGAAGCGACAGATTTGGTGTCGGATGCGCGATAGAGGGATGAAAGATAATTGGAGAGATGGGACGGCCGTGAATGGAGGGTCGTTAGTGTCGTTCTGTATGTTGTGGTGCATGTCTCGAGCGTGACGATTACTTTGGACGCGTCTACGATCATCGACGGCTCGGCGATGAGGATAGGTTGGAAGGGCGGAGGTTGGGTGGAGGCGGCGACATGAGCTGGTATTGGGGGCACTGGTACAGGCTCTTCGGAGGTAGACATTGAAATAGAACGAGGACCTTTCAGCGATGAACGACGCGTCGGAGAGAGTGGGGCTGGAGGAGGCGCTCTGCTAGGCTTGGAAGGTGTCTTTGACCCAGTACTCGATGTTTCGAGCAGTCTGAATTCATCTTCCTCTTGAAGTGGCAGTGGAGGGAGCGGGGGGCTTGTGGGCGGTGATATAGGCTCTTCGTGTTTGGCAGGAGATACAGGACGCGGTTTGGGGGGCTTCGTAGACCTCTCTTTCTTGTCTACGGAGCTGCGCGAGCTGGTGGACGCAGACTTGTCCTTGTCCAAGGTTAGTCTTACGCCGGTTTCGCGTAGAGCCTCGTCCGGAGTGCGGACGATGGTGGCACCCTCGCCTAGAGTTCCGCTGCGCTGTGGGGGCGTCAGGGAGTCGATTTTGCGGGCAAGCTTCGGCTCCGAGACCTTTATGGGCTTGGTCGGCGTATAGGCTGTTGACGATGGTGCTTGTGTAGAGCTACGCGAGAGCCAGTGCATGGTGCTGGACACAGATGGACGACGAGGAGTGTGGCTTGAGGATGGAGGGGATGTTGAAGGGACGATAGTTGACTGGGATGCCGGCCTGGGCTGATATTCTGTGGCGACTGGAGGGGGAGTGCGGGAAGGGCGTGTATTCTGCGATCGGTGCATTGTTGAGGTGAGTGTGGTGGACGACATTGGGGACTACAAAGGCCTCCATCTCGCCGCCTGGTCTTTTCAACCACGAGAACAATAGCATTACCCCCATTTTGGGAACATAATGCTTCTCGCGTAAAGTCACGTGCATACCCGCTTCTTGTTCTCCCCCGTCGTGCCCATGGATCCACCGACGGCCAAGTTCGCTCATGCCCTCCCCTTTACCCTCTTCTCAGTCTCCCCACAACTCGCTGCTCTTCACAATGTGCGGACTGGCAACCAATCCCCTCATTCATGCCCCAGATGCGGGTCAGAACTCGCCGCAAGCACGAGACTCGTCCGCACGCGTTCCAGCACTTGTTCTGGCCCCTCGCGTGCCGTATCAGTGTCTTGTTCAGCCTGCGGGGCTCGTTCCTCTATCAGTGTCGAGAACGGAAACGCGTCTTCCTTCCCATCACGGAAGCGAAAGTCCCCTGCTTCACCATCGGTAGTTTCCCTATCTAGTGCAACACCACCACCTGTAGTCCAACCACCTGCTCCCTCTCCATCGACGCTAGTGAAGCCTTCGAAAGGTCGTCCTGCCACAAGCCCACAACACACCTCAAAATCGAAAACCAAACCTGGTTTGCAAGAAATGCTAAAGCGAAATCGAGAAAAAGAGAAAAAACGTGCAAAAACAGAAGAATCGAAAACGACTGGCTTATCCGCTTTCCTGAGCACACTGTGGCCTTAATCCGTGCGTTGTAAAGTATTCTATACTGTACACACCAGGTCTCTCAATCGATACGTCCTCAAAGTTACTTTACCAGAGAGGCACGAATTCAGTGATTACAATGAACAACGTGCGCCAATGTGTCCGCCGCGTAAAACCCGGCAGTCAAATACCCCTGGAAACCTTCATGACGTCGGCTCTCACCACCGAACGGACCTACAAAACACAATCAATCCGAGACGTCATTTAGCAGCCCCTTGTGCGGCAAAGTACAACATTCATTTACTGGCCAAGATCTCTAAGCAACTAATGAACAAGATTACGAGAGCCTTTCACCTGCCATACTTACCATTCCTCGTCGACATCCAGAATCGACATCTCGCGTTCAACACACCTAGATGGCCAAGACACTAAGAAAACCCTACATGAATAAAGCTTATTTCAGCCTTTCCTCGTCGACATAAGCCTGGAGAACAGTACCTGCCAGTCCAGATATGACAGTCCTGGTGACTTTTATCCTGAATGTCGTGAGGTCAGACGCAATGAATACCAGAAGTAGTTATCTTGCAGGGCGAAGCAAGTAAGATGCTCGCCTGCACCCTTCTTCGCCCCACCAGCATACACTGCCGTAGTGAAAGTACACACACAGCCTGTGCGTGGTCCTTATCGTACGTTTGAGTTTCAGAATACCATGTAAGAACCTTTCTGAAAGGACAACCAAGAGGCACTAAACGGTGAGACTGAGGGTGCGAGGCTGACCGTAAGGCTGGGGGATGGGAATCCGGCCTCTGACAGCAAAAATTCTTTCGCCTGTTTTCTCCGAAAGCAACCTGAAAATTCGAAGGAGAGTGCGATTGTCGAGCTTCTCGAGGCGAGCTGTTTAAGGGGAGTGTCGATGCCACTTTTGGCATTTCTAAAGGTCGCGTCGTCGAGCTCTTGACAAGTCGATTACCGACCAGTCCAAATAGGGAGCGGCGGGTGGTCTGGCATGCCTGTGTCAAACTGCCGTGGGGGACGTTTGAGCACATCGCAACTACCCGGAAGCTCTCGCCCTGATTTAGGAAGGGTAATGTGGCGCATGTCGTCTGCCATTTAGCCGCGCAATTGAGCCTTAATAGGAAAGAACCATAGAATGTTACGACACGATTTGCCAGGCCGGGTACAGACGGTGGCAACACAGAAAAGTCGTTGGGTGATCTCGAATAACACAAAGGCTTCAAAGAAAACGCCTTGCTTGGTTTCATCGACTTGTTAGCCATTCAAAAACCACAAAGTTCGAAGTGTCATCCTATTAAACACATGATTAAACCCGACACCTGGATTGTATGTTTGGAAGGTTCCATTAAGATCACTATTGTCCCAGCCAGAACGGCCACCTCTACACCGTTGCTTTCTCATCCTGCGAGCCCTTCTCCGAGTCGACCACGGCGTCATTCTGTACAGGATTCTCCTGGGGCCGAATAAATCGGCCTGGCCAGAATGGCACATACACCACGATTGCGACAAATAACGGTAGGGTGTCCAGAGCGTAAAAGAGAGCTTCAGAGGTAGTTAAAGGCCCCTGGAAGCCTTCCGAGAGCTCGATCACCCTGAATACTGAACGGACCTACACGAACAGAGCATTGATGCAGTCTCGTCAGTGCTCTGTGAATAACAACAAAACTCCATGAACGTACCATGATGCCCATGCAACTGATGAACAGCACCACAGCCAGCGTCTTCCACGAGTTGTACCACTTCTTATCTTCGTCCATCGCCCACGCCTTGGGCTCATATTTCCGCACACGATGGAGGAAGCGGATGAAAATGCAGGTAAAAGACGAGAAAGACAGAAGTTGCGCTGCTAGGCCCGCAAGGAAAACCTAAGGCGCGAGACATGTCAGCTTCTAGTTCCTCCGGTCAAGATGGATTCGGAAGACATATTTACACGGGATCCTGCCAGTGCTCTATCGTAGTCGTTGGCAGAGACTGATATGGAGCCCCCGATAGCTTGGATGAGGAAGGTCGTTATGTCTGACGAGACAAAGACGAGTGTGATATTGTGAGGCGAGACGAGGAGGTGTCGGTCGGACTGCACGTGTCTTGCCAATCGTCCTAAGAGGACATAATCTGCTGCAATGAAAGCACAAGGCTGGCACATGACGTCAGTGGGCACAGATTTTCACTAAAGCGTCTCGACAGCAGCTCACAGATAACACGACGAAGAGGTATTCAACGATATAAATCCCTTTTGACTGAGGGTGGATCGCCAGACCGAAACGGAATGCGAGTCCTATTGCAAAACCTTTTGCCATTCTTATCAAATAAAGTCTGAGAGATAGAGCTTGACACACAGTACGCCCCAATCGTCATAGCAGACATCCACCTCGCACCCCATCGTTTAATACACCATGTTTGTAAGACAGCGACGACGAGAACGAGTGCTTTGGGTGTTCTCGTTAGTTTAGCACCTGGGCTGAACACACTGCTTGCTTACCCACTGAGATGCCTGTCAAGGTATTCGAGACGATGTACTTGAGAGGATTATACGGATCATTCTTCGGGTCGAGAAAAGGATCAGGCCGAGGAATGTCGAATTTAATGACTGCAGCAGCCTGCGACACCAATCCCAGCAACACTAACGGGAGGGCAGAACGCATATTGGCCATGGGGGTGGCGGCGATAATTACGGGAAAAACGGCGTCGAATGCAAGGAGCTCATCGACCGGGGGAAGTTTATGTAGGTGAGTAAGGATCCAAGCTAATCAATGGGACCCATTACCCATATTGTCTGGTCTCGGGCATTCCGGGGGCACATGCTAACACTTTTGCATTCAATCCGCTCCTATACGCGTGGCCGCGAGTCGCCGCGACCAGGCTCATCCTCGCTGGAAGAGGAAATAACTTGACATCACTCGGGGGCCGTGCGTTCCGAGCAAATGCCGAAGAAAAATGATCCCCATACGGTAGCTAAGGACACAAGGATAGTTTAGATTGCTTCGAACGGGAGGTGCCCAGGGTGAAGGAGATGCCTATCGTGAAGGTGCCCATAAGTCGTACAGTTCCTTGTCTGCAGGGTCGAAACAGGTCAACATGGAGGGGTCTGCGCGAACGACGAGTGCCCGCGTCGGGACACCAGGGATGTTGCGCATGCTTAGACGTGTGTCTAGTCTCAGAGGGCCTCCAGAAACACTGCCGGAGAGCGTCGAGGAAGGCGAGGTTTCCTGCATTGCATTGCAGAGTTAGTACGCTGCGAATGCTCTCGAGAGGTTGTTATGAACAGGCTAACCTCTACAGTTCTTGGGAAAATCGAAACGTTATTCAAGTCTCGTCTTGGGCCAGTGTTGGGCGTCCCGGGCGTTCCATGTGTTCCTGGGAAAGGTATCGCGTGTGAGTTCGCGCTGAGTCGCTGACGTGCAAAGTAGACGCCTTTACGGACTTCCTGGAGAGATTGGAGAAGTCAAACGTGGTGGAGTTGCAGACATCGTGATCGTCAACTGGCCTGCCAGTCAAGTTTATTCGTTTTGTTTGAGTGAGTTAGGGATCGTTCGAGCTGTAAACCCTACAGAGCTCGAGTGGTGAGAGACTGGCAATGAGAGGATCGGACGAGCGTTGTTGAACATCGCGTCTGATGTGCTCTGACGTGACATGGAGTGACGTAGATGTCGTGACCTGGTCACGACGTGAACTGAAAGTCCCTTTGTATTCAACGGAGTCACTGCACTCCTTAGAACTGCACCATCAGTACTTGGCCCATCCTCTGACGTCTCTACAGCTACGACGAACTCGAAGGTACTATGAACATCTTCCGAAGCTGTACGCTCATCGATCTCTCTGCCCTCCGTTTACGCTAACCCCTGGCACCCTTCAAGTAATCGGCAAAGTCTGGCGTGCGTGTTTTGAGATCGGTCCTGTTTCCTTTCATCGCGGCTGAACGATGCCACAGAAGATCCAAATGCTGCAGAGGTTGTGAAGATACCTTCTGGTGCGCCAATCGTGTTCATTGTTGATACTACGCGCTAAACTAGGGATCCAGGCCAACTTCATCTCGTGCGACCGGGAAACATTAGAACATCGCGCGAATGCATGTATGCCAATCAACGGTCACCTCTGTTCCTGCGACCTACTAATTGCAACATCTTCAAGCTACAACGATTGCATGGCAACTGTTCGCCGCCTTCCCTCGATTGAACACAATTTCCAACTTGTGATAACCAAAGTGTATGAAGATGGAGACCAGGACCTGCTGGAGGATGAGGACGAGAGTGGGTTTTACACGTTTCCGATAGCCAACTTTTGCTCCTGCGACTTACATTTTCTCGATTGCTTCAGCCGATGAAGAGAAAGTATTCCTGATCAGTGAAGAGCTCGAATTCAGGCCTGGAGAGACAGACGGCGAACCTAATTTTATGTGGCGCGACCTTCATGGAGATGTTGACGAGTTCTATGAATTTGTCGCGGCTGGCACCAACGCACCAACTTGCGCCTTTTTCGAGACGTGCATGTATCGCGCCATGTACGAACGCAAATACAAGAAGGGTGCGGACAGTGTCCCAGATGCAGCCTTGGAAGAGTTTATGTGGCGGTATGTCTTGTCATATTTTCTCCTCCTGTGTAAGGTTCTCATAGCTTCCTTCGTAGCCCTCCTGCAACACCTAAGGCCAACCCAAGACGGAAGGTCTCCAAGAAAGCAGAAACTACTGTGGTCGACTCGTCTCCGCAGAATCCCATTGTGGTGGATGAAGAAGAGCAACCCTCTCAGTCCTCTCAATCGATAAACCAAGTGGACCAACAGTTCATGGCGAACATGAATGTTTTCTTCGAGGAAGAGGCGGAACTCTATCTTTGGGATGCCGACAGCTGGGATTTCCGTAACGACGGAATCGTCGTTGCAAGGATCATGCAGCAGAAGGATGCTGAATTTGTGTTCTGGCTATCAGCTTCAAATGACACGGGTCTGCTTCTTGCGCACACCATATGTTCGGAAATAAATCAGCGTTTCTCCCACAAAATGCTCTCGTTGACTTGGAACCACATCGACAGCAACGGCACTCCAAGCAGCTGGCTGTTCCGATTCCTCAACCAAGAAGATTTTGGCAAAGTGTTCGAGTTGTTCACCAAGTGCCAATGGCAAACACTACACCGGGTTCCATGGGGCAAGATGAAGGTATGCCTCCTGTCTGTTACTCCATAGAGTCACATTGACGTGTATCAAATAGCCCGAGGAGCAAAGCTATGTCTTGAGTTCCAATGAGGATGTCGAAATGAAGGATGTCGACGATGAGGAAGAAGACGAAGATGAGGTTGCTTCTGACTTGAACCCTGATGAGGGTACGTTGGCTTTTTGTCATCTGTTGGTTCTGACCTATAAGCATGTCTAACAGAGGCGAGCGACGAAGAGGAAGAAGAATATGAAGATGAGGACGAATCGAAGGCACCAATCACTGGCGACAAGAACTCTCAGTTAACTGTTGGCTATAAAGGCGATCGTTCTTATGTCCTTCGCGGGAACAATATTGGTGTCTTCAGTCGTTCTAGTGATGGCACGGTCAAGTATTATGCAACAGTGAGCAATATTGCTACACCGAAAGGAAAGAGCTTTAAGCCCAAGAATGTAGGTGATGGGAAAAATCTATTCAACGTCGATATTCACTTTTTCTTCATCATAGGTCATGTTGCACGACCAAGACACGAAGATGATTCTTCAGAATCCATTGGATCCCAACTCTCTGTATAGCATGGATCTCGAACGCGGCAAAGTGGTTGAAGAGTGGAAAGTACACGATGATATCACCGTCGACCATATTGCTCCAGACCATAAATTTGCGCCAACGACCCGGGAGCAGACGCTGGTTGGTTCATCCCATAATGCTCTCTTTCGCATCGACCCTCGTGTATCTGGCACCAAGCTGGTGGAAAGTCAGTTCAAACAGTACGTCAGCAAGAACAAATTCTCCGGTGTCACGACCACGGCGTCGGGTAAACTGGCTGTGGCGAGCGAGAAGGGCGACATCAGACTATTTGATTCCATTGGAAAGAACGCGAAGACAGCTCTGCCGCCACTGGGTGATCCTATTCTTGGCATCGACGTGACCGCGAGCGGACGTTGGATTGTAGCAACAACTCAGACTTACCTCCTCTTGATCGATACCCTTATTGGTGAAGGGCGCTATCAAGGACAACTTGGGTTCGACCGAAGCTTCCCGGCGACCTCGAAGCCCCAGCCCAAACGTTTGCAATTGAAACCTCAACACGTGTCCTATATGGGCGACATTTCATTTACACCCGCAAGGTAAAGCGTTTTTTTCCGTTATTGTCTTCAACAGACCTAACTTCTTTCTAGATTTAATCAAGTCGAAGGCCAAGAAGAGAACGCCATCGTCACTTCGAGCGGCCAGTTCGTTATCGCTTGGGACTTCGCGAAAGTAAAGAAGGGCAAGCTTGATCAATATGAGATTAAGAAGTATGAAGACCACGTCGTTCAGGATAATTTCCGATTCGGGGATGACAAGGAGATTGTAAGCCTAGGGGAAAAAAGTCGAGCTGGACGCTAACTGACAACTCTCTTCTCAGATTGTGGCTTTGAACAATAACGTGTTGGCTCTGAACAAGAAGAACTTGAGAAAACCCAACAGGCATTCTCTTGCACCTCAGAGCCACTCTTCCATTGTCAATGCACCATTTTAGATACCCCGCGTCTCTTTCCCTTTCGGCCCATTTTTGTGCGTATCCCTGAGACGGAAGACTAAGAGAGTGAAGAATTCAACGATTTTGTACAAGTAATGGATAGAACTGTAACTCTTGATTTATGAATCGACCTTGTTTATCCAAAACGAGCGGTGCCGATATCGATAAACCCTGGTCCCACATAAACAAATGGATCTATCTAATTGTCCCTGAATAGCCCATTTCTCCTAATCAGGCACAGGAGATTTGTACTAGGTACGAAAGATGTATTTTGAGTATAATATTGGTAAGTAATGTAATCTAGGAGGAAGCAGGAGAAGCGGAAAACTGTCTCTTTTCCAGTGAGGCGTGGCCGATCCTCTTGAACGCTCCGTCTCTTGAATCGACATAACGCCCAATCCCTAAGTGCCAGCATAACCGCGGTACGAGAAGGGTGATTCCCAGAAGAAAGGTCGTCCATAACATGGGTGTCCAGCTCGCAACGTTCCATCGATCGTCTCCCAACGCCCAGAAGGTCAGAACAAGATGGACGATGTCACCCATGAGGAGAGGCGTGAAAAGGGCAAAGAGGATCTTCTCTTGTAGCGCGGGACTATCGTGCAGGTGATTTCGAACGGCGGAAAGAATGAAGAGGTTGATGAAGCCGAGGAGAGCGCAAGTATGTGCGAGCTGAATTATCGTCACGAATGTGGCAGCAGGCAGCTCTGTGTGAGGCGGTCCACCTTTCCAGGGAGCTTGAGAGTTGTGTGTCTGAGAAACAACAATTAAAGGGGATCCCGGGAAGGAATGGCGAGCGCGTTCGTACAGTTAACGGGTCCCTAACGAGAGGGTAAGATTAGACCACGGATGATAACTGGAAAGGGCAAGATACTCACGCGAGAGCTCCAAGAAAACCGATGGTCGTCAGAAAGGGCTCGTAGGCGCCGAAACAAAAATAGTAGAAGTCTGGCAAAGCGGATTGAGAAGACATAAGACGCGATTCTAGGTGCCGGTGGGAGCTGAACGTCTTAAATAAAAGGAGGGAACAGGGTTTAATATCTCTGGGATGAATGAAATCCGGAAAAGCGTGGAAGAGATCAGAAGGGCGCAGCTGGCCCTTAAGGTGGAATCCCGGTCCCATGAAAGTTGAGGGACTCGGAGGTGTATGTAAAGCACATGTGGAACACCCCTATGCTTGGACCTTCCTCTGATGATCGACCAGTGATCGACGCGAGTCGACCGTGTTCTGATCCGGCATCACGCGCCGGCCCTCAACCCCTCTATAAATTCTCTCACTTCCTTTCCCTTTTCTTCACTTACATATATGGCCCATCTACAACCAAGGCTGGCAAACATGCCTCCATTTTGATACCAGCCTAATGGCGAGGACCAAGAGTACTCTGCGACCCGTAGATGTAGGATATAATGCTTGCCTGGTCGGACTCATACCGGAGGAGCTTCGCTTTCTGCTGACAGATTACAGCATCCAGTTCGTATTGTACTTCGTTGGGTTCGGGGTGAATACATGTGCCGAGCTTCGTAAGATTCTGCAGGAAAGTCATTATTCAGAGCATCTGTACAGTCATCCCACCTTCTCCATGAAAGCCTGAGGTTCTAATTGCCAAGCCTTTCAGGCTGAAATCCTTGCTCCCCACGTCTGTACTTCTCTCATTGCTGCTTGACTTCTATCCTCTCCCCTCCTGCATGATAGGTGCACGTTTTTTCTTCGACTGCGCCGACCGACACGGACACAAATGGCATCCACATCATGTCCGTGAGACTCCGCGGCCTTGTAGGAGTCAGACGGTTGCGACACAGTTTCTTTCATCCATGATCACATTGAACGCCGTGCACGCCATCCATGAACGCCAACGGATGGGCTGAACCTTCCAGTTCATGGTATACAGCTGCAGAGGAGCAAGAGGAGGATCTACACACGCGGCGCGCGGAGAGCATCGACATACCACCCGGTGCTGAAGAGGGCATTCGACCATCGAAGATTTACAAGTCTCTATCGTTCCCGATAATTGCCGTCCTCATGCCAGCGTCTGTCTTTGGCGTCCTTGCTCGCCTTGGGATCAATGCTCTTATGGACTTCAATGGCAGCAGCGTGTTTTCTCTGGTCTACGCACAGGCCGTAGGTTGCCTATTCATGGGCTTTGGTTTGAGGCTGAAGGAACCGATCGGACAATTGTACGTGATCTCTGTGCAGTGGAATACTTCACAGCTTACCGCTTTTACAGCTATGCACCCCTATACACTGCTATAACTACAGGTTGGAACTCGTTTCACTCCCTTGACCCCTTCTGATAGTCTTTCATAGGATTCTGTGGATCCTTGACTACCTTTTCAAGTTGGCAACTCGATGTATTCAACGCGTGGATTAATGCAGGTCAATTTGACCGGGGAGGTTTGCAAGACGTAAGCCCATTGGTAGATGTTCTGCAACGGCGTTCTAAATTTCCATTCAGTTCTTGGACGGTGTGGGCGTTTCAACCGTCACACTATCCCTCTCGCTTGCTTCTCTTGCCTTCGGATATAACATCGCCTCAGTCATTGCACCGTTCATAGGCCGACCGCAGTTTGCACCTCGCGTGTTTCGCTACGGCTTCAGCCTCGTTTCGGTCCTGGTTTACGCAGCAACATTCCTCACGTATTTCCTCCTCCCCGAAAGTTATCGCCATCAGGCTACCGCTGCGCTCCTATTCTCATTCCCGGGCACTCTAACGCGGTATCTTCTTTCCATCGCTCTCAACCAGCGTATTAAGGCATTTCCACTTGGCACACTGGCTGCGAACACGTTAGGAACCGCGTTATTGGCGGCATTTCACGTTATTCAGAGTACATCCAATCCCCACTCTCAGAACGCCTGTTCTCTGTTACAAGGGCTGATTGACGGTTATTGCGGATGCTTGACGACCGTCAGCACATTCGCAGCAGAGATTCGCGACCTAGCAGGTAAAAAGGCTTGTAGATATGCTCTTCTGAGCTGGGTGTTGGGGCAGGCTATGATGGTCTTAATCTTCGGATCTGCAATTTGGACGGGCCATGCCCGAGAACAGCTTATTTGCACCTTCTAGTAGAGTACATTCCAGTAGAGCGAAGCAGATTAAATTCCTTTCTGAGCAAACGTGCGAGATGAACATGTGTCTGTTATCAGGTGTGATACATCGACCAGCATTTGACGTTTAGAGGTGATGCTGATCGGAGTTACAATTCTTTACTACTTTCATCCATCCTCCTCGACGATTTACTATCCCGAGGACGAATTCGCGCCACCAGCATGGCATCACGACAAAAGCCGGCAGCAGACGTCCCTCCGCAGGGGTTGGAGGAGGAAGAAGCTGTGAGCGGCGCAGGAGAGGGGGACGAAATCATGGAGGAACCCGATGAACAAGAAGATGGCTACAGTGCGTGTTTACCCGTCGTCCCTCTCGGATTACCAGTGGCTTTGCCACTTGGTCGAATTTGGGTCTGATCTTTTGAATGGAGGCAACTCACGAACATTTTTGCTATAGCTTCGTCCACCCCGACGTCTACACTGACTTGGATCAGCTGGTTCTGTTCCTTGCCAGGACACGAATATTTTTGTGAAGTGACAGAAGAGTTCATCGAGGACGACTTCAACCTCACAGGCCTAAACACGATGGTGCCGTTCTGGAAGGAAGCGATGGAGATGGTCTTGGACGTTGAACCAGGTGTGGGTTCTGAATCATGTCTCCAACTATCGTGCTTATTCCCTCACTGAGGACGAGGATACGTCCAAGATCCCCGACGTTTCAATCGTCGAGTCATCCGCGGAGATGCTATATGGACTCGTCCACCAACGATACATCCTGACGCGCGCCGGCCTGCAGGCAATGGTGCGTGTTTCTGCCCAAACAGGCGTTTGAGAAGGCAATGCAGATCCCTTTTAGGCCGAGAAGTATGAGAGCGGCGTCTTCGGGTCCTGCCCGCGCGTGTATTGCGTTGGTTGCAACGTTGTGCCGTGCGGGCGCGTCGATATCCCAGGAAACGATACCGTGAAGCTCTTCTGCCCGAACTGCAACGACATCTACGTGCCCCCGAGCAGCAGGTTCCAGGGCGTGGATGGTGAGTCTCACGCCGCACCTCCGACGCCATCGATGACTCTGCTTATCCGTTTTTATCGAAAGGCGCGTTCTTCGGGACCACCTTCCCACATCTTTTCTTCCAGACGTACCGTGAACTTGCACCGGCGCCTTTCTGGAAGGCGCCGTCGAGTGGTGGATCTCCCCTGTCGCCGCGGAGTGTCTCAGGCTCAGGAGGAAATGGTTCGCGCCCATCTCCATTCGTTAATCCGAACCCACACGGTGGACAAAAGCGCGCGGCTGGATATGTTTATGTACCGAGAATCTATGGATTCAAGGTCAGCGAACGAGCGAAGAGTGGGCCTAGGATGCAGTGGCTAAGGCTACGACCAGAGAGCCCTGAGGAACTTGATATGGTTGATTGGCGTGGACGTTGGATTAATGACGAAGAGGATTATGATGACGACGAAGAGGTTGAGGAAGAAGATAGGCAGATGGAAGACTTCGATCCCGTAGGCGAATTTCTTTCCGAGCTACTTCTTATCTGATTCAATTTTGTGCACTGTAGGATGCAGTAGATGGTGAAGACGACGACGATGAGGAGGAGGAAGAAGAGGAAGAGGGTGCTCGTCCATCTGGAAAGCAACATGGGAAGCAGGTCGCCGATGGCCCGATGGGCTCACTGCCAGCCCTCTCCCCCTCCCACCATTCCGCACGAACTTCGCCAACATCACCTGGCGCACCGCGCACGCCGGACGATAAACCTTTGATTGATTTGTCGGTATATGCCCTACCCTCGTTCGGGCGAGTATCAAATGAGGGTAAAGTGAGGGTATTGAGGCAATGGTCTGCCCCAAGAAGCGACACTGCTCAAGTTTAACGTTACTGGAACTGTGATTCTTTGTATTTTTTGGCTTTTTTCTCTCCTCTACATATACACAGGTTTCCCATCTATCTGTAGCTGCCTGCCCACACCTTTGTAGCAGATTAGATTAGATAAAGATTATCAGCTACTATAGGCTGCCGTGTTCGGCATTGGTTGTGTGAACTAGAACTATACAGTACCTCAGCCTCCGCACGCACGTGACTCAAGGAGAAGAAGCAGGCAAAATATCTCTTTCGCACCGCCCACAACGACCTCGTCAAGACCTCAAGAAAAATGACCCGTACCAGTGAGTACTTCTGGTGCATTTGGAGGGCGAAACGCTGACGGTTCGAAACGCAGACCTTCGCTACGGTCTTAACCACGGCCACCCCACCACTGCCATTCCCAAGGCTGTTCGGCCCAGCCAGCGCAAGGGCGTGCAATCGACGAAGACCAAGTTCGTGCGCTCTGTTGTGAGAGAGGTAGCTGGATTCTCCGCGTACGAGAGACGGGTCATGGAGCTGTTGAGGAACTCGAAGGTCCGTCCCGATGGTCTGTATTTTGGCAGACAATCTGACCGGTTATCGTATTTGGGTGCTACAGGACAAGAAGGCCAGGAAGCTGACCAAGAAGCGAGTGAGTAGCGATCATAGGCATGGTCGTAACTGCGTATTGACTGTGCATCTACCGGTTAGCTCGGGACGCTCCTGCGCTCGAAACGCAAGCTGGAGGAGCTGTCGACTATCATCCAGGAGAGCAGGAGAGCAGGACACTAAAACCTGGGCGAATATCGTTGATATGGCAGTAGCACTATGTTCTCGCATTATAGTAACCCCCATTGCGCCGACTGTAGAATGCGAATCGACTATGACTATATGCACTTGTATGAGATTGACAGATGGCCGCGCCGAAGAGCCAGGGAGACAGGTAATGCAGTGTCAGCGTGATTTGTCAGTGCCAAATGACCTGATGTGCATGACAGTCGCAGTCTTAACCCGCGACCTTATTTTCGTTCCGCGTATCCCATGTCCGACTCCCTCTCCCCGCCCAAGCTCTCCCGCAACCGCGCAGAGTCAACCACCCTCCGTCCTAACATCACCATCCACACTCTTGGTCGCCGTCGCTCCGCCTCCTGCCTTAACTGCCCCCAACACCCCGCCGTCGACACCGCGGCCGCTGTCTCACAAGCACAAGACCAGAAACCCCCCACCATGATTGAATGGCTCATCTCCACGTTCATCCAATGGCTCCAGTACCCCCAGAAACACGCACTCTCCTGGTCAACACCCTCCTCCCCCCGCTCCAGCACCGACGAGTTCGTTCTCCCACTCTCCGCCTCCGCAACCGCCGTGTCCTTTACCGTCCCCGAGCCTCCCTCAATTCCGACATGGCGCCTCCGATTACCCTCTGTATGCGCTTCGCTTTTCCCTGGTCTCACTTGTTGTCTAACCGCGTTTCAACCAGATTCATCTACCAATCCTGTTTGTGATCTTGTTGTTGCCCGTTTCAACGGGATTTGTGCTTTGGTGTCTTTCTACACTTCCAATATCCCAGTCATGGCCCCATGACATTGCAGACTTAGCCCAGCTAGGTCGCGAACTCCATGGCTACTCACAAAGCGGCCCCGGTCCTCTCTCTCATGTCATTGGTGTTATGGCTATTTCTGCCGTCTGGAAACACGCTTGGTCTATTCCGGGAAGCGTGTTATGGGTATGTCTTCTTTTTTCGGCCTAAAAATCTTACCAATCACCTCATTTTTCGGTCGTGTGCAGAATGTCCTCGCCGGCGCTCTTTTCTCTCCCCTTTACGCGACCGTCCTCCTTACCACTCTCACAACCGTCGGTTCCGTCTGCGCAACGCTACTGGCCATGCCCCTCGGTCCCTTTCTCGCGAATGTCTTTCCGCGGGCCTTGGAGATGACCCGCAACGCCTTAGAGGGCGACTCCGATTCCGATCGTGATATCTCCGGAAATAAATTGAAGCCTAGATCCTCCGCCTGGGTTCGGCTTTCTGTGCTTCGCCTTATTGGCGTTGTCCCTTGGTCAGGCATAAACATAGCGTGCGGCGTCTGCGGAGTCTCCCTTACAGACTGTATGCTGGGGACGTTCATCGGATGCTTGCCATGGACCGCCGTAACGTGTCAGGTGAGTCAGCGAAACGCGTCTCGACAAAATAGGCGGTTTGACTAATTCCCTCGTGACGTCAGATCGGCGACATCCTTCAAACAGTCGCGTCTACACCCTCAGCATCACCGCAAACGGTCACGTCTCTCCTTGCGACCCCGGATATCGTTTTGAAGCTCGTCTTCCTCTCCGTGCTTTCCCTCGCACCCATACTCTTGCGGGGTCATCTTCACTCTATCATTTCGGATTCACCAGCTGCTACATCACCCGACTCAGATGATCGACAGTCAAGGTGGATATGGGTGCAGGAATGGCGAACCAAGATTAGATTATCATCCCGGTCGCGCGCACGCGAGCAGAAGATGGAACAGCACACCCTCGACACATTGATTCACGAGAAGAGAAGACTAGAAGACCTTTCTTCGTAATCTAGGTTTCTCTGAATCAGCATACACACCTCCTATCACGGCGTTTAGCATGCTTTCTTGCAATAGCCTCAGAATTGGAGCGATCACAGCCGGCAAACCGTCAGTCCCCTTCGGTCATCATTTCCCCCGACCTCCAACCGTTTCGTTGTACCATCCCTCTCCTCCCCGCTCCAACAACCCACTTGTACGTCGACCTAATCGGATTGATGCCCTGCCATCCTTTAACCCGTTTTGTACCCCACCAGACCGTGGTGTACCTCCAACCCCCAACGATCTGCATCCATCTCGCATGCTATTTGCTTTCATGATCATGACTTCGCATTCATACCGTTCGGTCTAATTGTTTTCGCTAATACGACTAACCTGGATGCACTTACAACATTTTTTTTCGTTTGCTTCACCACATTGGATACCCACATCCACTCATGTTAAATATAAAGGCATTGATTTTGTGATCTATGTCGAGCGAATTAAGATGAGATAGTAATGCGAGAGAACAAGCGATGTGGACAAGATTTCTACTACTAGATACAGTGCATGGATGGGGCGTGCTGCCAAAATGGTCCTCTAGAGATCGTCAAACGAAACAGTAGATATGGATAATTCAAACACCTAGTCTACAGAGTTTTGTTAGCGTTTGTTGGAGACATTCACATGCGGCTAGCTGATAAGAACCTTCGTTTTGTATGTTCGTAGACAACATACGAAATAGACACGGCGGGAACAACCTAGGGCCATAGTTCAGATGGTCAAAATCAGCTTCTTGCAGGCGATGCTGACCTTCGCCAAAGTAGGAAAGAGCCCCCGATAAAACCCTCTCCATCCGTCATGTTCCCAAGTCTTATGTACGACGTCCAAAACTCCCGTATATATTTGCGGGTGGCCGGATGACCCCGATGCCTGCAAACGCGTACGGACGAGGTTCAGAGGATACACGCTCGTCGCACCAACACTGCCGGATATGCTTCCAAAAGCCAATAGGGCGAGGACACCCGGCTCTTGCTTTCCGGTTGACCGCTGATAAGCTAGCTTGAGGGCCTCGAAGGTGCTCATATCTATGGCAGAATATCTGGACACGACATAAACGTCATTCATTTGAATTTGAATCGCTGAGAGGAGATCAACTGTACGGAAAGACACCGATTAAACCAATCTGGAAGGGAGTACGGGGTAGAACGTTAGCATGCCGTCATTATCAAATGGAGATTGCAAGAACTAACCGTAAGACCACGATAGTACGCCCGTACACCCCCGAGCGAATAGATATGACGCATAGCAGAGAATATCGTCCGCTTATGCAGCCCCGTGTTGCTCATCATTTGCGTCTAGAGCGGCCGAGAGTTCACATGACAAAAAAGGCGCAGTGAAGACGAGGAGTACCTTCAGAGTCTCGATAGGGTATATACCTGTGAATAGAAGGTCCATAAGGCACGGCAAGGTACGGGATAATGACGTATGCGAACGCACTCAATTGACTGCTGAGTCCACCGATGCCGCCAGAGAGAAACCGACTGACGCCGCTGATGTCCCGCGAGTCATCCACTTTGTCCCAATACTTCGCGAATGCTCGTTTCTTGGAAGATGAGAACGAAAGACAACAGTCAAGCTAGTCGAGAAGACGGAAGTGCGGAGACTGACAGAGGATTCATAGGCAAAGAACTTGATTGCTGATTCTGGGAAGATCTTCGCTACGGACAGACCATTGCCTGTCCAGAATGCCAAAAGACCACCTTCTGCGTAGATGCGCCCGATGGCGCTGGCGAGTACCCTCGTACCTGAAGCTTGACTGTTCGCGGGCCCCACGACTTCTGGCGCTCTTGTTATCAAGAAGATTTTGAGACGGTCAAATGGCGCAGTGAATGTCCGTGAAACTATAGGTTTTGAGTCGTTAATACAACGTCGCTAGGACTAGGAACTTACCTGCGCCTGCAACACCTCCAGCAAAAAGGAATTTGAGAGCCGTATATCCTTCAAGAAAATGTTGGGGCTCCACTTCTTCCTCGGCGTCTTCATCAAAGTAGTCGTATTCCTCTTCATCTGGCTCTAATGCTGTACTCATAATTCTGTAGGTGGCAGGATCTGGAGGTTTGTCTTCCGCGCTGAGACTCACGTCACCTTGGAGTCAAAACATTATCGTGAGTGCAAAACGGAAAAATCTAAGTTTGTTACCTTCCATGTTTACACGTGCTGGACCACGTCCGTCATCGCCCATGTACTTCCGAACCTCATAGTACTGGTAGATTTCCGCCGGGGAAACTTTGCGAGGGAGAAGAATGAAGTAGTCGCGAAACTCGTCGAAAGTTATGTGACGTGAATGCGGATGGACGGATAGTGACAAAATGAACTCCGAAACCGTTGACGGTGATAACGCAACGCCTGGACATAGCACGTTCGTAATAAGGTCAGATTTTGCGGACAGATAAGAAACTCACCAGCTCTGTTGAGAGCAGCGTGTAGTTCAGCCGCGTCAAGTCGTCCATTTCCGTCCAAGTCCAGTTCATCATGGAAGATGTGCCAAAGCTCTGATGATAAAAGACTGTTAGACAGCAGACCTTCTAAGGACACAGGCGGACGCACCAACTTCCTTTGCGGCTGCATACTCTTTGAACTCCTTCCAGCCTATATGTGGTGGACGCGATCCAGATGCGCCAGGTGTAGTACAATGACGTAGGAGTTCACTGTCATACATTGCTTGTAGTGATTCTGCCTTCTCCATTGTGAGCTGGTCAACGTTGCTGGTGCGCTGTAATGGGTGATTTCGTGGTACGTTTAGGACCTCCGGCAGAGATTTCCATAGGTGCATTAGCCTGCGTTTTCTGTACTCCTTCCCTTCGGCTTCGCGGAATTCTTCTAACGAGTGTGGCTGAATGACTGGCGGAGGATCTGAACGGAGGCGGGGTATGAAAGAGCGCTCCTGAGTGACTGAAAGTTCATCCTCATCCCCCTGGGGTGAGGAAAATAGGGCGACCGCCTTTCCCTTGTCCTTGGGATTAGACATTGCCAAGGTAAACGGGTGTTCGATGGAGGGAAATTTTGGAGGTGTGCTATGACGCGAGACTCAAATAGGGTCGGTGTCGCGTTCGATCACGAGGTCTGTGAGCGCGGCGATTGAGGGAAGAGCCAGAAAGCTTCGCACTCATCAGTGCATGGCTGATAGTACAGTAAAGGAGCTCTCCACTTGGAGGCTCTGTCCGTCCATTAGCCGGATTGGGATCCCGCGCTTACATACAATATTGATCGCATTGGACCAACTCTTGAACCAGGACATGCAGGACATCCACCACTGCCTACACCGTTGGTCCTCAAGGAAACTTTGAGTGAGTATTCAGGACATTATCTTCTCTGGAATGTCGCCTTAACAGAGTGTCTATGCAGGATCTACGAGAAATACCTCAAAAAATACAAGTGTCGAACCTTCGTCGAACCTCTAGATCTGTGTTTCCAAGTTGAACACCTCTCTCGCGCATTACGTGGAGTGGGTGGAAGGCTTAATTCACGAATGTCGCCTCTTTGAGAGCCTCTAATCACTTGGCCCTCTCCTCATTCCGCACGATTCCTCGTCCTCTTGCCGTTCGCTTGCCGCTATCACGAGCAACGACGTTTACTTCGCAGATTCAGGCCATGTACCGACGTTCTGGCCGAACGAGACGAAGTTGCGATATCGTTGAGCAGTTCCTCTTCCCTTCCCTCCAATAATCTGCCAGCTTTATTTACGTGCTGCAAGGTTGGTCAAGTCGTGCACTGTAACTCGATCAGGTCTGCTATTTTCTCTTTCCCCTTTGTAGGCAGTAACTGTGGCTGTATGCACAACCTCTAGGCCCTAGGGAAACAAGACAAAAGACGGAATACCGTCTCTCGTGTCGTCATCCTTCATGAATAGCTCTTACTTCCCTCATCCACACCAAACGACCATCTATACTACTCTTTTTAAGAAGGCTGCGTCAGCCCCATGTCTCGCGATAGTGTACCTTTAGGACTCCTCATTGGTGAACACTTTCTTGTCGTGGTTGAGAATGAAGAGGGCAGGAGAGACGCAGCAACTTTGGATTGAGGGCAAGAATTCGGCTATACAATAGTTTTGACCCTCGAGGATTTCAATCAAAGGCGGGGGACTAGACCTCGGTATACAAGTAATTACAAGCGTACATCCTCGAAATGCGATCCTATGTGACACACGGCCAGATGGTTTACAAGAGACAAGTGGCAGGTGAAGTCTGCGAATCTGGAGCTACAAAGTCGGGTCGCAGAACCGATGCACGCACACGAACGCTGTTCGCTTAAGATACAGAGCTCCAGAGCCTTTTCAGTTTGAAGAGATTGAAAAGCCTTGAGCAACAAGCGCCATTTCGAGGGTCAGGCTCATCGTCCGAAAGACTCAGGGTGCCAGTGCTTTGCTTCCTGAGCAAAGTAGGATAACTGCGAATTTCTCTGTCGGATCCAGAACCATACGGCCATGCTGTGGCCCCCATCGAAACCATGGTCTTTTCGGTTCGAAACGAAGAGCTAGGTTTGAGAGAGGCGTTGCTCAGAACAGTCCCTGAGGGGGGAGGAAAGAATCCTGAGGGATATACCCCACGAATTTGGCGGAGTTCCGGGGTGCTCGAAGGCTCTGGCGTTGAGTTCCGGCGTTTGTTTTGCGAAGGCAAGGGTGGAGTAGGAGGGCGGTAGTGCTAAGATATCGGACCTCGTCAGAACGAGGACTAGGATCAGATAAGATCTCTACGCACTGTCGGCAAACCACGCGATTGCTTTTTCCGCACATTTAGGGACGGTGCTCCGAGAGTCGAGGGTGGGGTAAGCGAGTCTTTATCTGCGTCAGAATCTGTGGTAACCTAGTGCACGTGCGTTTATAACCTGGTGCATTTATTTAAAGGTAGTAGACTGACCTTAGGAGGAGTTGCCAGCTCCGTGATGTCCAACTCTTCGACTGGTGTCTGACTTTTCTCATTCCACGTTACTGCATCAAGGTCGTTCATCTTCGACGACTTGATTTCTAGTATTTTGGCGTTAAGGACTTGTCTCCAGTTCCCTGGTAGCTGCAGGATCCAATGATGTCAGCAAGTTTTCCTGTTAGGAAGAACAAATAGGCATACAGGAGGAGCATCGTTTCCAGACGCGTCGGCTTCTTGAATACTCGGATGAGGAGAGGAAGTGACAGGTGATGGAGGCGGAGAGGGGATATAAACTGGAACGGGCTTGCGGTAGCTCATGCTGCGCTGCACAGGTTGAGCCATACTGCCAGTACTGCGTTCAAGAACGGGTCAATGACGGACGTGGCGAAGAGAAAGGTAGAGGCCAACTATGTGGCACAGGCGAATCCTCTTAACTCGAACGAGAGGCGACAAAGCGTGATTCAGGGTAGAATGCCCACACGAGGTCACAAAGCCGAGTGGCATTCCTGTGGCACAGTGGCTACGCATTGCACAGTCGTCCTGCATGTACCTGTGGCAGTTTCCTTGCGAAAACCATGAGGGCGTACCCAATGGCTGTGACACGGAATGTAATCCAACTTTCATAGAAGGGCGTCAATAGGCATGGTGGTGAGCATCTTTAAGCGCCCAGTCGAAACCGAACTGAAAAGGCGTGATTTGGACAACGGTCAAGAGCTGCGAGAACGGTTTCAATTTCTCGGGCCAACACTGTATTGCGAAATTGTCAGAGGGTGAACACACCGTAAACATAATGCATCGAGATCCCTTCGATGCTGGGAAAGTTTGTCAGGACGGAGATAGTTGACAAAAGGAGGAATCCAGAA
Source organism: Cyclocybe aegerita (assembly GCA_902728275.1). Classification (NCBI taxonomy): domain Eukaryota; kingdom Fungi; phylum Basidiomycota; class Agaricomycetes; order Agaricales; family Hemipholiotaceae; genus Cyclocybe; species Cyclocybe aegerita. The sequence goes on from CACVBS010000028.1 coordinate 555,225, forward strand.
GTAATTTGTGCGCCTGCTACGAAAACATGCCGGAAAACAGACAAAGCGAGCGGGGCTATTGTTAGACAGACCATCATGAAACGGGTTCCCACGCGAAGGGTAATTAGATTCCGTCACACCTATCTCCTTTATCGATCGCCACCAGTCGATACAGCTACACAAAGGGACCAGGACTCGTCCGACTGTCCTTTGTCTCGCACCTACACCTCACGCTCCTCAAATGCCCCCCCGTGCAGCAGCACCTGGTCGTGGCGCCCCTCGAGGTGGAGGCGGCCCTCCGGGTCGTGGTGGTCGTGGAGGTTCTGCACGCGGAGGAGCGCCAATCCAGATTGGATTACCTACCAGTGGCTCCCATATTACAACCGTAGGGGTCAAACGCCCAAACTTTGGTACTGGTGGTAGAGAGCTCCCAATATTCGTCAACTCTTTTCAGACAACGATACCCGACGGTGTAATCCACCATTATGATAGTAAGCACTTCACATCTCGTAGCTTGTAGATCTGATCGCTCAAATCTCCTCACGCTCAAATCTCCTCACATAGTTGGTTTGTCCATAACATCTCCTGCTTGTATGTCGCTTTGTAGCTAACCTGTGGGCCAGTCATCTCTCCGTCTGAAAAGACGCTTCCCGCGCGTCTAAACATGCAGATTATAAAGGAACTCCAAACCAGAGTTGCCCCTACAATCTTCACTCCAAGAGCTGTATACGATGGCCGGAAGAATATGTTCGCTATTCGGGAACTGCCGTTCGAAGGAGGGATCCAAGAGGCACGTCGCAAACATTTTTGTCCGCGGTGGTTCCTTCGCTGATGATTGCGAATTGTCTGTAGTTTGAAGTCAGCCTGTCCGAAACTCGGAGCGACAGCGCCAAGGCTCCGAAAGTCTACAAAGTTCGTTTGAATAAAGTCGCAGAGATCAATCCTGAGTAGGCGCCATTTCTTCGTTTCTTGCAGATCTTTCGCTTGTTAACTCTAAGCTAGGGTCCTTAAACGCTTCATAGAAGGTGACCAATCACACGATAACTCAGTGATTACGGCGATAACTGTGAGTCTGGCTCCCCATTATTCATTGCTGGCAATCAAACAATTCGTAGGCTCTGAATGTTGTGATCCGCATGGATCCGACCCTTAGGTTCCCTTTTAATGTCAGATCCTTTTTCACTAGTCGTGAAACTAGGGAAATCGGTGGCGGCATCCAACTTTGGCGGGGATACTTCCAATCTGTCCGGCCTGGAATAGGCCAAATGCTCATCAACATCGACATTTCCACCGCCACCATGTATAAAAGTGGCCCCCTCATTCCCGTCTGTCTCGAATTCCTACGGAAAAACCAACCATCTGCTCTCTTTGCACAGACTCTCCCAGATCGGGAATTCCTTCGCCTTCAAAGGTTCATCTCTGGTTTGCGGATCACGACCAAGACGTCAGCTCAAGGCGGAAGAGCCTCGACTCCTCGCGTTATCAAGAGGTTGACGCGTCCCAGCGCTAGGAAGGAGGAATTCACTCTCAGAGAAGGCGGGAAAATGACAGTCGCTGCCTATTTCCAAAAGGCCCTGAATAAACCACTGCAATTCCCCGATATTGGTTGTGCAGAGGTTTGTAGATTCGTATATTCAACACATCATCTGCCTGACTCTTCCTCCAGGTTGGTTCCGGTGCCAAGATTCCCCTTGAGCTCTGTGAGGTTCCCCCAGGGCAGATCATGCGCAAACAGATACCCCCCGAGAAGACTAAGGACGTTCTTGACTTCGCGACCAAGAAGCCAAGAGAGCGGTTGGAGAGTATCAGAACTGGCCTAGAGGTGCCCTTCTACCCTTCATAAATCGCTGTCAGTCTGTGCTAATACAGGGGTACAGGTGCTGGCCTACGGACAATCGGAATATGTTCGGCAATTCGGCATGAACGTGAATACGGCCAACCCTCTCAGGGTTCAAGCTAGAGTTCTGAAACCACCTACTCTTCGCTACGGTGCAAGTAGTAAGCAGCCGACCATCGTAAGCTCGGCCTGCTACATTTCCTTTCATTTGTGGCCTGACACTCTTGCAGGTCCCCAACAATGGGGCATGGAATATGTATGTAGTCCTTTTTCCTATATCGCCGTCCTGCTAAAATTCACCAAATAGGATCGACAAGAAATTTTACAGACCGGTACAGCCCATCCAGCGATGGGCCCTCGTAATCTTCGAATCGTCGTCGAAATTCCCGCTTCAAGCCGTCGAAGATTTGACGAAGGGTCTCATCGACGGCTGCAAAGAAGTTGGTAAGTTGCGTGTCGCATCGCTGAGTAATTGTGTGGTCTTAAGCATATTATAGGAATATCGCTTGCAACCACGAAAGTACTCAAATACTTCAATGGACAAGGTCGAGTGAGGGATCTTTTGCGTAGTGCTGGCGCGGAATGGGTCAGCAAAGCACAAAAACCTCCAGAATTATTTGTTGTTGTGCTACCGGAAGGCGGCAACGAGATATACACCGAAGTCAAGCAGTACGTGTTCTGCAGCCTTCAATCAACTTCTCTAACACCGTTCTCACTGTTAGCTTCGGAGATATTGAGGTAAAGAGAAACGTGCCCAAACCCGTCTTTCGGTCACTAATTTGTTGCTTGCAGATGGGCATCCCAACGCAATGTCTAAAGTCTATCAAATGCTCCAAGGCAAAGCCTCAATACTGGGCAAACATATCCTTAAAGTACCCCTTTTGTCAAGTCGCTAGACTGTAGTCTGATCTCAGTTTTTTCATAGAATCAACGTCAAATTGGGTGGCATCAATACTATCCCGGACCCATCTTCAGTGTCGGTGCTAACTGATCCTCACATGCCTACGGTTGTGATGGGTAAATATACCCTCTTTCATAATTGGCAGCAACATTCTAATACCTGGAATGAAGGTGCCGACGTCATCCACCCAGCCCCTGGCTCAGACGGAAGACCTTCCTTCACCTCACTGGTTGGCAACGTCGACAGCGACACCGCCAAGTATGTTGCAGGTTGGTAATACACTTTTTCTTTTCGTCGGAAATTCATCACATATCCCCTTCAGATTCTCGTGTTCAGACCTCCCGACAGGAGATGATCGCGGATCTGGACGAGATGGCGAAGGTTCGTGCACCAATTACCCAATGACTTCGACAACTTGCTCAGTTAGATGTTCAGCAAATTCTGAGCCTTTATATGCGATACCGACAGGCTGTCGAAAAGAAACCCGGCCCCTCGGTCAAGCCGAAGAGAATCATTTTCTACCGAGGCCCGTTTCCCTTGCTGTGTCTTATGCAGCCTTTTAGCTGACTGGTTGAATGATTTAGATGGTGTTTCCGAAGGCCAATTCAAGCAGGTCTTGGAGCAAGGTACGATATCGCCTTTCGCAGAGCACGCTCGTTGCTGACACCGTACTCAGAGCTCCCTTTACTGAGAAGTACATCCGCTCATCGTACCCGATCAATTGGTCTAACAACACTCTCTAGAGGCCTGCGCTGAACTGCAGATCGACCCCAAGATCACCGTCATCGTCGTTGGAAAACGTCATCACGTCAGGTGTTTCTTCCCCTTATGAATAATTCGTGTCTGAATCTGATTACTCTTTCCCACTAGATTCTTCCCGCAATCCGAACGGGACGCTGACAAGAGTGGTAATTGTCCTGCTGGAACCGTCGTCGACCGCGAAATCGGCCACCCGCTTGAGTTCGACTTTTACTTGCAGAGCCATGGAGGGCTCTTGGGAACCAGCAGACCAGCTCACTATTCGGTTCTGTACGACGTAAGATTTTTCTTTCCAATCCAAACCATGAACAGTGGGCTGATCTCGTTGTATCCCCGAAGGAGAACAACTTCACGTGCGTATATTCCTAGGGAAACATGCACCTATGTGCTGACATTTATACAGAGCGGACTCTCTCCAATCGCTTTCGTTTGCATTATGCCATGTGTACGCTCGGTCGACGCGCTCGGTCTCTATCCCAGCTCCTGTTTATTGTGTGTTGTTCCCACTGGCCAACGAACACCTCTTCTGAACACCATTATACATCCTAGATGCCGACATTGTCTGCTCTCGTGCCAAGAATCATTTCGATCCCAATGAACAGTGGGACTTGACGGGGTCGGAGGAGGCCTCCGTCGCAGGCAGCAACGTTGTGGTCACTGGCGCCACGGAATCCCTGGACAGATTCCAACGAGGATTCAAGCCGCTGCACAACTCACAACGCATCTTGATGTATTTCTCGGTGCGCTCGTTCCCTCTTTTCACTCGACTTCAAGTTGGTTTAATCGTTGCCTGTCAATAGTAAACCGTGGTCAGAAGCGACCTTCACAAATATTGCGTTGCCAAAGCACTCGGCGCTTCTCACATTAGTTCTGTACTTGTAGTTGTTATTTCGTGGTTTCTTCTTTTCTGGCGTGTTGTATTTTGTAAAACTGGTATAAACCCTGATTTCGCTCCGCATCATCTATATTTGAGTTTCATAGTGCTGTGATCAACTAATTTACGGGCCAATCAAAGCTTCTATGGGCAACAAACGACCGCAAAGTCCTTACTTCTCAGCTTTTCCCGCCCGGTTTAACCACCAAACCCCAGCATTAAGGTAGGTGGCGTACGCCAACCAAGCGCAATAGGGAAGGAGGTAGTAGCTCGCCTCCCCGTTGGTAGGACGGTCGAGAAGTTTCTAATGCCAATTGAGAGGAGAAAGGGGAGGGGTAGATCAGACGTACCGTCATGTACCACGTAGTTCCGGTCAAGAGGACACTATCGACGAGCGCTAATCCGGTCTGTAAATGCAATTGATGAGCGTCTAGTTCGAACAAGCGAAGAGGTAACCACCATGCGCTGTCCGAAGAATATGGGGCTCCAGAGGCAATTCAAACCTAACTGAGCATAGTACAATGCAAGGCCAGCCGACAGGGCATTCCTGGCGGTCCGTAAGAATTTTGACGCCCTGCCCGTTGTAAAGAACGCACCTGTTTCCCTCGACCACGCTCGAATCCAACGCCTTCACAGCGACATGGGAGGCGTATCCCATAGACAAGTAGAGTAGCAACCAGGCAAACGGGAATACCTCACGAGGAGGTTGGCCGGGTGGTGCGTGAAGGTTCTGAGACCAGTTCAGGGCGGCTGAAGGAATATGAAGACCTATCCTTACATGATACCAGTTGCTATTGGCCACTTTAGAAGAGGGAGAGCCGCTGAGGAAGCCAAGGGCAATGGGAAGCCCCACAGCTGTGATGGGGTTGCGGGGAACAGCAAGGAGGATGTTGGGGATGTGGACAGACATGGTGCGTTGTCAGAAGAGAAATTCTGCGCGAACTGTATTTCTCGACATTGATTGACGTCATATGGGTCCACTACGTCATGTGGAACCGACGAAAAGGCAAAATGAGAGGCACCGCCCGGAATCGAACCGGGGTTACAAGAACTCAGACCAAGTCAGAATCTTGAGTGATAACCGCTACACTACGGCGCCTTGACATAATGTGCGGAAGAGAGTTATACCTTCTGTGCAGAAGCCGTAAGCGTAATCTTATCTTCTTATAACAGCCAGAAAGATGTTAAAGCTGGAGTCATCTTCCACTCTTCGCAACTAACTTCTCTGCGATGGCAACATTCCTCCCCCTCATAACAGAGGAGAATCCAACTCTCTTTCAAGCCCTCGATCGCATTGGTCCAATCATCTTAGACGCACAACAATCTGTCCCTCTCCCTCATCCACCGCAGCATTCATATCTCTTTGTCAAGCCTGGCACTCCTGTCGATGTCGATGCTCTTGCTTCTTGGTTAGACGAAGGTATCGAGAAAGTCATTCTTCCTCTCTCGTGGGCGAAGGAATGCATTGGCTCCATACCCTCCGAACGACTCATCCTCCTCCTCGAAATCTCTGGCGTTAGCGCCGTCTCCGAGAATGTCAGGAACGGTGTTTCAGGCCTTCTTCTTAAGACCCCTTCTCTCGATGTCAATTTCATCTCTTCGATATCAAAATTCTTCGCGGGTTCTGCCATCTATGTCCTATCCACCGTTGATTCATCCCCAACCCCTTCAAACATCCGCGAATTGAAGAGCATCGGCGCAACCCTCGTTATTCCCGATTTACAACTCAGCCTTGGACCGACTTCCGACGCCAAAATAAATATTGGAGATGCCTTCCTAGCTCCCGTGATTTCTGACCGCTCGGATGGTCTCTTCCCAACCGTCGTATCGTCTCAAACAGGACAGAGCCTCGGTCTCGTATATTCTTCAAGACAGTCTGTGAAGGAGAGCATTGCCAGTGGCAAGGGGGTGTACCAATCTCGAAAACACGGCCTTTGGAGGAAAGGCGAAACGTCAGGTGCGACACAGGATGTCCTTCGCATTCGCCTAGATTGCGATTCCGATAGCCTGGAATTCCGCGTTATCCAGCACGGTGCCGGTTTCTGTCACCTCAACAGACAGTCATGCTTCAGTGAAATAAGCGGCCTCCCAGCGCTCGAGAGTACCCTGAAATCAAGGTTAGCGTCTGCCCCAGAAGGATCATACACGAAGCGCCTGTTCAGCGACCCCGAGCTACTGAAGTCCAAAATCATGGAAGAGGCCGACGAGCTGTGTCAGGCCACTACCAAGGAGGACGTCGCCTTCGAAGCCGCAGACCTTTTCTATTTTGCGCTTACTAAGTGTATCGCGTCAGGAGTCAGAGTCGTGGACATTGAGAAGGCACTGGACAAGAAGGCGAAGAGGGTCACCCGCAGGCCTGGTAACGCCAAATCACAATGGACGAAGCCTACCACTGCAACTCCACCACCTACATCTGCCCCTCCAGTGGAGAAGAAAGTTGCCAAGGACGGACCCATCCGCATGCGGACCTCCGACCTATCCACAACCACTCCAGAGGAGCGCGCACAGCTCCTTCGGCGACCTGTCTTACGCTCAGATGAGATGATTACGAAAGTCAAGCCCATCGTCGACGCCGTCCGGCAGCGAGGGGATGCTGCCCTGCTCGAGTTCACCGCCAAGTTCGACCGCGCGCAGCTCGCCTCCACCGTCGTCTTCCCGCCATTCGCCCCAGAGACGATGCGTATCGACCCCGAGGTCCAGAAGGCGATCGACGTCGCGTACGCGAATATTTACAAGTTCCACGCGGCGCAGACAACTGGAGAGGCGCTCGTTGTTGAGACGATGCCAGGCGTTGTGTGTTCGCGCTTTGCACGTCCGATCGCGAGGGTGGGGTTGTATGTGCCTGGCGGCACGGCGATCCTACCCTCGACGGCGCTGATGCTCGGCATTCCGGCCCAGGTTGCGGGGTGCAAGGAGATCGTCCTTGCGACACCCCCAAGGGCCGATGGGAGCATTTCGCCCGAGGTGATGTATGTCGCGCACCTCGTCGGCGCGTCGGCGATCCTGAAGGCGGGTGGTGCGCAGGCCGTCGCTGCAATGGCCTACGGCACTGAAACCGTTCCAAAGGTCGATAAAATCTTCGGTCCGGGAAATCAATGGGTTACAGCTGCGAAGATGTTGGTTCAAAACGATACCGACGCCCTGGTGTCCATCGACATGCCTGCTGGTCCTTCAGAAGTACTTGTGAGTAACAATCTCGACGTGATGACTCTTCGTCATCCTGACCCAAATACGATCTTCAGGTCATCGCCGATCACACCGCCAATCCTGCCTTTGTAGCAGCCGACCTCCTCTCTCAAGCCGAGCACGGTGTCGACTCTCAAGTCGTGCTCGTCGCAGTCGCCCTGACGCCAGAGCACCTAGGCGCAATCGAGAAGGAAGTCGACGATCAGGCGAATGCACTTTCACGGGTGGAAATTGTACGCGAGTCTATCTCAAAGAGTATCATCGTCAAAGTGGCAACTGTGGAGGACGCCATTGCGTTTTCGAACGACTACGCCCCCGAGCACTTGATATTACACTTGGAGAACGCCAGTCAGAAGGTGCCATCTGTCGAGAATGCTGGCAGTGTCTTCGTTGGACCCTACACTCCAGAAAGGTCAGTGACAACACCTGGAATTGAATCGAAAATACTGACCTGGTCTGGTCTTGTAGCTGTGGCGACTACGCATCTGGTACAAACCATACCCTTCCAACGAACGGTTATGCAAGACAATTCAGCGGAGTCAACACACTATCGTTCCAAAAGCACATCACGTCCCAGGAAATTACAGCTGCAGGTCTTGGAGGTCTTGGACCCGTCGTCGCCACACTGGCAGACTGCGAAGGCTTGCAAGCTCACGCCAACGCTGTCCGAATTCGCCTACGCGACACATCGAAACAATAGATAATCTAATTAACTCATAGGATCGAGCTTGGATGCATGGATGATTTTAATGCGGCATATTAGAGTATCTATGGGTGGGTGAGTACGATGTAGCAAAGAGAGGAAAACAAAATGTCTATAAGAATAACCCATCTACCCTCGTCCTCTGCCATGTCCCGTCCGGCACTGACGACCTCGATCAGTTCGTGCGGTAAAGTGCACGTTTTGCGACCTTGACGATCAGAGGAGTGTCGGGGAATGCCAGAGTCTCAAGGTTGGTGGCGTAAGGTGTAGGGATATCGGCGCCGGTTACCCGCTCAACTGGGGCATCGAGGTAGTCAAAGGCCTCGCTCTCAACTATTTGTGCACAGATCTCGCTGCCAACGCCGAAAGCAGGGAAGCCACCCTCAACAATGACAAGGCTAGGAAATAAAATGAATAAAGGTCAAGAAAAACCCACGCAACAGTGTGAACTAACCGGTTCGTCTTCTTGACTGACTTGATAATGGTATCGATGTCAAGAGGGCGAATACTGCGGAGGTTGATAACCTCAGCCTTGATGCCCTCCTTGGCGAGCGCGTCAGCAGCCTCTATGCTGTGCGTCACCATTTTGCTGTGGGCGACAATGGTGACATCGCTGCCCTCCCGCTCAACCTTGGCCTTGCCAATGGGAATTAAGAAGTTGTCTGACATGGCCTCCTGCGACATCGGGAAGGAGACGCCGTACAACATCTCGTTTTCTAGGAATACGACTGGGTTGGGGTCACGGATAGCGGACTAGGGTAACGGAGATCAATGCCGAAAGGTTCGGACAAGGAAAAATATCGCACCTTGAGTAGGCCTTTGCAATCCTCTGCACTCCATGGACTGACGACCTTCAACCCGGGTACCGAACCGTACCAAGCCGCGTAGTCTTGTGAGTGTTGGGCAGCGACACCAGCAGCTGCACCATTGGGCCCACGGAAGACGACTGGACATGGCACATTTCCGCCGGACATGTAGTATGTCTTGCCAGCCGAGTTGACGATTTGGTCAATAGCTTGCATGGCGAAGTTAAAGGTCATGAATTCACAGCTGCATTCGAAGAATGAGGTCTTCGAACGCGGCGCGTAGATGTGTGACGTACATGGGACGAAGACCCTGAAGGGCAGCACCGACGGCCAGGCCAGCGAAGCCCATCTCTGTAATGGGGGTGTCGACGACCCGCTTCTCGCCGAACTTGTCCATGAGCCCTTTGGTGACCTGGCAAAGAGCAGTTACCTGAGTCCGTGCTCTGCTGACTGGTGAAGAGGGACCGCACCTTGTAAGCACCGTTGTAACGCGCGACCTCCTCGCCGAGGATGAAGACCTTTTCATCGCGAGTCATCTCCTCCTCCATGGCAAGGTTTAGTGCGTCGCGGACGGTCATCTGCTTGTTGGCTTAGCACTCGGAAGCAAAAAGTGGTATGACGCGACGCACTGTGTTTTCATTATCCGCGGTCGCGTAGCCGCGAGCACCGCGGAGCGCCCTTGCTGCAGCGGTGGATGTGGAGGGGCGGGTGACGTTGAGGACGGGCGCCAGACGGGCGAGGACGAGACGGGAGACCATGGTGGATGGGGGAGGGCTGAGAGAGCAGGGTTCCCATTTTTTACGCCAGGTCATTCGTTTCGTTGGACTGGGGTTTCCTTTTTGAGCGCGATCTCACTCCGGGACATCACCTCATCACAACCCATTACACATCTCTGCAAGGTTCACAATGAAGCCCACCATCGTCGTTACTGGTGCCTCCAAGTCAGTCCCCCCAGTCCCCTCATCGTGCACGACATGACACGCTCTACAGAGGCATCGGGCTCGCTGTCACCCGTCATCTCCTCCACAGGTTCAACGCGAATGTCATTGCCATTTCGCGTTCGGTCACCCCAGAGCTCTTCGCCCTCAACTCGGAGGCCCTCCTCGTCCTCGAATGCGATGTGTCAGTGGCTGCACTCTCCTGCCCATAGTGTAATCCCTTATTTTTTCCGCGATTACCCCGGCCCATGACAGCACAGACGAAACAGCATTATCTAGCGCCATATCGCATGGTGCAGCGCATTATCATGGAATCGACGGCCTGATACTGAACGCGGGCACCCTTCACCCTCTGTGCCGCATTGGAGACGATACGCCTCTGGATTCGTGGAAGAGACATTTCGACGTCAATTTCTTCTCACTCGTTACAGCGACCAAGGCCGCCTTGCCGTACTTGCACAGAAGCACTCGCGGCGGGCGCATTGTCTTCATGAGCTCAGGTGCTGCTGTGAAAGGGACACCTGGCTGGGGCCCTTATAATGCCAGTAAGGCAGCCATGAACTCTCTCTGCAGGTATATACCCATCTGCTCTTGTATTGCCTCTTCAGTTGCGATGTTATGTCCATGTAGGACCCTCGGCGAGGAGGAACCCGATGTTATTTCTGTTGCTTTACGTCCTGGCATGGTCGACACTCATGTAATTCTTGTGTCTCTCCAGACATACAGGTCATGACCTCATGCTCCGAGTTTAGATGCAGCATACACTTCGTCTGGTTGGCGCCTCCTCCATGGACGAAAACGATTACAAGAAGTTCGTGCAGGTCCACGCGGGTGGCAAGCTCGTCAAACCCGAGGACTGTGGACATGTCATTGCGGCGTTGTCGTTGGAAGCTCCGAAGACCCTGAGCGGGCAGTTCGTGAGCTGGGACTCCGAGGAATGTAAACCTTTTAGGCAGGAGTAGCTTCTTTCGCGGATGCCCGTCAAACCGGTTACTTGGGTGCTCGGACGTTCACTATGTACGATAGAGAAGCCCTTCTGCAAATCATAATCAAGAGCTGACAGGGTCAAGCATTCCATGGTGCTTCTTGCCAACGCTAAGAAGGCTAATGCCAGTAATGGCCCTCGTTAAATAACGCCTATAATTAAGAACACCCCTCGAATTCTCCTTCTTTTTCCCCAATGTCCACTTCCTCGCGTGTCGCCCTCCTCAACCCAAACATTCGCCATATAGACATTCACCACCACTACTTCCCTCCCGACCTAAAGAAAGAAAACGCCAATGCCAACATCGGCTGGAAGACCCCTCCTGAAAACCTGCCTTGGTCACCCGAGATCAGTCTTCGAGCAATGGATGCGATGAAGATAGACTTTGCCATCCTTTCATTTCCCGCTCTGTCAAGCGGTTGCATCAGTGACGAGAACCGGTTAACGGCGAGGAGGCGGAACGAGTTTGCTGCTAAGATATGTGGCACACATCCTCACCGTTTCGGCTTTTTCGCCACTTTGCCGTTCTTGGATGATGTCGAAGGTGTGTCCGCGTTCTGTGCCGAAGATTCAACGTAATTTTCTTTGATTTCAGGATGTTTAGAAGAGCTAGCATACGCCTTGGACGAGCTAGGCGCGTCTGGTGTCTCGGTTTCCTCATGTTACGGTGAAGGAGCTTCAGCAAGTGAGCAACTTGCCTCATTTTAGTTCTGATTTCTGACGATAGGACAAGAATACGTCGGGGACGAGTTATACATACCGATTTGGGCTGAACTCCACAAGCGCAAAGCCGTTGTCTTCCTCCATGGTAGTCAAATAACTTCAATGCCTTATCCTCACCCATTCCTCGGCATTCCAATAACAGAGGTAAAGAGCATCCTTCCATCAACCATTTCTCACCAACGAAATTCTCTACCCAGGTCCCAAACGAAACCTTCAAAGCGGCCGCCTACCTCGTCGTTACAGGTCGCAAACGCCAATTCCCCTCCGTCAAGATCATTCTCGCCCACCTCGGAGGTAGCACGCCATTCCTCTCCTCGCGCGTTGCGGTCCTTTCGCACTACATGGGGTGCGAACTGACCCCAGATGAAATCATGGGCGACTTCAAGACGTTCTACTACGAGACAGCACTCAGTACCTCAGAACCAAACTTGGCTGCGATGGAGCGGTTCGTCTCTAATACGCAAATATTGTTTGGCAGCGACTTTCCGGGTACGCGTCCTTTTTTCTGTTTTTTTTTTTTTGTATGCGAAAGCTGGCTGACATTGGGTGGGACGTGGATGAAGCGGTCAGCAAAGACATAGTCGAATGGTATACAACAAATCTCGAAAGATATTATTCGGAGGACAAAGAAAAACTGCGAGCGATAATGCGTGATAATGCGGTAGAGTTGTTTCTAGGTGTCAAAGGTTAGGCATTCACATCTACGATAACAGATATATAAGATATTAGGTTGTCTAGCGATGTGCATGGAAAGCAGGTGTATGTGTTGTGCTGTGGGGTATCAAGATGCGTCAAATAAACGACAAAGTCAGTGTGAAAGAGCGACGAGAAACAAAACAAGTAAGGATGATGGTCCAGAATAGTGTTCGTATTCAATGCTCGTGTTCCGTCAGCCAATGAAGGACTTGTTGGAGGCCTTTGCCTCCTCTCATAAGCGCTTGCCCGTGTCTCCCTTCTGGATCGTACCAGAGGCCTTTGCGGACTCCATGGGACGTTAGATACTGTTTGACCCGCTGCAGAACTTGGTCAGCATGGGACGACAAAAAGCATAGAACAGAAACCAACCTCGGCATGGATGATGTCGTCCTTGCCGCCGAGAAGGAACAAGGTCTTGGAGGGGTCGCGGGCACTGGGGATTTCTTCGAACCACAAGGAGTTGGAGGTCCAGCAGAAGTGTCGCTGCAGGAGGTTTGCGACACCGATCTCAGTACCAACGAAGTACCGTATGATCAACTCCATGCCCTGCGGAGGAGTCAATCAGAAACACAAAGAGGGCACGCTGAAGCCGGGCAGACTTACTGTCATGCAAGGCCGATAGAAGAAATTGTAGCAAACGTCTAGAGGACTTTGGTTAGAGAGAGCACGGGCGGACCAAGGGTCAATGAGCACCAACCTCCTTCCCATGAGCAGAAGGTCACTGGGTCAACAAAACACGAACGAGCGATGATCTCCGAATAACCTTTCAGCATCCATGCATGGACGTATGAGCCACTAGCAATAATCTGTAAGCACATATTGATGCATACTTGTAGGCAAGAGGACAACGCACTTGGAATGGCTGACGACAGTGACACCTCTCTGCGGTTTCTCCATGAGTGTGGATGCAACCTCGTCTTCTTCCGTTTCCATATCACTTTCATTAGACGGAGTGGCCCACCCGAGTTCCTGAATGAGACCGGCCAAACGTTCAGCCATTTGAGTTCGACTGAGTGGCTTGAGGAAGTGAGGGTGGAACAAGTCTTGGCTTATTTGTGGTTGGAGAGGAACCAGAACTGGGCGGTCAGAGAATTCGTCTAGGAGGTGGGAGACGACGCTGTGGTATTGTAGGAGCCCAAGACCGAGGCCGTGAAGGAAGACGACAGGTCGCGGAGAAGTGGCGGGGTCCCATTCGCGCGGCATTCGTAAAAGATATCTAGAAGAGAAGGTTGGTTAGAAACGACGACACGACAAATGGGTAAAATGGACCCACTCTATGCCGTTGTAGTATCCATGCTCCACGTCCCACCAGGTGTTGTACAGCTTCCTCAAGAGCCAGTTGACGGACCCAACGAAAGCATAGAAAGTCAGGGGCCGCCAAAGAATATTAGTGTTGTCTATCGTCAAGCGCATTGGCGAGATATCAGGATTAGAGCCTTCTTCTATTTTACAACCGAGTCGCTTTTGAAGCAGAGTGAGGGCGTTATCGATGGCGTTAGCGTGAGGTGTGGGTATACGTTCTTGAGGTGGCAAATCCGCATTATACATTGCCCAGTAGAGCCATTTCTTCATTTCATGAGTACGGATGGACGACCAGGGGGCCTTGCAGAACCATGTTCGGATGGAGTGCCGGAAGTCGATGGCACGGGGATCGTGCCGTTCGAGTTGCTGGATGGTTTCTGCTGGGCTGCCAGGTCGGTCGGTGACGAGGGTCTCGATGTCGTCCCCGTCTGCAGGTAGATTAGACAAACCAGTTTTCAATAAGCGCGCATATGCGACCTGGATCTCTTCAGGATCCCCTGGACCGATAGGACATGGACCAGATACGCGGCGGGCTAGATAAAGGTGATACAGGCTGAACACGACCTGGGAGGGGCGTAAGGCCAAATGAAATGGGACGAGAAGGAACGAGCAGACCTCGCAGCACGCGACAAAAAACAAAGCTCTCCCCATGACCCCATACGAGTGATATCTACCCAACCAAAGCCCGTAGCCTGCAAAGAGCCAGGCGAGGGGGACGGCGGACCAGAGTGGGAGGACAGCGCAGAAGAAGACAACGTAGAACGAGAGGTCGCGGGTGCGCTGTGGCGGGGGATGCTCTGAGATGTCGTGGGGCGTGTCGGTCATGGCGGTCGTGGGGAGAGAGGCCTCGCTAAGCTCGTCCGACGCGACGACGGTGGAAGCCTGAAGGAGCAGTGTCGCGTGAAATAATTTGGACGGAAAACCCACGTGGTGTGGCGGAACCAAGTTGATGAGGGAGCACTTGAAGCAGTGCCATCATCTTTTTTTCTCTCCCCTCCACCGCCACCGTCCGTGATGTTGCGCAATGCCCTCTCCTCCGTCTCCCGCTCCCTCGTCGCCCAATCAGTTCGTGTTTCTCCCTCTGGCCGTTGTATTGCTTTACTGACCCATCCACCAGCGAACAGCGACCACCCTCTCCGCCGGTTTCCCGAAACTTGGCGATAGAGTATGCTCATGCATTGCCCCTGATAACTGTCTCTGACGCGTTTTCCAGCTGCCCCCCACTAAATACGGCGGCGTACACACCGTTCGTCTTCAGCGCTTCCTCTGACATCATACGTTCTCATCCTCTTTCTAGGTCACCCTCATCCCCGGAGATGGTATTGGTGCAGAGATTACGGACTCGGTCAAGGAAATCTTCGAGTACGTCAATGCGCCCATTGAGTGGGACCAGTACGACGTCTCTGGAATGTCCTCCTCGGGTGAGGCGCTCTTCAAGCAAGCCATGGACAGCTTGAAGCGCAACCGTGTTGGCCTCAAGGGTACGAACGCGAACCATCTCTTGGCCCTCCACCTAACCTTCGGACATTGTAGGAATCCTCTTCACCCCCATCTCCCAGTCGGGTCACATCTCATGGAACGTGGCCATGCGTCAGCAGCTCGACATCTACGCCTCCGTCGTTCTTTGCAAGTCCCTCCCTGGCTTCCCCACCAGACACGCCAACGTCGACTTCGCCATCATCCGTGAGAATACAGAGGGAGAGTACTCTGGTCTTGAGCACCAGTCGTACCCTGGCGTCGTCGAGTCCTTGAAGGTCTCCACGAGGGCCAAGGCTGAGCGCATCTCGCGATTCGCTTTCGACTTCGCCTTGAAAAACAACCGCAAGAAGGTTACATGCGTTCATAAGGCCAACATCATGAAGCTCGGTGATGGTCTCTTCCTCAACACCTTCCGACGGGTCGCGGAGGAGTACAAGTCCTCAGGCATCGAGTTCAATGACATGATTGTCGACAACACGTATGACATCTCGCTTAACTTGCCGTGCTTATCTGATAAAAAATATCTCTCAGCTCGATGCAACTTGTTGCTCGACCAGGTCAATTCGACGTCATGGTCATGCCCAACCTTTACGGTGCCATCGTATCGAACATCGGCGCTGCCCTCGTCGGTGGTCCCGGTATCGTTCCAGGATGCAACGTTGGACGTGTAAGTTTCGGCTGCCTACCCGCAATCTTCGGAAGGCGTTCCTGACGAGCGAATAGGAATACGCCCTCTTTGAGCCGGGCTGCCGCCACGTTGCCTCAGACATCATGGGCACCAACCGTGCCAACCCAACTGCCATGATCCTCAGCGCAACAATGATGCTCCGTCATCTCGGGTAAGGCCAACCCTTTGCCTGAAGGTTCCCCAGCTGACGCGTCTCGTTTAGCCTTGATTCTATTGCGAACAGCATTGCCAGCGCCACCTTCGGTGTCATCAACGAGGGCAAGGTTAGGACTGCTGACATGGGTGGTAAGTTGCCTCTCGCACCTTTATTTTTCGCTTGCCAATTGACGTCATCAGGCTCGTCAACCACCTCGGACTTCACTGCTGCCATCATCAAGAAGCTCTAACTCCAGAGCGCGTATTCCCTCTCGCATAGCATCCTTACAATCTTTGAACTATCCATCCGGACGCATCTTGGCATATAGATCGGTTAGACTATCTTTACTGCTCGCTCTTATTACACTAGATTGGGAGCACCCCTAAGTTCGTCCTAAAAGTATGTACTGAATGGTAGGATTTATTGTGACGGACGATGCGATTTCATACTGTTCCCAGGTTTGTATCTTCAGTTAAAGGTGGATCGACGACGACGAAATCAAGATCCACGTCGTCGAAGGTGGTATCGTCGTCCAAGATGGCTTCGTATTCCTCGACCGTCATGGTTTTCAACTTCTTGGGTTCGGGCTCTTCTGCTTCATGCTGACCGGCCTCTTGGGAAGCTTCATAACGTACATTCGGCTGCTGGTCGGCTTCTTCTGCCCTCGGTTGTTCAACGTTCCGTTCTGGGATCTTTCGACGGAGGTCGAGTATGACCGAGCAATGAACTTCTGACCGTTTACCCCATTCATTGACCTCGGGGCGGAAGTCTGCGTACAGCGACCAAGCTTTCCCGTTGAGCTCTCCAGAGCTGTAGCTTTCTGCCAGTAGTCTGAGAGAACCCATGACATGTGGAAGCGTTTGCCGGAATGCCCGAGTGATATACGAGAACGCAGACATGGGAGGAACAGGCTTGTTGTTTGCGAGTGCACGCCATTGACCTAGGGTGTTTCGGTAGAGAGGACTGAAGGGGGTCAATACGATTAAGCCACGTTGCAAAGAAGAGAAGCATAAATCTCACACTCTGGTCAAGAGTTGTCGTCAAAAGACTTATTTTATAAGAAAGATAGGTAGTATACATACCTTCGTCCCATAAGTTCGACATAGGGTTGAGGGCCATACTTCTCTGCCTCAATTCCTCGTTCCTTGTCTTTGTTATATATTCCGACTGAGATTCCCTTCGAGATCGCGTTCATTTCGGTGTATACAGACGCTGTCAAGATGACACGGTCAGGTAACGGTAAATGAATGAGGCTACATTGGCGCACCAATACTCAATGCTTCTGATCTCGAGAAATGCATTCGTTCAGCGACATACATTGCCCAGGCCATCATAACAGGAGCACGATTGACAACCGTGGATTTGGTCCTCAGAACCTGGGAGAAAGGGAAGGTCAACATAAATGAATCAAGGGAGAGATTAGTTGGCTTGCCTCTTCATCCAACACTTCTTGGAAATCCCATCTTTCGTCGTTCTCGATCTCTTCTGGAGGAGCACCTGGAAGGAACTCGTTCGCATCACCAGCAGGTTTGCGCTTTCGCTTCTTGGGAGTTGTCTGGCAGATCTTTCAATACCTGGTAAAGAATGCTAAATATCGAAAGCATACCGACTGGATGGCCTTCCTCTTTGCAGGAGACGTAGGTGCAGATGTGGATGCGACGGGTCCTGGGAGTGCATGGCTCGACGTATCAGCAACATCTTTGTTCAGCTTGGGTACTTTCTGCCGTGGTGACTTCGCAGTATATCCCGCCTTGCGCAGGGCATTCACAACGAGTTTCCGGTCCTCTTGGCTGTCAATTCCCAATGCCGTCAATTTAGCTTCAGTCAGCTGCCGCAATGCTGCCGGAGTGTTATGCTCTTTGTAACTGTCGTGGTAGGCGTCAGAAAGAGGGCGTGCTGTGTGAAAGAGAACGAACACTTTACCAGCAACAGCCATGGCTTTCGGCATAGGGATGTTGTTGCTCGTAAGCAGCTTCAAGAACTGGGGTAAAGGTATCTTCGCTTCGTCTTCTTGAGTATCCATTTAAGATACTGCTCAGGATAAGAATATGGATGCCTGAGATTCCAACGAATTGGGAAGAATTGAACGAGAAGGAGCAGGTTAGAAGGAGACGTCCGAGTCGCCAAGGGCCAGACCCGCGTCTAATTGACTGCCTAATCTGGACTGCCGTTTACCCACGCGTGGTTGCGGCCCGCAGAGGCGAACCGTGGGGAGTCAATTGTGCAGTGTTCAATTTCACCTCCCGTCATATTCCTTCAAACCATGTCCATTGTCGTGTCCGCCGGCCCTTCTTCCTTGCCAGAGGCAGAACCTACTACCATGACTCCGAAAACTGAGGAGATCGACGAACTATTGCACGATGATTCTGGCGAGTCGGAGGTCTATTTCGAGGAAGACGAGGACGAGGACGATCCGAATGCGTTCAGAGTGCGGGGTGCTCTGAAGCAACATACCGTTAAATACCTCACCACTCTCCAGCTACACGGTCTTTTTCAATGCCACTACATCGCCCAGTTTAACTCTGATTCCTAACCCCCAGAACTCATTCATTCCGGAGGTGTTGACTTAGAGCCCTCATATCAACGCGGTGAGCCTCTCGTAAGCTTCACATATTATGCACGTTACCTATAGCGTGTGCAGAGGTTGTATGGCCAGAAACGAAGAAGATAGGGCTCATTGATTCTATCTTTCGAAACTTCTACATTCCACCAGTTGTCTTTGCGGTGATACGCGACGAAGACGGGGAGGAAAGTCGCGTATGCGTAGATGGAAAGCAGGTCTGTTTACCCTATTCTCTTACTCGGTCGTCCCTTATACGGCCATCTGCTAGCGTTTGACATCCATAGTAAGGTTCCTCGAGGGATCGGTAATTCATTTTCATTCTTCACTGGTCGCTGTGCTGAAACCCTACTAGATACCTCGTACGTGTTCATGTCAAATTCTTCCTCACGCGAGTAACGCGCTCCTCTAGATAGGGACTCGATAACGAAGAAGACCTGGTGGTATACGACGCCCGACTCTTACAAGGGAATGAGGAGCGAAATCCCACAGCTTCACAAAGAATGGTTCGCTGAGCGAGTCCTCACAGTTGGTACGTTGGTTGATTGCGCTCATCGGACGAAATAACCAGAGACTTTCTTTTCAAGTCGAGTACGATCATCTCACCGCATCAGAAGAGCGAGAAATCTTCCAAAGAGTTCAACTCGGCATGCCTTTGACTGCTGCAGGTGGGTTGTAGACGGTTATTGGTCGATTTATGCCCTACTCACGTCACCTATCAGAAAAACTCCAGGCATTTGCATCGCCTTGGGCAGAGTGAGTCAACGTTTTCAATTCAGTTTCCTATCGCTGAAGAGCTCGTGTCATTTCAGGTGGATCACACAGCTCGAAGCTCGACACGTGGCTGTCGAGGGCGGCCTCTCGACCAAGCTCTCCTGGGACACCAAACGCAGTCGCGATTTCCAGAACATCGCCCATATGGTGTTCTGCTGTGATGGTCTGCCAGACGAGATGCTGCCCACGTCGCAGAAGATCGAGAAGTGGATCGCACGTTGCGACAAGCCCTCCAGTCAGTTCCAGAACGACATCGAAAACGTATTGAGGACGTTGTGGGTAATCGCCAATGATGATGCACTCAATGAAGGTTTCGTGAATATCGATAAGAGGATTGCTCCTGTGGAGTTTATTTTCATAGGTGTGTTCTTCCAGACGCATACACGGACCCTTGAATCTGATCTGGTGATGAAGGCGTCCTTTTGTATGTCCTCCGTGACGAAGCTCGCGCTGTTCAAGGGCGCTCTATCTACCTGCTCAGAAAGAGAGTTCGTCAGGAGTTCAGGGATATCAGAAACAACGGCGATGTAGGCAAAGCGATGTGGAGGAACATTCGACGCTTGCAAGGGCAACCTCCCACAGGCCCGTTCGAGGGCAGGACATCTCCAAAGAACAATAAAAGGAAGAGAAACAACGACGATGACGACGAATTCCATCCAACGCCCATCAAATCGCTGGGCAAGGCGATCAAGACACGATCTAAGCAGGCAAAGGCTAGCTAGGTTCATTCTACCGTCGTCCACCACTCGCCATCTCGGCTCGATGTTTTTACCATCGTTTTGGAAGCTTGCATTTTGGAAGTATTACACCTGTAAATAGTCGATATAGTAGTACACATTCACAATCACCATGGAAGGATGAACGAGAAGGTATTATGTAACGAACGTGAATATTCAACCGTTGTACTGTGCTCTGGCAGTATATCGTATCCCCTGCGCGTCTGTCACCGTTCTGCAATATTTAAGCAGAAGCTTGTCGCGCTCCTTGGAATTCACAGCAATGTCGGACAGGAATGGGGTGATTTCTTCGCCTTTCCACTTCGTCCGTGTCAAGAAGAGATCGGCAAACCGGGCAGCAGGGTCAACGGGAAGAGCAGATGAAGGGAAATATTTCAGGACAACTTCGTCGCTACCCAGAGATTCTGCCTCTATGTAGTTTCCCTGTGAGGAAGACTTAATCAATCTAGCCTCCAGACATCCCAGAAACACAGGGGAAAGACTTACGGAAAGAAGATCCAAAGAAACAGTTTCTTCGAAGGTGTCTCCAACTTGAGATTTCCACTTTGCCAACAACTCATCCTTCTCGATAGGTTCATGCTGTCCACGCTGATTTAGCAAGCACTTAAATCAACCCTTCTCGCGGTACTTACCCTATGATTCCTCAAGATACCCAACCCCAACTCTTTCACGATCGCCGGAACGTCCATCGCCCACTTTCCTTCCTTAATCTGGCCAAACCAATACATAACCTGGATTGACACCGCGCGAGAGACCTCATGCTCGTCGGCAAGAGCAGAGAGCAGGCGCTCGACTGGGGCCGCGGTGTGCTTCATCGAGAGGGAGACGAGCAGGTTGAGGATAAGCTCGAGTAGGTGAGTGAGATAAATTGGGGTCATGGGTCGCAGTTCATCTTTTGAGGCAGGTGTTAGTCGAATGAGGGGAGAAGGGGGAGAAACTGACTGTTGATCACGAGTATCCGCCGTTCTCTGAGCCCTGCATCGAGCTCACCGGGGCTCGCCTGTATTTGCAGGAGGGCATCTTCGTACGTGAGTCGCGTCTGACACGTCGATTCAGTTAGTCCGTCGCGAAAAGACGCGTCAAGTACTCCCAACGGGACCCAATACTTACCCTATTCTCATCGTCCTCCAGGTCCTCCTGCCCTTCATCATACTCCCGGTCCTTGATCAGCACCGACAGCTTGTGCAGTTTCGGCACAGCAGGGACGAGCTCGATGATCTCGTTTAGCTGGTCGCGGATGACGACCGCGTC
The DNA here is from genome assembly GCA_902728275.1 of Cyclocybe aegerita. Classification (NCBI taxonomy): domain Eukaryota; kingdom Fungi; phylum Basidiomycota; class Agaricomycetes; order Agaricales; family Hemipholiotaceae; genus Cyclocybe; species Cyclocybe aegerita. Next base: position 576,539 of record CACVBS010000028.1, read on the forward strand.
CTCTGCGAAGTCCGCGGCGTGCTCGTCTGGCACGGGTGTAACGACGAGCAAGGTGTTGGATAGGCCAACGGAGCGCATCGCGAAGGTCTTGTCTGCTGTGCAGAGAAAGGCATCTTCGTTCGAGTGGCCCTTGATCGAGAAACTGCAGTAGAGGTCAGCACGTACTCAGAAGGTGGGCGTGTTGGAGGCAGACGCACTTCACTTCTTTCTCATTAGCGATTGCGTCTTCCAGCAATTTGGTGAGATCAGGCGTAAGCTCTATGAGTCTGTAGCACCCTGCATCGTTGGAAGATGAAGGAGAGAAACTGAGCTCGTATTCAGGCATGAGCTGAACAGGAGATGGTCATGGCCGAAGTTAGAACACTAATCAGGGTGGATAACCAACCCCAACCCTCTCACAAGTCACACAAGAGTATTCAGACGTATAGAAAATGGCATTGTACAAGGAGTTGATCTCCGATTATGATTATATGCTAACTTCCGCCTCCACGAGCAACCTTTTGTCTCCGATTTATCCAGCAGTCCGTGAAGATGACCCCAAACAAGGTAACAAGAATCTATAATCTAAGCGTTGAGAATCGTGGTCTCGACGATGATGCCTGTCACTCGGTAAGGATCTACGAAATCAAGAGATCAATGAAGGGTTTCAAGTAAGCTCATGATATGACATACCGATGTTGGAAGCAGGACGTCTGTCTTCGAGGTAGCCGTAGCCTTGCGCGGCAACATGTCTGGGCACACGGATTGAAGCACCACGGTTGGCAACACCTGAGCTGAAGTTGCTAATGTGGCCGGTTTCGTGACGGCCAGTCAGACGGAGGTCGTTATCTTCACCATAGACGGCGATGTGCTCGTCATGTCGTTTGGCGAGCTTCTCGATGGCCTCGTCAATAGCCTTCATGCCTCCGGGTTCCCGCATAGCCTTAGTGCTGTAGTTGGTGTGGCAACCAGCGCCATTCCAGTCGCCTTGTAGGGGCTTGGGGTGGAAGGAGACCTTGACGCCCCATTGCTCGGCAATGCGGACCAGGAGGTAGCGGGCCATCCAGAGGTGGTCACCCATGGAGATACCCTCACAGGGACCGACTTGGAACTCCCATTGAGAGGGCATGACCTCGGCGTTGATTCCACTGATGTTGATGCCGGCGTAGAGGCAGGCGCGGTAGTGGGCCTCGATGAGATCGCGAGCGAAGACCTTGCCAGTACCTGATCACGTTAACCGAGATTAGATAAAATCAAGTCACGCCGCCTAAAATGGGGTACTCACCAGCACCGCAGTAGTAGGGACCCTGGGGACCGGGGAAACCACCCTTGGGCCACCCAAAAGGAGTGCCATCGGCGTCGAAAAGAGTGTACTCCTGCTCAAGACCGAACCAAGGAACCTCATCCTTGGCCTGATCCATGACCTTGGCGGCATGGTGGCGGTAGTTGGTCCTGTTGGGGGTGCCGTCGTTGTTGTAGGTCTCAGCCAAGACAAGGATGTTGTCGCCACCACGGAAGGGGTCCTTGAAGATGGAGGCAGGACGGAGGTAGACATCGGAGTCGTTGCCAGGGGCTTGGTTGGTTGAAGAACCATCGAAGTCCCAGATGCGGAGCTGGCCAATATCCGTGACCTTCTTGCTGACGGTCTGTTGGGCTGTTAGTCGATGGAAAAAAGGGAATAACAAAGACCACGCACCGTGGTCTTTGAACGAAGACCACCGTCGCCGTCAATCCAGACGTCTATAGCGGGGTGAGTCCGGAACCAATAGGGAGTGCTCGTACGACATACATTCCGCCTGGATCTTGTCGCCTTGGGGGAGGGCGAGGTAGGGAGCAAGAAGGTCGTTGTGGTATTGGTAGGCCATGATAACGAAGAGAAAGGAAATGAAAGTGGAGAAGGGCGGTGTGCGGGGAGGAAGCACTTATTAGCGGGGAGGGTGTTGATGGGTATTTGTTCGTTGGCGTGTGATTGGACGATAAGAAGTTTTTGGCGCGCATCTATGCTTATCTAAATTGCGACTCCAGCCTTCGTCTGGACGCCGTCCACTCCGCTGATTATCCGTCGGCCGACCCGTGGGCATCCAGAAAATTTAAACGCTCGGCACACTCCCGCCGACTCAGTCACAAGCCAATGATCGCTGCGATATTCCGCGCACTGCCTGATATACAGTCCCTCCGCTGCACTGCACCGCTCGCAACAGCGCCTCAGGCCCCGAGCCGCCATGCTCCGAGCACCAGCGTATCGCAGCTGCCCGATTTCAGGCTATCAAATGCCTCTGCCTGCCTTCATTCTTCCGTCCCCATCCATCACAACCGAGTCCCCAAAGCCCCTTTTTCGCCCGCTTCCTGCCATGGGCGTAGGGCAAGTATGCTACATCATCGGACCTTTTGACAACAATACAGTGCAATATCATTCGAGAGTACGAGAAACTCTAACCGCTTCGTGATCCAATGCGCGCCATCGTGTCTTCTGAGTTCTCTTGTTCTTCCACACTGTCTGATTGTGTTACCTGTATGTATCATTCAACGTCAATCCGCCGGGCCATCATATGCAGCCCAGAGCCAAAACCACTCACAACTCGAAGAACCGTCTTCTTCGAAGACTCCTGCAGCTCTCCAGCAATGATCAGCTCGTCAAGGATCTGTCACCGCCTCGGTCAGAAGGCGGCCAAACGCACACACATGAAGGGTCTCGGAAATCAAGCTACTCACCGCATAGGCCTTTTGGAAATTGAAGATGCTGCTCGAAGCACACCAGTGAGGGGTTCATTTCCGCCCTGAGATGGCCGAGGACTCACAGATCTAGCTCGCAAACCTGAGTGTGTCGAGGAAACAGTCAGCACCTCCACCTCCCCGCTGACCCTAGAGCCACTCACGTTCCCAAAGTAACGATCCAGCACCTCTACGTATCGGTGGATGATTTCCAGCGTGACGAGCTCGTTGTCCGATGGTCCGATCCCGCACACGAAGAACAGCGAGGCGTATCGTCGGTACACGACCTTCGAGTCTATTCAGTCCCAACGACCCATTCATTAGCATCTCAGTTCACACCGCCAGGTAGATACAAACGTACCCTTGTACTCAAGGAAGTTGCACATTCTCGTCCGACGCGCGAGGACCAGCTGCGTTACATCTTTCACGATCTTCGCCTTGGTCTTGGGCGCCATCGTCGTGAACCATTTTGCAAGTCGCACTTTGCCTGCCCAGAACAAATCGCAGGCCCTCTCAATTGACGTGCTCTCAAAAGAGATAGTGTCCGAACCTAACCTTGCCGAGAAACGAGCAGGATGTAGTTGATCATAATGAGTATCGGTCGTTATCCGCGACTTTGCGTGAGCAAGGACAGCTGCACAGCCACCATCGATATTGATAGCTTTGGTCCCGCCACGAGGGAGACCTCTATCGTCTCCCCCTGAGGCCTGGGCAGCTGTCCTGACGCCACGGATAAATGCACCCCCATGAATTTGAAAAAGATAAGTAAGTCGGGCCTCGGCACGAACGCCACTTGAGCGCGGCAATGCTAAAGAGAAAGCAAAGAAAACCTATCAAGAAGGGCAAACCGCCCAGAACCGCCCCGTGTATGTACCTACATAGTCTAAACACCAACAAGAGAAACGTTTATCTGTGTGGCGGATGTCTATCACCTTCTGAACAAAGGAAAAACAGGCGACCGGCGGGGTCAGACTAGAACTCATGACCAGGCTGTTATCTTGACTTTCGACGTGCGTCACCGTGGCGCAAAAGACACACGAACTATCTGCACTCGTGATCAGGTTTTTATCAGTCAGGTCGTCGGAGACTCGGGAAAGAACTTCAGGTTGCGGCGCGCCCGGTTGTGTGCGTCGCGGGTATGTCGTGGTTCTGGTGAATTCGAAGTTCCGTGACATTCCAGTTTACGAGAAGACAAGAGATGAGGCACAACAGAAGAGATCTTCGAAAACCTATCTTTGTTGAGCTCGAGAAACAACAGAAGATGTCGGGTGATGGCTTCTAGTGTCTCCGCCCGTGCTGGACCTATCACATTTGTTGGATTGAACGCCGCTGGGCACGCACAAAGCAGAAAATAGTTACCAGTATCGGGTGAGTCGGCTGTGCATCGTACATGCTTTCGTTGACAGTACTTTGAGGTTGACGGCTTGATGCATTGAGGATACTTGGATCTCACAGGGTACACTGTCATGTCAGCAGGTGGACTCACTCAATCAACGTCGTTCTCTTCGCACTGTAAATGCAATTGATGTGGTGAGCAACGTTCGCTGTTCTTGAAATTGCAGCATGGCAGGCTTGCTATTCTTGAACGATCTTGAAGGCCTTGATGCAATCCGTACATCTTGACACAAATCTTCGGTCTAGATGCACATCTAAAAATCTAAAATTGTCTGCAAGAACCCAAAATTCAGTCCTGTCATCATTGTGCTTGTACATACGGAAAGGCGCTGTGAACCAAAAAATACAGTGAGGAGAGGTATCGCGGGGATGAGGGTATGATTTCCAAGATGGGGCAGAGATGGCCTGAAATAGAGAATTAGAAATGATGCTTATTGGGGTGCTTCATGTTGAAGTGGTCGTAGAATCCTCCATCGACGACCTTGTAGCGGCCGGCTGCCCGGGCTTTGATGGCGCACAATTCGCGCATGGCGACATCGAAGGGGAACCGCGACCAGGGTACGTCATATCCTCTGCGCCGCTCACAGTCGTAATAGTACGCATACGACGCACGGATACGCGCGACCTCTTCGTCGTGCATCATGAGCTCGCCGGGCTTCGGGAAGTCGGCGAACCTACGGGACAGTTCACGGATTTTGTCCTGGCGGACCTCGATAGGCTGGTCGGTGAAGGAGCCTTTGTCTTTCTTGGGTGAGCTGCGGGATGTCTTTTTCGGAGAGGACATTTCGGTCCGGTGGTCATCGTAGACCTTCCTGACATGCTCTTCGAGTTTCTTCAAGTCCTCCGATGGACGGTGATTCCCTTCCTCCGTAGCCCATCGCCTGCACATCTCCAGGGCTTTCCGGTACGGCTCCACTAGGGCCTCGTCCGTCTTCGCGGAAGCTACAGACTTAAAGTGGTTTCCGATGCGCACAAGCCAATTCTCGCCTTCAGTCGTAGCCTTGTTGTGGAGTTCATCCATGATGAAGCGTCCAAGTTCACGAGGACGCTTCGCGTTTGTCTCGTTGGAGGTCTTTCGGTCACGTTCCTCTTCCGTCTCTTTCCATCTTGGTGCCCGCTTGTTGTATTTTTTGGCGTCCTCCCTCTCAGTTTCTGGCAACACAGACATGCCAGTCTTGATGCCATCGAGTGTCATGCAGAACCTAGTTACTACCGTCAGACTGAAAGGCTGTAGATGATCATTGAAACATACATATATGCGAGGCGGATCGTCTCCTTGTGACAGTATCCCAAGGTGTAGAGTGCCATTTCGTGGTAGTTCGAATATTTTCCGACGATAGTTGTGTCTCGAACAGTGCTCAGCAAGAACTTCTGGAGCTCACGAATTTGTTCCTCGACTGGGAGTGCAGCAGTCCTTTCTTGAAATGCGACTACTTGCTCGTTATGGGGCTTGAAATACTTCTCGATATCTTTTGGCGGATTCGAGAATCTCTCATCAGCGTTTTTGAATAGATTGACAAGCTCCGGCTGATAAATATAGATCCCTTTGTCACCGTCATAATCGCCTAGCAAAAAGCTGTCAGTTCATTGCTGCACAGAAAAAGTTCAGAAGGGGGGGAATAGGTCTACCTCCAGATAAGTAATCGGCAGCTCGCCGAGGCCCTTTGGTGGAGAAGACTATCACATCTACATGATGACGAAGCTCTGGTCTATCAACGGACTTCCACTATGAGGCATGAATATTGAATATCACCAGGTATAGAGTGACACTCATACCTTCTGAATGTCTGTAGGAAGCTTGCAAGGGTGTCGCGTAAGCAGAACGTCGCCAGTATAAATGTCTGTTTCTGTTCCATCAGGGTTTTTGAATTGGCGTCTAGAACTTTTGAAGAAGACTTCGCCAGGTTCAAGCACACCTGAGGTGTCTAGAAAGAAGATTGTATGAGTGATGGAATACTTGATTTCGAGCAGAGAATTGACCCGGAACAAGAAACCCAGTCGCAGACATGGGGACATCGATCCTATAGGACCTGATATATTCCTTGACACGGCCTGTGATGAACTTCTGGAGCTTGTCTCGTAGAACGGGACATTCTTGCGGAGTGAAGCCAGAATCGATCATGCACATCACAGTTTCCTCAAGAGAGGAAGGACAACCGCTGACCTCGTCACCCCACCAGGCTGAGGAACGTTGCGTTTCCGCAGATTCAGACAGAGAGAAACCATCCTCGTCCTCGAGCTCATTGTCGTCAGCGTCGCGTTCAGAGTAACCCTTGGCGCGCGCAAGACCAGCTTCTTCTCTAGCACGTCTGGCATGCATGACGCCACCCAAATGGCGTACGTTGCACCACAGCTTACGCATAGCATCTTTTGACTCCCAATCAAGAAGGGGCAAGACCATGCCCTCTAAGCTCTGGCGAAGCAACTGGACAAACGCTTCTTTCGGGACACCATTCTCGGAGAGGTTAATGATCGTTTCGACGGAAAGCCGGCACGGCGTCTTCATATGTGAGGCGCGTAGGACATCTATGATGCGATGAGCTGGGTCGATTTCACCTCCTTCCGGAAATATAATCTTCCTTTGAGAAGGTGTGAGTTGCACGAAACCGAATTCATCTGCATTTTTGCCGTCATCGATGAGTAAACCCTGAGATGTTGATGAGAAAGACAGTCGACGTGATCCATAATGAATTACCTTTGTACCGAAAATACGCGTTTGGATAGCAGTGGGTCTATCCTCCCAATCAAGACGATGGCGAATCTGTTTCAAGGACCAGCGATTGATTTTACCAGCACCGTCTGTCATATTCGATCCAGTTTCCGAAACTGATGGTTGTGTTATATTACTGATAGCCAGAGAAGCGAGGTGAACTTACTGATATCCTCAATGAAATGAATATTAGGTCTTTTGAGCATGAGTCCTGGTACCGAGTTCGAAAGACCAAGAGCAAAACGTGAAACATATTTCGCCATAGTCTACAAATACACGAAACATTAGTCAAATAATCCACGGGTGACACAAAGAGTCTTTTACCTGCTTCATGTTCAATTTCATCGGGTTGTGCCATTCCAGAAATTCAAGAAAAGAATAAACGTTCTGGATGGGCGGCTCGCAAACGAGGACTCTTGTACCGTCGGTTCGCTCGTTGGTCTTGACGTAGAACACATTGGTATCCTTTGCATAGAACGCCCGAAACACGCCGCTGCACAATAACAACGGTTTCTGAAGGTAGGTCATCAAATGTTCCGCACTCTTGTTGAGAACGCCCTTGGTCAACTTTAGCCGGAAGAAGTGCTTGCTTCCAAAACGGCGCGCAAACATGTTGGAGGGACCCAGCTCGGCGGGTTCCAGGGTCATCTTGTACTTGGGCTCTTTCTTGCAGTTTTTTGGAGATATGTCGTGCAGTTTTCCGTGGAAAAGGACCTGGCCGCCATGCCATTCAAGACTCTCTCCAGTGGGTTTGAAACCGAGTCCGCCGTATGGGTCATTCAGCAGGGCTGCTTCTTCTCGATCCAGCTCTTGCCAGGGGTCCTATACGCGTCGATAAGATATAAGTTCACTCTTGGGAACAAATATTCCTTACCTTTGCTGCGTGTTCCTTCGCGAAAAGGCGTTTCCATCGCTCTAGATAAGCTCAAGGTTTAGAGTGAAGATTATTCGAAAGCCAATCAAAGACTAACCCTCGTCTTCGTCGTCAATTTCAGATTTCTTTTTGAATATGACCTTGAACGTCGCAGGAACAGCTGCTTCATTCGTTACCAAACTTGCCAGCTCCGTAACTTGTTCGGTAAGTATATTGGAGTATTTGAGTCTTAGAGCTTCTTCACGACTATCGACGCTGATGAAACGCGCGATTTCATATTGGACTCCATAAGGTAGCTTTTTGGAGTTCATGAAATGTTGCATTATCATTGGCGGGGACTACAATGCCACGGTATTAGCCCAGCATGAACGAAAAAAGCGAAGACAGACGTACAAAGCTGATTGGAGCTCGAGGGTCGTCAGGTACCTCAGGGACGTCAATAAAAGGATTGTCTTTGTCTTCCAGCGGGTTGGGTTTCGAGACTTTGGCAGGAGGGCCTTGCGACGAGCCCGACTCAGTTGAGGTCGACATGTCGCTGGCCTTTCTCTTCCCCAGACCTCTTTCTGACGAAGACGCTGAACCAGGGGGTTTCTCTTCGAAGTCGGGCTGGGTTACTGTGCCACATGAGTAAAGAAAGCGAGTGCGCTGCGGGAGGGAAGGGACTTACACGGCAGCCGGCTGATAAGGTCCGTGATATCGTCGTCGCCGAAGTTTGAGTAGCTTGTATGCTTCTCGCTCGTCAGCAAAGGAAGAAAAGAGGGAGAGTAACTTACTTGTGAACCAATCAGAGAATCGCTCGAACCCACCCTCGAAATTCCCGAATCGCGGTAGACTTGGGGCCCCAGATCAGCGCAGGGCCTCAACAGAAGGGGGATGTCTGAAAACTTACTAGATATGTCGCCATCGCGCAACGAGCTGGCTTTCGAAGAGCTTGTTTTGGACATGGCTCGAGGCGCCCAAGGTCAAGACACGGCAAAAGGCAAGTAACAGACGTGGAGAAGGGTAAAAACTGGAGTAGATGGAGAGATAAATGTGTCGACAGCTATATGCAAGCTATATGAAGAGGTTTATCCAACCTGCAATCTCATCAGGTTGAATCAACATGCAAGTTCAACCCAAGGAAGGGGCGAAGGAGTGTCGGAAGCAGAAGCGACCTTTGGCCTTGGCGCGGAAGAGTTTCACTTTCGGACACGATCACCTGATCCGTGCGCCCCACAATTCAAGAATGAAATTCCTTTCGCAGCGCTGTCGGAGCATCTCTAAGTCCAAAGGGTAAAAGTGTGATGCATCATCACAGAGGTATTCAATAAAAATGAGGCTAGGTACATCTAGTACATCCATCCATCTACCGAACAACCATTAAGGCCATAGCATACTTTTCCTTCTCTACTTCCTCTTAAGATTCTTCCTTCTCATCCCACCTGCCTTCGCGGTAGGCAAGCGCTTGCCTGCATCATCCCCTCTGCGAGGCGTCGACGTCCCACTCCTCGTCGCCTCTGAACCATTGGTCGACGACCCATCGTCGCTGTCAATGTCCGGGGCGGACGTGATAGGCTTCTCAGACTCTACAGGATCCGAGCCACCAGGAGAATCGGTGGGCTTCACGCCGGCAGCTTTGTGGTACAGGGATCTGACGAGCACAATGAACCAGGTGTTGCTGATAGAGGCCGGTGTGGCAGTCGAAGCGTCGATGAGGTGCATATCACCTGAAGGCTCGAGCTTCACGAAGACTCTGTAAGACGCACGCTCAAACCGCAATAAAGTGGAAGAGATGCTTACAAGGTAGACATGCTGTTCATCAACAACCATATCCAGAAACTTCGCGCCAGCGCTGTACCCATCCTCATACGAATCCCCCAAATTAACCCTAACCTTCCTCTGGCCATTCACAGGAATCATCTTCGGGCCCCATGCTGCCGCCTTCGCCTTGCCTACAATAACTTCAATGCGCGCCAGGTCCTTCTTATAGTTGAACCGTTGGACGACGTATTGCAGCCCAGAGGTGAGGATCGTCAGGAATACGAGGACGGACTGCACGGAGGGGTTAGGTGAGGGGAAAGTGGGGACAAGGAAGAGGAGGAAAGGAGGAAGGACGTACACCAACGCCAGGGCGGAAACGCGAATAGTAGTACCCTGTGCCACGCCATTTCGGTACGCCGTTCTTATAGAAGAAATCATACCTAGAAATTTGGCCAGTCAGCACAACCCACTGAAAAGCGAAGACGACATGGCCACTCACCGCTCCCTGCTCTCTTTCTTCCTCAAAATCGTCGAGATAACACCCAGCCGCGCAAAGCGCTCGTGTATCCCAGGAATGTCCGGGTTTTTGTCAGGACTGCAGAACCGCACGGATCAGCTCTCACTTTCCCATTCCACATTGTCATTTGCATAGGGGGAGTAAACGCACTGGAGCAGCATGCTCTTCTTCCTGTACGCTTTCGCTATTTCGTTTGTTGACGCCGTGGAAGGTACGTCGAGCCACGAATAGAACGTGGTTCCCTTGCCTTCGGCGGCTTCGAGCTCACTGACGAGGTCGAATATCTCATGGTCTTCCTATAGTTTCGAAAGAACACAGTTTATTAGCACACCGGACATAAACTTCATCGACCGTGAGGACACACACACCTTCTCCCAACTGCATTAAAAGCATCCACAGCACGATCGAGAGTCAAAACACCGTCAGCGAGAAAGAAAGCAAAAACGCACGCCAAGACAGTCGTGACCAAAAGTGCCAGGAAGGCGAGCAAGAACGCCGGAACTCTCATCTCTCACGCAGCGGGGTCTCCGAGGAGTGGAAGAGTGGATGCCGACGGGGCAAGAAACACAATGAAAAGAAAGGGAGGAGAGGAAGAGAGAAACTGTGTCGGACGGAGCACGCTGGCAGTGGGACGCCCGTGGCTCAGTGTGGCTGTGCAAATTTGATCGGCTCGCGTTGCGTTGCTTTTTTGGTCGATCCGCCGTGTTTCTCTCTTTTCACCATATCCACTCTCTCTTGTCGTCTTTAAACACCTTGAACACTGCGCACTCTGAACTTTTGAACATTCGAGACTCAAAAAATCTTGTTGAAATTCTTGAAAAATATGGCGCCCCGCAGACGGTGCCCCACCTGCGGCTCCAAGCAATGGCACAAAGAGCCGTCGAGCGGACTGATAGCGTGCAGCGAGGGACACATCCTCCAGGTGGGCAGGCGCCTCTCTTTCTTCTCCTCTCACTCTCTTGTGCTCTTGCGGGCAAGACCACGCGTCTAGAAGATAAACCTAATTAAGGCAGAACTACAGGAATGAGACAACGGAGATCGAGGAGATGGGCCCGCACGCGATGAAGAAGCGCCAGCTGAAGACGGGGAGGAAGAAGAAGGGGAAGCAGAGCCATGCCGATGCGAAACGTGCGTCCGAGTTCAATTTTTGGCATTTCTGGAGAGCTGACTGTACCGACCGGATCGCGTCTCACCTTTCTTTTTTGACTTGGGCTTTGCGATCTTGCGACTTTGCAGTGTTACACGGCGCGAAGGGCCGATACCACTACTTCGTGTGCCTGCAGCTCATCTTCCGCAAGCAGGTAGCTGCACTTACGCGGCTCTGGGACTTACCACCCGAGTTCGAGGTGCGTTTATCTCTTCATCCTATCTATCAAACCTTTTCCCTTCTCCTGCACTGCTTGCACCCCATTTCATCTCATCTATTAACGCACAATCCATTAACACACTACAGGTCATCTGCCGCGATCTCTGGGCCCTCCATCTGAGCCTGCTGCCAGATCCACCCCCGGCAGAGCCCTATCACCACGCACACGGGAATGGAGACGCAGACGGCGTGCATGGAGATGGGGACGGGGATGAGCCGAGCAAGGCTTCCCGCAAGGGCCCCAAAGGAGACGGGGGGAAAGGAAAAGGAAAGGACAAGGGAAAGGGAAAGGACCCAGGCGACTCGAAGGGGCAGTCGGAGGGTTCTTCGTCCTCGAGCTCAGAAGGGGAAGAGGAAGAGGAAGATGCCGACCTCGACCAGGAAACAGGCTCGGGAAAGGACGACGATAGCAATCATGAACGGAAGGATGACGAGAGCGACACCGATGACGATGACGAGAATGAAGAGGACCCGGAGCTCGAGGCGCTTATGCGGGAGAACTCCGAGATCTCGTCGTCGTCGGACGAGGAGGGCGACGGGATGTACTACGTCGTGCGGAGCAAACGCGCGTCGAAGGGGTCCAAGGGCCGGCACAAGTACGAAGGCGCGATGAGCAGCATCGTGGTGCTCATCGTCGCGTGCTGGACGCTACGGGTGCCCGTCATGTATAGGGACTTTACGCGGTGAGCAGTGTTCTTTTGGAGACGAGGAATGAGATGGCTAACAGCGGTTTTTGGTTTGATCTCGAAGCCTTGTCGAGAGTTATGAACTTCCTTACCTGGATCCAGTGCAGTTCCTGCCCCCGAGTCTGGTGCAGCACCTGACGAAGCATAATATACAAGCTCTTTCCCCACCGGTATGTAAGAGATTACGATCCGTTGCAGTGCACATTGATGTTTGAACGTGCTTTAAATTTAGCACGCACCGAAGACGCTTTCGCTGCACAAGTTAGCAGGCAGATTCGCGAAGCAGCTGTACAGCAAATATGGGGTGTACACGGCCGAATTGAACGCGGCGGACGTGCTATGGCGAATAACGAAGGAAATGGGCGGGACGCGTAAGGATTTGCTTGGGTTCTTTCCTGGGTGGAGAAAACGCTGATCATGTGAATGGGGCCAGCGATGCTGTACGTGCTGGGCAAACGCGTTGCGAGTGTCCTGTCATTCCCTTTGATACTGCACCCCTCGCTGGCACCGGGGCTGGAAAACGCCATCCGGCATCAGTATGACAACGCGCCTCCTGAGGTGACACTCCTGGCGTCGGTAATGATTGTGCTCAAGATGGTGCATGGGTTGGACGGCAAGCCCCGGTACGGTTTTTGCGCGTTTGACGTGGAGAGATGAATCTCTGACCGGGATGACAGAGGACCGGGGGACGAGGAGGACGTCGCGTGTGCACTGCCTCGGACGAAGGACCTGCTTCGGCTGCTTGAGGAGCTGGATGACGCTGACGCCAAGAGGAAGGAGGCGATCTTTGACTCCTCAAATAAATTGTGAGTTTGGATGCAACGAGCACAGAAGGCGAATCGTTGATGGGAGCAACAGACACGTTGGCGACATGAAGGAAGAGGAGCTGGACGAATATATTTCTTTCTGCGAGAGGGTACTCCTTGGAGAAGGGGCAAGGGGTAAGCATAAGTGATTTGAATGGGAGCTAATGTACGCTAATTGCAGTGGTAGACGGGGATGCTGCGCTGGACCGATACTTCTGTCTCGCCCGCGAGGATGGGGGAGGGAGAACGGAGGACGATCGAGGCATTGCTCGTGGGTCGCAGATCGGTGGGGAGGTTACTTCGGGGGGACTGCGGCCCGGAGCTGAGTACAAGATATGGAACGGACGGGACGTGTACGGGACACTGCCGAGCGAGTACAAGCTTGTGCTTGAACGGGGAGCGAGGGTTGTCGGAGTGAGGGCGGAGTACCTGGGGTGTGTGCTTGAAAAGTACGAGAGACGGCTGAGTGAGTGGAAGGGCCGAGGGATTAGTAGATGACATCACGAAGTGATCACATGAGTGTTTCATCGAAAAAGCGCAAGCGCAGGCACGACTTCAGTCCAATGTTGTCCTTCCATTAGTCCTCCCCTTCTCTCTCTCATCAATGCGCCGCTTCGCAAAGGTCTTCACGGCCAAGAAGCGGGACGACAAGCACGTCGCAGCGCATACTCACAGCGTCGCCTCCACCGCCTCCACGCCCCAGCCCAGCATCGCCAGCGACCCCGCCCACTCATCAGCGTCCTCCAGCGGCTCGGCGAGCGTGCAGACCCCCGACGACGACCACCATGACCACCTCGGCCGTGCAGACACCAAGCGCTCCTGGAAGTCCTGGCTCGCCGGCAAGCGCACCGTCTCCAACACCAAGCAGGCACCGCTGCCCACCCAGGTCCGCATCGAGGCGCCGCCCGTCCCCGACTGGCATTCCCACCACCTCCCGTCCCCCTTCCTCCACCCCGCCCCACCAAAACCGCCGCCCCACCCTGTTCCTCCCGATGACTCCGACGAAGACGAATCGGACCACGACCACAGCGAGGCCCACTCTTTCTCGCCCCCTACTTCCCCCGCCGTCCCCATCCACCCTCCTACCCCAGGTCGCGCCAGAGACAACCTCCGTCTCCTCACCACCAACGCCCTCACGCCTCCCCCGCCAGTCTCTCCCTTCATCCAGTACACCAACGGCCCCGTATTCCCTCGTTCCACCAATCGGTCTAGCCTCCTCCCACGGCAACCTTCCACCCGTGTCAACCTTCTCAAAAAGCAGCTTCTCTCCTCCTTGGACACCGCAGTCCCTTCGTCTCCAAATATGGCTGCCATTATGCCATTTGCGTCCAGACCCTCCCCCTCTCCTGCTCAACCACTTCCTTCCTCCTTCCCGGATATAGCCCGACCCACATCCACAATCAAGATATTTTCGTCCAGTTCCGGTGTACGAGCGTGGGTTGCGCGGCCCTGCTTTGAAGAACGTAACCTCATCTACCTCGCCAACCAAGCCGGCGGTATCGATGTCCGTCCCATTTCCTCCCTCTTTGCTATTGCCGCACTTGAGTATTCAGAACACCTCGATGTCATGGCCGACCCGGATTTTCTCTCTTCTCCGGCACCGCCAGAGAACGGCGTGTTCGATGCCTGGTCCCCAACCGAGCCCACGATCCCAGCAACAGAGTCTCACGCTCGAACCCTCGAAGCTGCGCCGACATCAGGTATCTTTGTCTTTTTCACCGTTGCATTCGTAGAAGCTCATCGCTTCATACAACAGCTCCTGCACACTCGCGGAATTCGTACACCTCGGTGCCCTCTCCTCTGCGAAATGAACACACGCCATCCAGCCCCAAGGAAACAACCCCTGCTGCGAAGCCTGTCAGGAGGAGCTCGGTCAAACGGGTCGTCAGGTTTGCCGAAGATGACAGTGATGATGGTGATGATGGTGTTCCTCTTCACATCGTTCGCATGAAGAAGATGCGCGAACAGAAGGCCAAGTTCTTGCGGCAGGAGCAGCTGAAGCGGGCGAAAGAGGAGGAGGAGGAGAGGCGGCGGAAAGAGCAGGAGGCTTTGGAGGTGGAGCGGAAACGTGTAGCCGCGGAGAAGGAGAAGAGGGAGAAGGAGAAAGCTCTGTACGCGGAGGCGGTCACCGCTGCGAGGATGCGGGCAGAAACCACCAGGGCTGGCGGCATCCCATCTTTAAATGCCACCACTTCTGCTAACCTCCTGGGTCCATCGCCTTCCTTCACGTCTCTCAGGGACTCTGAACGTAATAGGCCGCCCGACTCGAGAAGATACTCCGCGAGGTCGCCGCACGACTCCCTTCCTGTACCTGCATTGCCGCGGAGAGAGGCCTCTGATCCCGTTTCGCCGTCTTCGTACTTCCACTACCCCTCGGACTCGTCGCCTACCAGCTCCCGGCCGCCTAGCATCGGCCATTCGCCCGTGAGCCCACACTCGCGCCCGCCGTCAACGTATTCTGCGCATACGTCATCGTCAGAGGACGTGCGCCAGCAAAGCGGGAGTAGAAGGAATTCGACAACAGCGGCGGTGGCGGCGGGTGCCATAGGTATGGGCGTGGGTGGTATGAATGGTGGTATGGGTATGGGCATAGGCATGGGCGTCCCGTCGATGTACGGCCTCCCTCCGATGATCATGTCCTACCCAACATGGACCGGCAGCAACCCCAACCTGCAATACGTGCCCCCCGTCCCGGCCTTCCCAGATTTCGTCCAGGACATGCCCCTCCTACCCCCGACCGCGCCGTTCATGAAGCAGCCGTACGAGCGCCGCTCGTCCCGGAATTCGTCGCCGGGCCCGTCGTTATCTCCGAGCTCGCGTCGCGGGTCGTTCAACTCGAGCACGGAGCGCGTCAACGCGATGTCGGGGTCGCCCGCGTCGATGTCGCGTAATTCTTCTGGACAACGTCTGTCAGTGTCGGCGAGCCCGCGTAAGTCTGACCCGACTCCTACCTCGTCGAGACCAACACACTCGCGGCGTGGAAGTGGCGACTCGCGGGGCTCGTATACGCACCACTCGGCAGTACCGACAAGCCACAGCCAACACGCAAGCAATTCGTCCTCCCGCCCGCCCCCGCCCACAACTTCGCGCTCGCAGCCCGTCATCTCGCGCGGACGCCCGCCGCTCCCGCACCCCGTCAAGTCGTCGACGATGCCCTTACCCCAGCCCAAGTCGGTATCCCCAGGGTCGTCGCAGTTCCTGCAGGCCCCGAGCCCATGGACGGCGCTGCCGTCGCAGACAGGCAGGGTGCCCACTGCGGTGCCTGTCTCGCCCTACTCGCACAACCTCAACAGCCCGCCGAGGAGTGGAGGGGATGGGGGCAGTGGGGCGACAGGCGGGAGTAGTGGGCGGAGGCAGACGGTGATTTCATGATGAATGTTGGGCGTGGTTTCTGCCATGGTTTTGGGAATGACGAACGAGCGAGCGGATTGCTGGGTTCTTATACCAGCAATGTTCGGGACAGACGCTCGGCGTGGAGCGGTCCTCGCTCGCGAAATGGGTTGGCATACGTCTTCGACAAATATGCTTGGCTGGTCTGCCTTCATACTGACTGACGACAATGCCGGCACTGTCAGCCCCACCCAGCCACCACTTCTTTTTTTACTTTCTCTAGATATGGACCTGATCTGACGCCTTTTATGACATACACAACTAATGCTCACTCGCACAGCGCGAGGAGAGTAAGCCCACATACCCCGTCGCTCATTTTACCCACTGCACCCCACACTCGTTAGGTTCTTACTTCAAGTCGTTTTTCTGCCCATTCGTCAACCTTGCTTCCGGTCATATACACTCAGCCCGTAACATACATACCACGCACATTGGACCTCTTTTTCATCCATAACCTACTTACTACTGATGTTCTACCACTATTCCCTTTTTTCATTTTATGGTGCAATTCCTCTTTCCGTCTTCTCTATTTTCATTCCATTCCATTCCCCCCTCCTCCAAGTCCATGGTCCATGATAATCATTATCGTTACATGCTCATTCGTACTATCCTTCATTCGTCATTGTCGTGCACGCCCCTTCCCTTCTCCCTGTCCTCATCCTCTCTTCCGTTGTTTATCACCCCCCTTTTTTCTGTTGTAGTCACGACGTTTCCTCCAATCACTTGCAATATGTACTACCAGTTTTTTTTGCAGAAATTTTATTGTTCCGAGGGATATAGAATCGTATATACTACATTTGAAAGATAGATGAGAAATGCGCGGTACTGGACAGTGAAGATAGTCTGGCTGTCCAACGACGGCTGGAGGGCACATCTTGTGGGTTAGTTGGCTTATTCCGAGTTGGGATATGCACTCACACTGAAGTCGAAGAAACAGTTGATAGTAAGTGGATGACCAGTAAAACCATTTGAGAAGCATAAATGTCCAACGTCAAGAAGAGTCCAGCCAGCTAGTTCACAGCAGAGTAGGCACCCAGAATGTCCTATGAAAAAGGCAAGCAAGCATATCACAACAGGCCTTGCAGACCTTGCGCAAGCAGAGATTCAACATCAAAGATCTCGCCTTCCTCCAATTCATATGCCGGTACGAGGTTGTTCTCTCCCTCTGTGGGAGACATTAGCAGCTCGTGAATAAGAGCCAGGGGCCGCTCGATTGCCTGGTAGAAGTATTTTTCGAGGTCGTTGCTGTCTTGGTATTGTTGAAAATCCGGTTTGAACATCGTCACCAGGGCAGGGAAGTGCTCGAGTGCCAGACTGTCGACAGCAGGCTGTAGCGCAGAGGGCTCGAATGATTCTGATGCTCCAAAGATTTGCTCGTCCTCAGCTGTTGAGTTTAGTGCCTCGTCAATGCCTTCCTGGATTGCAACTATACGAGCAATGTCTGTACCACGGATCTCCTGGAGCTTGCTGAAGTTGCCTTGAATCTAGATACAGAGGTTGTTAGACAAATTACATAAAGGTGGATGTAGACAACACCAGCTCACCTTCTCAAGCCTGTCAGTTAAACCAGCAATACCTAGCAGTCCAGATGACTCTTGGGCTTCTGTTGGCTGTGACTTGGGTGGCTGAGGGTCAAGCCCTTTGCTTTCAGTGGCTCGCATCATCTTGATACCATTGACCGAATTGACCAGTGAGGTGACATTACTCGAGAGAGACTTGATGCGTTGAACAATTGCTTTGAGATCTTCTTCACTCTTCAAGTCATGCTCCCCTAAGCCTTCAGTACCAGTGTTGATCCTGTCGTGCCCAGCCCTTTCTTGAAGGAAAGTTTTAATTTGTGCCTTCAATAAGATCGGAAATTTTCGTGTGTCTTCGATCCAGGATTTACAGTCTTGCGCAAGCTGAAGTTGGCTAGGCACGTCGGAATAGGGATATAGTTCTTGGAGAGCTTTTGGCGAGCAGGGTATTTCAGCATAATGTTCCAGGATCAGGGAGATAATTGCGCCTTTATCTTTCTGGAGGACCAGCAGGTTCAAATATAGAGCACAGAAGCATATCATGAGGTGAAGCTTACCCGTACTTGGTGGAGGCGTGTACAAGAGTCACTCCTTTCTTGTGATAGATTGAACTAAGACCATTCAGACTCCTGAAAAAATATGGCACTATTTCCACTTACCTTCATGGTCCCATACTCCACAGCATCCTGGAGCCCTCCCTCTTCCCACTTTGGATTGGCCTCCCGTTGAGAGGCCTCGATCAAGGCGCTCAAGTCAACAGCTCCAGTCTCAAAGAACTCAGACTCCCTTGCCTCGAGCTCTTTGACAACGGCATCACTTATTGTCCTATAGTGAGGGCAGTATGGTCATAAATGCTCAATATCGCTTTCCAAGGCACTTACAGCACAAGATCTGTTCGGAAAACCACTGGAGCCACTTGGACACGGTCTTGTTGAGGCTGCATCACTGAGGATATGTATGAAACGGCGTAGAAGAGGTAATAGAATGGGAGGCCATGATAAACATCTGAATAACTTGAGTTAGCAGAAACTTTGTTTGACGAGGCAACCAGTGTTATGTACGCCGCATGATGTCATCCACCTTTTGAACAAAGTTGAATAGTCCTACTTACCGGTCCGGTCAGATCTTTCCTTCTGCTACCACTCGCCTCGATCAAGAGCCATGGATTACTTCCCCCGTTATTCCCAACCATTCACTTTGGCCGAAGCAACAAACCTCGATGTTTCTATAATCACGGATGGTGCGGTTTTTCTTTAGTCACATTGTTATATCGCCATTCGCTGAGATCCTGGTCAGAAATCGCACGCTTGCAGAATTCTCTGAAGCACCTACGAGAGACACAAGACCTGTTGAAGTCTGCTCTTGGAGAATCAGGAGAACCGGATGAAGAACTTCAGAAGGCCTTGGAGGAAAACGAGACTGTCATGTGCGTAGCAGCTATATTTCTCCCTTGGACGAAATCATTAATTTCGACTTAAAAAGCGGCTCACAGGAGGAGCGGATAAGCATACTCAAGCTGGCGCTCAGTCAGAAGGGGGTCTCCACCAGCGATTCTCACTATGATTCACAACCATCACCACCTGTGAATCCTCGCTTCACAGCTGTGGTTAACGCGCCCACGCCCCAGCTGTCTGAACGTGGAGACAACGACGAAGGAGTGTATCTCTAATTCCCGGAACTGGTGGAACACTCGGAGAGGCATCATCGGTTCTGGATGAGGCAAAGACCGTATAGAAAGCAAACAGCCGTTCTCTAAGTTCAGAGTTTCTTTTGTAAGTTGTACACGGCTCTTGCTTAACAAACTGCATTGTGGAGGGTTGATGCCGGAGTTGCTCAGTCCATGTGTGTTTCATTTTTGTTATCCGACTGCATATAGGTTCTGACCAGCAATTTACTAAACAATCTCCCAGCGGACGACAGGGGGAAGTTCGACCCACCTCGGTCCTGGCCAGCAATTGTTGCCACAGACGCTTCGCTCGTCCCCATCTTGCTTGAGTGACTTTCTCCCGATTTCAACAAAACTTAATGTCAAATTACAGTCAGTATGATAAGTGTGGGTGGTGAATACATGTTGTAAAAACACGAACGATGACACAATGATCTATGGACAGGTTGACAGGACAAAGTTTTTCAAAATGCCTTGAAAATCTCCGACCAGACTTCCCGCAGTTCTTGAAGAGTGGTCACATCAACAACATTATTGTCCGACGCGTCTGGCTCCCGCTCGTCGTCTATCTGCTTGATCCTCCCTCCTTCCATTGCCTCCAGACCCTTTTCGCAGAAGTGAACGCAATGTCCCCATCCAACCGAGCATGCGGCATCAACATTCTTTCGATTGTCATCCACGAAGTAGCATTTCGAAGGGTCCGTGACGCCAGCCTGTTTCATAGCCTGAAAAATACATGAGAATACTACCTGAAACTGTCCAGATCCGATGCACCATTTCATAAAATACAGGCTCAGGTTTGCAAGAAAAATCCTTGACGAGGTAATCGCAGTACACGAGGCCATCAACGAGATCGTCCAGCTTCAAGATGCGAAGGACTCGTTCGGCGTGCTAAAAAGGCGTACTAAGTCGTGGCAGGGGTGCGAAGACGCGTCCAACGCACCGTGCGATATGCATTCGTCAGGGCCCAAACACGCGCCTTTGTCCTGTCTATGTCTTCGAAGAGTTGGCGGAGGCTTGGGTCATAAGATATCATGTCCTCTAAGGGGAGAGAGCCATCGCATTTGCGATCAAAATCTAGAGGATCTAAGCCCACATTCCAGCTAGCGAATTGTGAGAATAAGTCGAAGTACACTACCGACGTCATGATGACGGGTCAAACCACGCAAAGCAAGCCCGTACTGCGTGTAGTACTTCAGATGCAACTCGGATGCTTCTTGCGGATCGAGGCCAAGGCTCAAGAAGTAGGCTGCAAGTAAAATCGTGAGACCATCAGGAGACTGATAACTCAATGCCAACCTTGGATCCGTGTCCCCATCGCATGAGAAATATTGGAACTCGCCGAATACAAGGTGTTGTCGATGTCGAACCAGACAATAAGGCGGTCATCTGGGGGAGGTTAGTGAGGATACGCTTGACTAATGCCGAGGACCGCGCACCTGCTTTGGAGGGTTCACCCATGGTGGTAGTGGTGTAAGTGGGTGCTGACTCCAACGGCCCGTGCTCCTCTTAATTAATCTAATCTTTAATCTTATCTTACTCCCAATGATTGGTCGGTAATTGCCGGAGGTACTGTGTAGTTCGTCAAGCCACAGAACAGTTCCTAATCGAGTTGGGCACAAGATTACAGGCATCGGCCTCGAAGACCTCAAGAACACAAGGTGCGTCCTCGTCGCCCGTCCAGTGCCTCCCGTTGTTGATCCCGTTAAAGACATGGCCAGAAGCAAAGAACTCGTCCCTGGTATCGGACGCCTCTCCCGCTCCCAGGTCTTTGCCAAACGCGGCCTCTTCAAGGGCCCCAAAAAATCAGACAAGCCCGCCGTCGAACCCCCCGCCGAGTTTGTCGAGAAGACCATTGGTGGCGAGAAGAACGGTGACCACAAAAGCCCCTCGATTCTACCCCGCTGAGGATGTTCGCCAACCCAAGAAAAGCCGCAAGTCCCCTAAAGCACCTTCCCTGCGCTCCTCCATTACCCCCGGTACCGTTGTTATTCTACTGGCCGGACGCTACCGAGGGAAGCGCGTTGTCTTCCTGAAGCAACTCGCCAGTGGATTGTTGCTCGTTACCGGCCCTTACAAGGTCAACGGTGTGCCTCTGCGTCGAGTCAACCAGGCCTACGTTATTGCGACATCCACTAAGGTCGACATCTCGGGCGTCAAGGTATGATCGTAAAGCGCCATGGTAGTCAATGAAGGTCGTGTTTCTAACATAGTATTCCTAGGTTGACGACAAGTTCGATGATGCCTACTTTTCCAAGCCATCGACGAAGACAGCCTCCTCAGCAGAGGAGGAATTCTTCGAGGAGGGCAAGCCCAAGGCGAAGGAACCTTTCCCCGAGTCGAAAGCCGCCGACCAGAAGGCCGTCGACTCCGCCATCCTTGCCGCCGTCAAGGGCACAGAATCTCTCTCCAAGTATCTCAAGGCTAGCTGGGGGCTGTCGAAGGGTCAATTCCCTCATCAGTTGGTGTTCTAAGTCTTGTGGGCTTGGTGACGGAGTAGTAGGGAGACATCGTCGGGCTGTTTAGGACGTATGCTATGCTATGCGCTGTTTATGAGAAAACATTTTTCTTCTCCAATCAACACGAACTGCATGTGCCCAGCATTCGATATGAGAGTCTACGTAAAAACTGCGTTTGACCTGCGTAGAACATTCATTTTAAGTCTGGACGGTTGATTTTGGATGTACTCGCCAAGAGAATTAGCGGAACAGATGGTTTCGGCTCATTATAAGTCGGGCATGTTGGCTCTTCACAGAACACGTCTCCGGCCGCTCGCGCTGGGGCCTCTCCGACCTCCGCATTCATCGCCACGCCCTGCTAGTCGCAGATTCTTCTTTCAGAGTGTCTCCGATGGCTTCCTTGACTTGGCTCTAGCACTTCCCCTACCACCTTCATTTCCACCGTACGCGACCACTATCATCTTGGTTACTGTAGTTTCTAGAGTCGCTCTCCTACCCATTTCAATATGGGTGAGCTCTTTGTGCTTTTCAGCATCCTTTCAAGATTCAAACTGTAACTCTCACCCTAGGGCAAAGAGCGAACACGGCGGGCGGAAGAAATCGTCATGCCTGAAGTCGAGAAACTCAAACCATTCGTCTCAAAGCGCGTCCTCGAAGAGATGAAGGCAAGGGGGATGCGAGGAGACAAGAAGACTCTCCAGGAATATCACTCGAAAAAGTGTATCGAGCTGGTATGCATACCTGCCTTTCATATGAAGTTGGCCATTCACTCACCCAGTCCAGCTAACAGCCAAACGGAAGGAGCTCTTCAAGGAACACAAATGCAGCCCCCTGCCCTCTATCATCGTCCCTCCGTTATCCCAACTTCCTGTCTTCATCGGCTTCACGATCATGCTGAGCCGACTTTCGTTGGACCCTACGCCCTTCGACTCCGAAAGCTTCCTGACTTTGACAAGTCTCGCCCACCCGGATCCGACGATGACAATGCCAGTAGTACTTGGCCTCCTTACCATGGCAAACGTGGAATCTGGGAATTGGGTTATGAATGCCGCGGAGAAGGAGCAGCTGCGGGCAGCTGAGGAGAGGGAGGCCAAACGCGTCGCAGAAGGCGGGAAACCGCGCATTCATCCCGGAAAAGTGATCAAGTCAGTCCTACGGGGCTTGTCCGTATTCCGAATTATTATTGCTGCTATGACCCCAGGAGTGAGTGTTCGCCCTTGTTATTACTTCATTCACCTGCTAACCCAGTCCAACAGAGTGTAACGCTCTATTGGGTAACGTCTGCAACCTTTGGTGTATTCCAGACGTGGGCCATGGAGTGGAATGATGCACGACGAAGACGAAGATTGCTTGCGGCGCGAACGACAGGCAAGCCTCAACCTAATACGTCAAGCAGGCCAAAAAGACCTTCGCCCCGATAGCCGATAGATGTGAGTGTTTAGTGACTCCTGCAAACGGTATGAAGATAAAAGTGGTTTTGAGGGACCCCTATTTATTCCTTCGGGAATGGTGGACGTCCAATGAATCTTCCTTGATCTAATCTGACCGTCATAAGACCCATTCGTTGTGCCCATTGCTGACAACTCTTTTTTTCAGCTCCTCGTCGTAGACCGCTTGTCCACGCTCAAATTTATAATAATGCTATTGGTTTAACGGCTATAACTACGACATAAAATTAAAGATTTAAAACCATAGATCATGACATGGAGTGACTGATGAGGATACAAATGCATTGGCTTGATATACAAGAAGTGGTAAAGTCCGCTAGAAACTCATCCAAGACCGCCCCAAGGTCCACGAATGCGGCGTGCAAGTTGAATATCGCGTGTCATGAGTGTCACTCGCTTCGCATGAATCGCGCACAGGTTCCTAGAACGAGATGAATTCAAGACAGAAGAAAATCAACGACTACGAGAACTCACGCGTCTTCGAATAGGTGAACCAGATATGCCTCCGTCGCTTCCTGCAGGGCAAGAAGAGCTGAACTTTGCCAGCGAAGGTCAACACCGAGATTAGCATTCGTGTCCGTTGTCATCTCTTGGGTGATTTCGCGAACCTTCAACAGAGTTATCTCTCTGACCGAGGAAAGGAGAAGATGGACGCACTATACGTGAGAATGGGAGCTTTTGCAGCAGAAGGTCTGTGCTTTTCTGATACTTGCGTATCTCACGCAATGCCTTTGTACCTGGTCGGAAACGCCTCTTCTTCCTCTCTCCATCTACACGAGCAGCGATTAGGTGTGACCTCTGGCGACATCGGACGAAAGGTGCGGACCTGTGGATGGCCTGCCAGCGCTAGCGCGCGCCGGAGGGGGAGCACGTCCACCTGTACTCTTCCTGGCTGTGGCTGCCTTCTTCTTTTTGGCCACCGGTGTTGGCGGGTCTGAGTCGGTGGCAGGCGCCTTCCGCTTGCCCGAGGTAGAGGCTTTCTGCGCCGTCTGAGCCATCCAAGCAGCCTGGGCTCGGGGGGCGTGCTTGCGTTGGAACTATTTGGCCCTGGATAGAGCAGAGAAAGAGGGACGAGGGGGACAATGAAGGCAACGGCGGAGTGCCCTCAGCGCGAGACTTCAACTTTGTGTGTCCAAATAAGGCTACAAAAGAGATCGTGATCGCGATGCACATGTGGCCGAGCGGAGATAAATCCGGTGACTGCCTCGACTCTTCAACTAGATAGACGCGCATCTTGGGAGCGCGTTTACTCTTCATCGATAACGACCACCTAGCTCAGAAACCCCCAGGATGCCCGCTGCCGATGTCCCCGTCGTCACTGGCTACTACCGCTACACTGACATCTGGTTTGAATGGTATGTCAGGCCAGTTTAGCACTCCAGTGAATTCACATTTTGCTGAGTTGCCCTCCAGGAGCAAAGTACTTCCAGACGAAGACGGACAGGTTTTGAAAGCCATTCTAGGTGCCAAATTAACTTGCACCTCTTCCGCGTCGATCTGACTCCACTCTCGTAGCGCATGACTGCATCGTCGATCATGAGCACCCTCTTCACATCGAAGGCGTCAAGGGAGTACAGTTGTACATGGGTATGTAGCTCGCCCTTGTCTACGATTTCGTGACTGAACTAGAAGACAGGCACTTTCGAGACTGGAGAGGCCCGTCTTCTCTTTTCCTCCAAGCAGGCCGACTACATTCGCTACTGGCTCCACGCGATGCAGTTGACAAAGGAAATGATCCCTCTCCCGTACTCAGACTGCCTGTTGACGGAGGCAAATCTACGCACGGTCTCTCCTGTCGTGTATGAAAATGGAAGCGCGTTGCATGATGCACTGAAGGTACGCGGACTTGGAACACAAAGAAATACCTCTTACGAACAACGTGGTCACTTCTTAGCTCATAGAAAAGAACAACCGAAGGTTGAAGGGCTCCAATCCACGTCTTACCCATCGACGCAACTTATTCGAACGCGTGCGCGCATTTTGGGCACAGAAGAAGGGTGTCTGGTGTGCCGTCGATTTCGAATCTTGGGAGCGCGACCATACCGTTCTCACAGAATTTGGATGGAGCCTCACATATTGGAAAGACGGCTTCGAGGCCCAGGAAGACGGCCACCTTATAGTTGAAGAGGCCAAGAAGTACATCAATGGGGCTTACGTGAAAGACCATCGCTATGTGAGGATGTACTCTTTCCCATCATTCAAATCATTGATTAGACCACAACAGAGATACGATTTTGGCGACAGCGAGTGCGTCAAAAAGTCAGTCTTCAAAGAGCGAATCCACCAGCTTTTTGCCCGTCTATCGGAACACGGTAACATCTTCCTGGTGCTCCACGACAACAGCCAAGATATCAAGTAAGCGCCATCGTTCTCGATACCAACAGGGATCTCATCTTTGACGCACAGGGATCTCCAAAAGTTAGAAGTGAACCTCGACGGACTGACATACCTGCCGCCTGATTCGATCCCGGAGAAGGGAATTTTTGTCGTCGATACGGCTGACCTCACCGGCGCCCTGCTGGGCGAAGGCGGTGACAAGCGATCTCTCGAAAAAACTTGCCACCTCCTCCAGATAGCCACACGATACCTCCACAATGCAGGCAACGACGCTCATGTAAGTTGCATCAGGTATGATCCGGAACACAAACCTGAGTTCGTCTTCCCAGTATACCTTGCAAGCAATGCAAGCAATGGCAGGCGGCGATCCCGTCGATATCCAACGAGAGAAAAGATGGCCAAACCAGACTTCAAAAGGTCTCGGGGTCGATCTCAAACCGTGGCAAGAGGACAGCGACTACTCTGACGAGGAAGGCGTCTTGCCGCCGATGGCGGGCTTCGCTGCGTATGAACACGAGCTACTGAAAGAGGGGGCCAGTGCACCTAAAGGCGGAATAAACTGAAGGGGTCAATATTCTTGGTCGGTATCATCATGAAACTGTATATCTCTGTAAAGTATTTGTGGATCTTGTAAGCTTCGTCACACCATTGTAACATGTTATCCGTTGTGCCGGTACGACATCAGCATCTGCTACGGGGGTATAGGCCCGGGAAGGTGGTATATAGAGTAGATCGAGCCCATGCATAATCACCACAAGGAGGCTAAGCCTTCTTCTCTGAGGGTTCGTCGCCACCTTCGTCCTCGTCGTCCGATCTGTCGTCATCTGCCTCCGCGGTCGTGAGGGCTCTGCACCAACTCGTCAGTCAATATATAGAGGTTGCGCATTTAAAGTGACTAACCTCAGGAGGATTTTGACCATGAACGAGTACCAGAAGAAGTTCAGTAGGAGGAGGAGGAACAACGGAAGGAAGATCTGGAACCGCATCCACCCAGGCATGTATGTGCCTGCTGCCCAGTTCCATTGCTTAGTCCACTCCCTGAGGAAGAGAAAAATGATCAGGCGCTATTGAAAGCTGAGTGATGATGGCGTACGGAATGTTGGGCTGCTCGAACCAGACCGACCACAAAATTTTGATGTTCAAATAGTGGCGGAAGTATCTGTGTCAACCATTAATCCGCAGTGTCAATTTCGAAGGGCATGACACTCACGACCAAATCACGAAGAACACGATAAATGCATACACCTTCGCGGTGTTCCATTGGATGTAGTTAAGGAGTTTGGAGAACTGCGGCAGTTGTGAGATCACGGCATTATGATGGGCACAAAGACCTTACAGCCAAGAAACTATCAGGAATATCCATGCTCATGTAGACTGCATTTCCAATGTAGGTCAGATTAACGAGGTAACTCCAACTGCGGGCTGCGTGTTAGCGTGCGGCGAGTAATAGGGACCTGAACATACCCGACAAGCCAGAGGGTGACGAAATGATGGCCGACCAGCTCTCTGTAGTCCTTCCGGGGCTTCTCCAACCCCAAGACGAGGACGAGGAGTTGTTGCCACCAATATGCAAACTGCATTAGGTAGTAGCGCTTGAGTTCAGGTTTCATGTCCCAGTGAGGGTAGCCTGGGGTTGTAGGGGAGGTTGAGAACATCGTAGGAAGAATGTGACACTACGGTACTAACCAACCCAGAACTCGTTCGTGTTGTACCAATACGTGGGCAATGAAGACATTACGCGCTGCACGAGATTGTCAGAAAGAGAGCGACGATAGGCGGCCTGGCACGAACGTAGCCCCATGCACCCATAAACATAAAGTAGAGGAAGGCGTAAGCTTGTTCTCCGAAGCGTTCAATCTTGGCTTCGCGTTTGAGGCCAAAGTATCGTGCAGTAGGTTGTGAGATATTGACGAGGAGAGCTTCACGGACGAAAGAGAAGAAGACGACGTAGTATCCGAGGAAGGCGAAGTCCCACCATGATTTCTGGTAGCGAGGGTCGTCAGGCTTCGAGTCTGGGACGAGCCCAGAAAGCAGGAAGAGAGGCGCGAAGGGGTTCGCTATCCCGGGTTTAGCATATGGCGCGATGAGTTCCCAGTTTGCGTAGAGCACCAGGGGGAGAAGGAGGAGCTTAAACGAAATCTCTGCCAAAGGTGTTTAGCAGGTCGCATGACATGACATGACATGAGAGAAGGTTACCCACTGGGGTCAATAACCCAACGAACGAAGATAGACCTATTTGCTTGCTGGGCGGCGAAGTTGGCGGGAGACGCGCTGCGCTCTGGGGTCACTGACTCTAGGGGACTGAGAGAAGGTAAGAATACAAACTGCTGCGAAGGTAGGGAGGCATACGTCTGTGGAAGGATGGCGCTGGCGAGGATATGGTTGTGCCCGTCGCTGTAGGAACATCCTGCTCCGTCAGTACAGAACTAGAAGGAGACAAGAATACCAACTCTTCATGCTTTGTCTGGACACGAAACGAGCCCGCGCGTTTCCTTGCTTTCTGGGACATGGTGGGTGAGACTCGCAGACAAGGTTCGCGTCAGGGCGAAATTTGTGGGAGTTAGCGCTGACATGTGATGTTGTGCTAAATTAAGCGTGACTGCACCCTCTCTCATGTTCTCGACGCTCGGCCTCTTCAGCAGCGTCGCCTGTCCAGAGCGCGCCTCATGCACTCGTCCAAACTGTCTCTTCTCCCATTCCCAAAATCTTCCTCTCCCGAGACCTCTCGGTCTTCCCCAAGTCCGACCCAGCCAGCCAGTCGCCTCATCCTCATCCGCCTCACCTCCTGCACGCGCTGCTGCCAATAAACCTAAAGACTCGCTCATACCCACGAAACGCCCTGCCGTATCGCCAGTCACAGGAGCATTCACCTCCCCCGAACCCCCTCGCAAGTTTCAGAAAGTCGGTTCAGCGCAACGGCCATCAGCTCTCCCTACCGCATCTTACACCGAAGTGAGAATATGTGTTCTTGGTCGTTAACAGATGGACAACTCTTTCTCAGTCAGGTGCACCTATTCTACGAGTAAACGCAGCCCAGTCTCTCGTTGCTGTACCTGTTAGACAGGTATGTGTTCATTCACATCGTTGGGCTCATGCTGACGTTTTCTTCCAGACCATGTTGAAGACCCTTTATGACCATTTCATTGTATTGTACCACAAGATTATACCCGCGAATCCCTCTATCGCTGCAGATCACGCCCTCAAACAAGAGGAGGAGATGTACAAAAAATCAACCAAGTTAACGTATCGTAATGTACGCCTCGATCAACCCTCCATAGGCGCCCCTGCTCATCCTATCCCCTAGGCCGTAATACAATGTGTAGCAGCCTTGAAACGACGCGCAGTCCCTACCTCTGTCAATGACCCCACCGTCGGCACCGAAGATGAAATAATTGCTAAAGCAGAGGCACAGAAGAAGCTTGCATCCCTTCATTTGTCTCGCGAAAGCCTAGAACACCTTGTTCACTCCGTGGAGGATCTGCAGAAATGGGGATATTTTGTCGAGATACCCGAGACTCCAGGTGGACATATGCCGTCCATGGAGGGTAAGATTGTGAAGTGCGATCGATGTGTGCAATATTACGTCGTGAAGCCTGTGGACAATCCAAAGGAATGCGTTCACCACTGGGGGAAACCATACACGACGCGTGCTGGAGGTGAGTATATATGCTCAAGGCTTACTGTTACACCACTTCAACAAAGTTTCAAGGGGAGAAGGTTCGCACCTATACATGCTGCTTGAGACCAGTCGCCGATGGCGGAGGGTGCTCACACGGGCCTCACGTTTTCTACGAGTCAAAAGTAGAAGACCTCCACGCACGTCATCCCTTTTCTTCCTTACAACCAACGGAGCCCAACAACACCTGCCTAGATGTTGCAGCTGTGGATTGCGAGATGATCTACACTACCGGCGGGATGAGAGTAGCTCGTGTTTCTGTCGTCGATGGCTCGGGCAAGGAAGTCCTCGATGAAATCATTCGTATGGACGAGGGCGTTCTCGTGGTGTAAGTACCATTCGTTCCGTATCTTAGTGCGAAATTAAATATCAGCAGAGACTACAACACACGTTTCTCAGGTATCACAGAAGAGAACCACGCGACTGCTACACTTGATCTCGCGGGCGTACGACAAGCCTTAAAGTCATTTGTCAATTCAGACACCATCCTCATCGGACATGCCCTAGACAACGATCTCAAAACACTCAGGATTATCCACCACCGATGTATCGACACAGCCCTTCTTTTTCCTCACAAAGCAGGTCCACCATACCGGAGAGCGCTGAGAGAGCTGTGAGTGATGCCCTGTTGTACTTCTATTCTGCTACGTTTGACATTCTGAGCTCTAGGGTACGCGAGAAGCTGAACAAGGTAATCCAGACTGGTGGAGCAACTCAAGGACATTCTTCGCTTGAGGACGCCAGCGCGACGCTCGATCTCGTGCGGTGGTTCATCATGAATAAGTCGAAGTCTGGGATACAGGTCGACTCTTGAACTTCTCACTTCACTACTTTCTAGATAATGGAGATGAGTATGCTATTATACAAAATGCTTTGCTCTCTGGAATACATGGCTTTCCTCAGTCATACGAGGTCTAGATGTCAAAACAATGTTACAGATACAACTTGTGATGAGTTAAAGACTTCCAGAATGATTCCATCGAAGCCGTGCACTAGGACCAGTTTCAGAACTGGAAGAAAACACTGTCGTAAATGAGCACTCACACTGTGTCTCGGAATTCGGTAGGTTCAGGTGCTCTTCCTCGTCCGTTCTGTCGAGCACCATGCGTCGTGGCGATGGTGGCGGTCGCGGGTTCAGGAAGTGGCTGATGGTTTCGAACTATAGAGAAAGGTCTCAGTATTGCTAACTCCAAGAGACGAGACATCACCCTACCCTGTCGAAAAATCGTTTCCGCGGTGGTGTATCTAGAAAATCAATATATCAGGAATCATAAAGACGGACGATACAATTCATACCATCTTCATCATCTTCGGGTCTACCCTCTATCTCCCAAGCACATCGTTTATACCGTTGGAATAGTGGGGATCCCGGCTTTGAAAACATTCCTTCAAGTCGTTGGCGGTTCGATGAGGGAAGGAGGCCTACCACATTGGTATGAAGGATGACCTTCCGCACCGTATGCGTCGATTCAGATATTAGGAAGTCGATCCCGTGCTGGAAGTAATTATAGAAATCTGGGGCGCGCTTGAGAGACAACGAGATTTTCCAAAAGTCAGGACTTACAGCCAGTTTCATCGTTCTTCTCCACAGCGGAATGAATCTTCATTCGTTCATCGTCTTTGTAGTGTACGCGCAGCGGAGGTCCAAGGTCAAGAGTTAGATCTTGCGCTGTAGTCTCTCCTAGTCGGATATGCAGTGGTGCCGTTGTCGCCAGAGGATGAAAGTGCAGCGTAACACCTTCATGGACCTGCAGGCTGAATTCAGCATGGCCCAGATATGCATTCGGCAGAGAGTTACTTTCACCACAGCTTTTGCGAGTTCTCCAGTCATGACAAGACATTCACTAACCTCCTCCAGAGCGTCACGCGCAGTAGAAGGTTCTGTATTCGATCCCTCCGGTCCAATCTGGAAGATAATGATCCTCTTCACCTCCTGCAACCGATCTCCAGCAGGGTGCGTCTCCAGTCCATCTTCGTCAAAGCTAAACCAAATCCCAGGGTAGCGCAGCTCGTCCGATCCGCGAATGGGGTACGTTGGCCCAAAGACCTTGCTCACTGTTACTCGGCGCAGGACCTCCGTCTGGGACGAGAGCACGGTGTCTTTGTACTGCACCGTCACCGACGGGTTCGGGTCGCGCAGCTTGCGGATACAGATCGTGGACAGGCGCTGGTGTCTCCCGGAGAAGAGCAGATCAAGGTGCGGTCGGATGTGGACGATGACGGGCGTTATTGAAGAGGCATCGGGGTCATACTTTATGTCGATCTGAGGGTATGCGTTGGGGTGCCGTCTGAGCGTGTCGAGGAGGGTCCAGAGGGAACTGCCTGCAGTGGTCGTGAGATTTGGTAGGTACAGGAGGTGAGACAAGGCAGGATTGCACCTATTTCAAAGATCCCAAAGCCGTGTCCTGGTCGCAGGTCGATGTCGAGTGCAGAATACATGGTGAGGAGCGGTGGTCATCCTGATTTGGACCGTAAGGAGGGTGCACCGGTCCGGTCATTGAATTGTGCCCACGATCGATTTCTGACCGCGACCACTGAATCCAGTCACCTTGCTTCCTCCAGCTCAGCTCACGCGTCGCCTGCATTCATTCTCATACCAAGCTACGATAAGCTCTCGTAAAGTACCATAACACGCTGAAAGACGCGCCACAATGGCCGACATTCGCCAACGAACCATTATTAAGGCGTGTCTCTTCGCCTGTAGGTGTCCACACTTTGACCAACGTCCAGGCTAGGTGTTCCGCAAATTCAGCAACTCCCTCGGACCCGAAACTATAACAATCATTGAGAAAATACTGGACGACAGCGAGATAGACGATGCAGATGTGGAATCTAGTATTGAGATGCTTGCGAAGGAGTACAACAAGCAGGATGGTCCGTCGAACCTGCTCGCCTTTCAGCGGACGTGTGTTGAGTTTCGATGCAGACGCGACGATGAAAGTGTCAAAAGAAGTACTGCAAAGGGTGTACGAATCATTGCAAGACCAAGGGGAGCGTACACAGGTTGAGAAAGAAATCATTGACCCAGAAAATCACCTGTTCATAATCGACGCGTTTGAAATGCCACGGTGGACTTGGTCACAGGAACGCGGGACTTTCGAAAAGTGCGTACTCGTCCATTTCCATGCCCGTGGTACTAAACTCGATCAGGAGCCCTGTACCTCTAACAACATCAGGTACACCAGAATCAAGGGTAACTTCTGTCCGCGACAGACTGAACATCATCAAACAATGCGTCCTGAGGAACGAACACTTCGCTCCGTCGACACTTCCTTCACGCGACCGTGAAAAGCTTGTGACAGTAAGCCTTGCCCTTGCATCGAGGATAGCCCCACTTCATTGACTAGTTGGCTAGCTAAAATCTACGAAGCAACTATTAGGCCGCTTTGGGGAACGGTTCCTTCTTTTAGGGATGTTGGCGTATAATAAGGAAGGAAAACTGTGTTTGGAAGATGCGGACGGATCCGTGGAATTGGATTTTATGACACTGGTATGTTCCTTTCTACCGGCAAGCTATGTGGAGGGTCTTACATTTTAACAGGATGAGCCAGGTGATGGCCTTTTCAGCGAGGGCTGCTTTGCTTTGGTGGAAGGAGAATACACAGAAGAAGCTACTTTGGAGATCATCGCCATTGGTCAACCTCCTTGTGAGACCAGGGCCACCGCCAGGTATATATTCTTCCTGCTTAGTGTGACAGGGAATCCTAACGAACTGGATCGAAGGTCGATATACGGGCACATCGATTTCCTCGGAGCCGGCGCGACATCATTATTAGAGGATGTAAGTGACACCCTCATCTAAGTATACCTTTCTCAAATACTGCTTTTCCTCGTAGAGCCAATTTGAAATTCAAATACAAGAAGAATTGCCCGAGCTGCACTTTTTCTTTCTGTCAGACGTTTGGCTAGACCATCCTCAGACGTTATCAGGCATTCAAAAGATGTTCGATAATTGTATAGAGAACGAATTCATACCCAAAGTCATCGTGATGTGTGGCAACTTCACAAGCAAGTCAATTGCTCACGGAAATGGGCGAGATGTTCAGAGGTACCAAGGTCGGTTCCTTGTTCTTCTTCCAAAAGATCTGCTAATTTGAAAATGGCAGACAATTTCGACTCCTTGGCCGACTTGATTGCTGCGTACCCTCTAATAACGAGATCGGCTCACTTCATCTTCGTTCCTGGGCCACTTGACATTACCGTCAATTCGACACTCCCTCGGAGATCACTGCTCTCCACTTTTACCGGCCGACTAAAAAGTAAAGTGCCTAAGGTCCATTTTGCAACGAATCCTTGTCGCATCAAATTTTTCAACCAAGAGATTGTCATTTTCCGCGAAGACCTGATGGCGCGGATGCTTCGCAACGTGGTGGGTGTCAAACCGGACGTCAAAAGCGAAGATTTGAAACGATTTGTGAGTTCATATGTTTTTCCTTCATGCGGAGTGCTTCTACAATAGCCGTAGCTTGTTCAATCAATTCTTGATCAAAGCCACCTGAGCCCTCTCACCAACAACATACAACCAGTGCTCTCTGATCATGACCACAGTCTTCGTCTCTACCCTCTGCCGACGGCGGTATGATCGTTTCTGCTTCGGGCACCTTTCGGCGGCTGAGTCTTTTGACAGCTTGTTCTGGCGGACAAATACGACAGCTACAAAGTGACATATACTGGTTGCCACGTTTTCAACCCGGGTAGATTCATCGGAAAGTCTCTCGTATTCTCGACGTATACGCCAGCGGAGGTGAACTCCGAGGAGTGGTAAGATTTGTCCTTTGCATTTGCTGATCTCTTTTTTTGATATATCTTGGCCGCAGTGTCTTGAGCTTTGATGAAGAAGAATGAGTTCAGAATCCAGATGACGGGGAATTCCAGCCATCCTTCAGTTTCTCATTAGTCGCATCCCACTTGCCCCTTCCTATATTTATGGACATTCCTCTGTACTGAATATGTAAATTATCTATGGGCAAGCTTCTCGGAAGCTTTTTTTTTTTGGCGAGATTGTCGGAGCAATCCAGGGCCATTTGATCCGTACGTTTCATTGGTTGATCAAAGCCGCTATCAATGGCAGTGGTGCCAAGACCACACAACTCCCTGCATGGAGGTTTCGGCATTGGCACGTTGGCACAGAGTGCGGCCCTTGTTTGACGCTCTCAACACTAATCCACCATCCGTTCGCCCGCCGACACACTAGGGCATACTTATTGTGTGGGTCCCTATGCTCTAGCTCTGCCCTTGACGCGTAACCAGTACACACCGACTTGACACCGACGGCATCTAACGTGGAGCAGGCTTGCTTGGCCCTTCCCTACATCGACCTAACAAACAGTGCGTACAACTCACAGACTCTGAGCGCTCGGGATTAATGTTGCGTTCAGTGTCTTCAATATTTTCTATAATCCACGAGCGATCGAGCAAACTACTGTCATACATCCACTTTCTTTGCCTCGGGTCACCCGATACCAGTCTCCCAGCTTCCATTCTACTCTGGCTCGTCCGAATCATCACCTTCTCCCTCCTTCTCCGCACCTACCTCGTTCCATGGTTCCTCGCGCTTATGTCGGATCGGATACGCGTCCGGAGCATCAGCTTTCGTTCGATTCGTGGCTTGTATTTCCGGAAAGGCGCCCATACGTGGAGAGTGGACCGTATCGGTTATGTCTGGTCTTCGGTGGAGGGATCTCGACGTTTTGCACTCAAGATAGATGGGCTAAGCCTCCATATCTCAAAACACGAAGAAAATACGGCTGCATCACTCCCGCACCGACACAATCGCAACCTTACGCTCGCAGACTTCCATCCCTCTCCTCTAGCAAGAAAGTTATGGCAGATCATTTCCGCTGTAACATCCTTTCTGGAGCCCTACTTCAGACCCGTCATTCGCTCATATGTCATCGCCTGTCTACGTGTCGGAATTCAGTGG
This sequence comes from Cyclocybe aegerita, assembly GCA_902728275.1. Classification (NCBI taxonomy): domain Eukaryota; kingdom Fungi; phylum Basidiomycota; class Agaricomycetes; order Agaricales; family Hemipholiotaceae; genus Cyclocybe; species Cyclocybe aegerita. The sequence continues at coordinate 611,740 of CACVBS010000028.1, forward strand.
CTACCGAGAATCGCCCAAGCCCTGTCATTCGACCTCTATACGATTACCTTGACGTTCGCGGATATTCCTGGAGCAAAGATCGACGTCGCCCACATTAGGCTACACACGGCACTGACGCTCACGCAACTGGAAGGAATCGTTGAGGATCTTGTGAATGAGCAGCTGCCAGCTCGTCCAGACCCTCGAGTTGGTCATGGTATGGGACTTTGGAAGAAGCGGCTGGCGGAAGGCTTTCAGCGTTCGTTGGATAAGGCCCTTGGCGAAACGCGTGGAACAGCTACCTTGTCTCTCAAGATATCCAATATAAAGGGTGTCATGCCTCGATCGTCGAAGCAAGGTGCGTTCTGCCGGTCAGGACTGTCAATTTCATCACCGACTTTCGCTTTAGATGCATTGAGTATTCCTTTCCTCCTTTCACCTGGAATCATTGATTTGGCCATTTCTGCCAAATTCAATCCCAAAGAGGGCGTCATCGAGACACACGGGCTCGAGGTATCCTTGAAGATCGGAGACTGCTCAGCCAAAGTCGATTTGCTCAATCAGCTGCTGGAGAAGGTGATGCCGAAGAAATCACCACCGCTACCGACAATAAACCGTTCTTTCCCCTCTCCCAATGCGTCTACAAATGGTGATACACCACTTCGCTCTGCGTTTAGTTTTGGGTCTCGTGCATCCATCGTCCTTCCTTCTCCAGTCCAATCTTTTGCGTCGTCCTTGTTCTCACCTTCATCTGTGTTCTCACCATCGGGAGCAAGCTCCGCAAAACCCTCGCTATTTTCTCCTAAATCCGGGCAGTTGTTGCCGCCGAGGTCACCTAAATCACCCTCGTCACCTTTCTTCCAGGCAATATCGGTGAGCATCCGTCGCTCTTTAGTGTTGAGGTCAAAATTGAGCACTTTGGATAGGCTTCCATGCGTCCACGTCGTCGCCAGCTTATACGGCCGAGTGTCAAGTTAAAGGACTTGAAGGATGAAGTATGTGGTTTCAACTCTCTTCCTTTGTCCCTTCATTCACATCCCGCGAATTTCAGTCCAAGTTGTCTATCTTGCATAGCGTCACTGTTTCTGTGGCCTCCGTTGGGCTCTCTGCTCTCTCTCATAAAGAAACCGGGCCCTACAAGGCGTTGATCAGCGACATATCCGTGGATTTCTCCCTCAGCGATCCCTCTCGCAACGATTTGCATAATGAGCATCTCGGCGCGCAAGCAGGAGTCGAGACCTGCTACTCAAATGCTTATGCCTTGAAACTCACATTGCGTCAGATCACTTTGGAACGAGATGCGCGACCGCATACCATGTGCCTTGCCAGAATAGCGCTTGTGGAATTGCAGACATTGGTTTTTCAGTGGCCAGCACCCTTCCTTTTTCCATCGCCATTCTTGCGTAATGATGCCAATGCGTCCTTTTTAGCCATACATCTCAAATTCACAAATATTCATCTCACAGATCGTCTACACGATTTGCAGCGAGTCCTCGACGTCTTAGAGAAAAGGGAGAAGAAGAACAAAGAACCCTCGGCCGCACCGATACCTTCTTCCATACCATTACCGCGGCTGGCCATATCCATCGAATGTGGGCCGATAGTTGCAAAAGCCATCTACGACTCGGATAAAGGCGAAAGACATCGTGCCATAGAACTCAGAAATAATGGATTCGCCGTCACTTTGAATTCTGAATACCGGCACCCCTCAGCCGCTATCAATCGCCTCTTCCCAGCAGCCAGTTCTGTCCAACCCCTTCAATGGCAGTGCAATCTCACTGTCAACTTGGAACCCCTACTCGTTAGGATACGCTCAAAGGACGGTCTCGTTGGCACTGGAGAGCCAGCTCTTCGCATTTCTGATCCAGGTTTTTTGGACGACCCTCCTGTGTTATCAATAGAAGGCGTTGAAGTGTCCGGCGTGGGGAAAGCCATTGGGCAACTCGATGGACTCACTACTTCAGCTGCTTTTATTGATCCAACGACATTGATATGTGACTTATCGGTTGCATTTGATACCGTTTGTCTGGAGCTTTGGCACTCTGTCTCCGTAGATGCAATGCTTCGTCTAGCATCGATGTTACCCCAAAAGAAAGCTTCGTCTCAGCCACCGCAACCAATGGCACCTCATTCTCGATTTTCCCGCTTACCCATAGGTTTATCCTTCAGGACAGCAATATCGCGACTGGTTGTTTTTATCACCGCACCAGATATCAGCCCAACTGACAACTTGGAGCTTTCTCGTGGGTTTGCACTTCGTACGTCTGCAGCCCTCGAGTATAGCTCTTTACACCACAACCACGTGCATTGGTTCGAAAGTCCTCAAAGAGTCCAGCAAAGGACCAAGTTGCAATTGCTCCCTGATACCCTCCCAGATGCACTCAGCGCAGCAAAGAGCTTTGGCGCCCGGGGCCAGAAGTCGGGCTTCCTCAAAATGAGACTTGGTGGCCTCGTCTTCAAGACTGCTGTAGCCACGCAGTTCGAGCCTGATGACCCTGCAATCGTGGGCCGGGAAGAGCCACCTAATAATCCTCAGGAAGTTTTCCGAATGCCCAGCCTGCGAATGGATATCTGCCTATCTTCGAAACCGTCCGACGACCTTCTGGGCCTCAGTGATGTCTGTGAAGTGACGGCGCACATCCCTTCCGTCCATATCAAGTTCCAATTGGCGCATGCGTACAGCATTCTCCTTGGACTCCAGACTATCCGCATTCTTAGCCTGCCTGGACCTCCGGACCTCCAGCCAGTGATAAAGGACAAACCAAATATTGTTTTGCGATTGCAAGCCAACATTACGACTATCCAGGCTTTGTTAACGTTGCCCTCGCAAAAACTCGTCGCTCGATTTGATGGATTGAGCGCACACATGAGGTCAGACGCTCCACCACGAGTCAAGTTAGCTAAAGCAGCTGTTTTCGTTGCTCTGCCTTCCAGGACCAATCCATGGGAAGAAAGTTCTCCCGGTCTGTGGGATGAATTCGTATCCCTGCAATCCTGGGAGATTACCTTCACCTCGCTTGCTGGATCCATGTGCATTTCCGTGGATGGAGACAGTGCACGTTTACGCATTCCCTACGGTTTCGTCCTGGCCGATCTGATCCAAGATGCCAGTGTCTCTGCCAAAGCTGTAAAACATATGGCGCATATGGCTGGTGCTGGATGTTACTCGGACATGCCGCCTCCTGAGCCAGAGGGCCCCAAGTCAGTGCCACACTTGACCGTTCGCTTTGGGTACCTCTGTGTGGAAGCACAAGATGATCCCTTTGAAAGCAAGCTGGCACTGATTTGGCAAGTTGGAGCAGAGGCAGTCAAGCAGCGTATTGATCGCGAAGAAGCTTTCGCGGCCAAAGTAGCGGCAATCTTGTCAGCAGAGCCCGAGCTTCAAACTGAGACGGAGGTCTCCAAGGATCAAGTTGCTGAACAGGAATACCAATTCAGTGCTAAGCATACGATACCGATACAAGAGGCAAGGCAGAGGCTGGATGATGTTCACGTTTTGGATTGGACTATGCGGTTGCAACGAGCTAGAGAGCAACGTTTGAGGAACCACAATTTCATTCTCCACAAGTTGTACGGAGGTTCAGTGCCCATTGCATCAGGCACGTTTCCCGACTTCGTCAAGCTACCGCCACCGTCGTTTCACCCACCCCTACTCCGTGCTATGCTGAAGAACCTTTGTCTCACCATTTCACCTCCATCTTTTACCCTTGACCGCCTGCCTGATGTCATGCATGAATTTGGTAGTGGCCTGCCGCGCGAGACGGCGTTTTCACTCCTGGTCCCATTACACGTCCATTTCACCCTGTCATCGTTGCGTGTGACTTTGAGAGACTATCCAATCCCTTTAGCTAGCATCCCTCCTCGAAAGGACTCCAAAGCAGTTGCTTGGACCTTTGAAACCGACCTCATCATCGGCGAAGAAATGGGCACGGATTTGTCCGTCGATTGGGTCCGGTGCACAGTCATAGAGCCGCATCAAACTCTTCATGGTGAAGCACCCTTCGCAATCATGGTCCCCAAGACGATTATGCCCGTCAAGACGTATGCTGCACCAATCATCAAGATTGCGGCGTCTGATCCCACGACAGTGTCGTGGGGTGTAAGCTATGGCCCTGCTATTCAAGACCTGATGAGAATTCTGGATACACTCTCGAGTGCGCCTCGAGATGGTTCGCCAGCTGTAGGATTCTGGGACAAGGTAGCGAAGACCCCACTATCTCACATCGCCACCTTTCTAATACATGCCTCAGATGCGACTCGTTTTCCACTGGACAGTCAAGGTGACTTTTGCGAGTGATGTAAGGCTTTTCATGAAAGGTAATTGCTCATAGGACTGGTGTCATTGTTTCTTTACTCAATTTTTGTCAGGAACTCGGGACCCGTATAACACTATTGACGCCGGAACCGGTTTCGTTCTGGCCTGGCAAGGAAATCCAGAAATACGCGTGGGATACGAAAACTACCAGAAAGAATTGATCCAAGTCATGAGTGATGGTATGGTCATTGGGATTCCTGAGTAAGCTCTTCGTCGTGGTCAATGCGTGCGCCCACTAACGACGCGTAGCCTCGAGCCCTTCAACGCGAAAGTGCGCTCACCCGCTGGCCCAAGGCCTTCTCAATTCCCAAAACCCTTCTTGAAAGTTGCCGCGCGTTTGAGCTCAGGAGTGCGGTTTGGACTTGGTTTTGTCCTCGAGAGATCTTGTGGTTCAGAGTGCTTGCATTGCACGGGCACCGCCTTCCACCGTCAATGTAGATACTTTTCTTTCCGACCACACTATGATGTCAAGCTCGAGAGGAAATCAACACGGCCAGAGTACAAAGTGGGTAAAAATTTGCACTCGGAATATGGTTTCTAATTTGGTTGACCTCAGAGTACCGATGATTCTTTCAATGGGTTCCGATCCGACTTTATCCATCTATCTGTATCTTTAGCGTCGTCCACCAAGAGCAAAGATTTGAAGGGCGACCCGAAATCTAGCAATCTCTATCTGACCCCAAAGCTCTTCGCTCATTTTTGGTCATGGTGCTCCTTGTTCGATGGTGCCCTCACTCTTCCAATCCGTCAAGGCAGCTATCATCCTGCGCGTCCCATATCTCCAAAACTTGGCCGTCACCTCTCAACGCTAAAGTATAGAATATCTATTCTTCATCTATATTTTGTGCACGGATATATCGATGACTCGAGAGAAAGTAAGAGGAACCCTTTCCAGTCATAGCATATCACTGATGTAAACGGCCGTAGCTTGGGTTGACGGCGTCACTCCATGGGTTGGAGTAAAAGGAAAGGTCGACGAATTGCAAGCCGACATGCATCAGCGGGAGGAGGAGTCAACTGTTCCAGGTCCTATTCCCGACACAACCAGAACAATACGACGGAAACCATTCTACGCTGCGGAGCTTATCCTGAAAGGACTAGAACTGCGGACAATGCTCGCAACTTTCTCAGAACCTTTGAAGCGGAATGTTCAAATAACGAGCTCTCCGCAAAGGAGCAATTATAGGAAACACACGAATCTACCTACAATTCCGCCGACGTCTATTTGGCACGACCTTGATGACTTTGTGGAGCTCGACTGGACTTCGGAAGACCTCCCTACTTTGCACTTGCTTCCCGTGGTGGCATGCCCCCACTTCACCTATTTCAAGCGTAACTCGGATCTTTCCAAGTCTGATACACACTCAAGCAAGTTTGGCTCTGAACACTCACACATTTGTTTGCTCGGAAAGGAACCCTGTAAGTCAGCGTCTTCTCCTGGTTTTATTTGCTCTCATGAAATGCCGTGCAGCTGTTCCACGAACACAAATTTCTCTCGCAGCAACGAGGGTCGCCGAGTTGAAAGGCCTCATTGACCAAGAAACTGCCTCCAAGGCTGGAAAAGAACCAACTGTGAGTGTTTTTCAACGAAGGCTTTCGATTCACTTATTCAGAGGTTGGGAATCAGAGATTGATGAACAAGATGGTGTCTTTGCTCGAAGACTACATCGCCGTTCTGCAAGAAGTCGAGATAAAACCGGACTCATCGCAAAACTACCATATGCCTGCTGATATCGTGTCACCCGACGAATGGGCTGAATTCGACAACGTATACCAGATCCATTGCCCCAGTATCTTCATGGATGCCGCAGTCCGGGATGTAAGTGAGCTTAATTCCCTATGACATTGTCACTCATCGGCCGTAGATTGTATTGCAATACTATTACTGTTCACGCGATCGGCGAGGGTTCGAATACCATATGGCAACGCGGTATGTTTTCTCCCTTCCCGTCCTATCCAACCTGCTGAAAAGGTATCTAGTGCCGTCAAGTTTATCCGCGACCAAGCAAACGCGGCTATGATATTAAATGGCAATGATGAAGACAAGGATCGCGTGGGAACTGCCCAGATTGCCGCCTCTGCCCTTCGAAAGATATTGAAAGGCGACAATAATACGAAGACCTCCGTCGACGTGATTCGCGAAAAACAGCCTGATATCTCGGAAAAGATTGACCCTCTGGATGGATGGGCTGAAGGTGTTTCTTTGCTGAAGAGCCACTGCTTCCTTCTCTTGAAGCCACAAATTGTCCTGCGTGGCGATACTCCGACAGATGCCCTCATCGTGGCAGCAGCTCAGTCCAAGCTCCAATCCTTCTCAATTATGGATCTAGCAAACCTTGAAGATCCTGTCAGTGGAAAAGTTATGTCAAGGTTCGTCAATTAAAATTTATCTGGTGTGATACTCGAATTTATCTACTGCCGAAGGAATTACACCTCTCTTAACGGTTTGCAGTGCTTTGCTCCTACTGGCCAGGGGACTGCTGGAGATGGTTCCGTTCCTCTGGAGGTTTTAATTGATCTTCGATGCGAGAGTAATGCGTTCGAACGCCTTGTCCCTCAAACCGATGCCACCTTCCACTACGACAAATTCAATCGGCTTCGATTGCGAAACAACGTGACGTCGATTGTAAGCAAGACAAGCACTCATTCACAGCATAATCACCTCCAAGATCAGACGGTCAGTACTTGCCTTAGGCCTACACACCCTCCCAACTAACGTTCCTTTCAGGATCTCGTTCGAGTTCATATTCCCCGCTTCACGGTCGCCGCCAATTCAGAGCATTTCCAGGCCATATCAAACATTGTCACGAAGCTCGTCCTTTTCTCCGATCCCGCACATAAGACGAGACTAGACAAGCTCGAAACTCTCGTTTTCGCCTACGACTTCACCGATCTGGCCTCGGCGGCTCCGGTTGTTTCTAGCCTCCAATCCCGTCTCAGAGACGCGTTGGAGACGGAGAAGCTCACATTACGCAACCCACGCCGGCTGGAGGACGAGGAAAAGCGGATCGCGCTGCTCCAATTAAAGGCGCACATCTTCCTGCTGTCGGAAGAGCTGAACCTTCTGTTCGACGCTATCAAGATGGCTCAAGACCGGTTTGATGATCAAGCGGACCAGAAGTCGGCTTTGCTCTTGCATGCTTCATCCTCAGAAATATCCTGGAGGATGCTGGACTCTCGAAAGAACCTCCTTTCCAAGCTCGTAGTTTCCAAGATCAACTTCCATTGGCTGAGTCGGCAGGACAGTTCAACGGTCAATCATTTGACGATCGGCAACCTTACTGCGTTCGATGGATCTCGATATGCAATTTGGTCTGAAATTTTGTCGAAACACGACGAGCCGTCTAATCATTCCCTCTTAAAGGTGTGTCGTATCCCCTTCTTGCTCCAAGAAATCTTTCTCACATTGAAGAACAGCGCGGCCTCTTCCTCTTGGCGAACTGGACCATTCTCGCTCCTGTTGGTGGTATCACGATCTACGAATCCTTCGAACTTACCCTGCATCCTCTGCGCCTACAAGTCGATGCCAAAGTCGGGCGGCGCATTATGGAGTATTTCTGGCCAGACCGAAAGGCCCATCGTGTCGAGGACACGCCCGACACAGAGGCTATGCCGAAGACCCCGCTCGAAATACAGATCAAGAGCCCGACATCTCCTCATGGGCGGTCGTCTATCGACTCTCCGCGAGCTCTGTACAGCCCTAAACGTGCGGATTCCACCGGGAAAAATCTTGCCCCCCCACCACTGCGGAAGCTTGGGACTTCGAGGTCATTCACGGATCTTCGAGCTGCCAAGGAAGGCCAGATTGGAGGATCAATCGGATTCTTGAGCCCTCCTGCGTTTTTGAAGAGAACGCAGTCAACTGATTCGGTTAACTTCGCGAGTCTTCTGGATGTTCCGCTCACTCCAGGACCAAGTAGTGCTTTCGAGACTGAACCACTTGATCCTCAGGATCATAGTAAAGACTCTGGCGATGCGCAAGTCATGAAGAGCCGATCGTCACAGAAGAGTTTCGTTCTCGTACGCATTTCGAGGTCAGTACACAACGCTCGAATTTTATGGCTGCTGGCTGATTTGATTGTTTTCCTAGCCTCCATCTACTGTTGAGTGTGGTCAAAGAAGGGTCGTTTGAATGTCACGATGCCAAAATCAAGACAAGAGAACTTGAATACCGCAACCAGACGTGGAGTGTATGTTGCATCCACTTCGTTTCGGGAAATCTCTACTAACACCATGGATTCCAGTTCGAGGAGCTGGTCAATCAATTCATTCCTTCAAACATGAATTGGCGAGGTTGGGTCAAGATGGCGTTCCACCAACCCTTGATTCCTGTTCTACCTGTTGCCCGTGAATTGCTGGCGAAGACGAAGTGGACAGCATCGAAAGGCACACAGCCGCATGATAGCCCGCTGAAACTGCTCCATCCGAGCATGTTTGTCGCGGATGATGAGCATCGGTTGGCGTTGATTGAGAAGAGTGAAGGCTTCAGAAAGCGAAGCCAAGACGGACCATCGAGGAGCCTTTGGAAGAACCCGAGGCGCAGCAAGGATGCTCAAGACCAGCCTCCTCTGCTGACATCGCTTCCTCTGACGGCTGAACCTGAATCGATGGACTCTTTGGACCGTCCTGTCAGTCCCCATGATCGGCCAACCGGACGTAAGAGAGTCAAGAGCCTGTTTAGCAAGTCACCGAGGAATCGTTCGAAGAGCAAGGGCCCGCCCCCTCCTAAAGTGAGTCTCACTCCCATGCGTCGAACATGCAGCACCTATTTACGCTAACAATTTAGCGCCAGTCCGAGGAACTACTGAAGTAAGGAAGCGGGTTTCTGATGTGCACAAGATACATGATCTAGTTGTGGAACTACCTGCATGATTCTCCCTGTATTTTTAACGGAACACAATTTTTTCCCGTGTATCTGGGACTCATCTTATTATCCTTAATTCATATCTAATAGATAATGACATATACTACTTTCTTCGAAGTACTTTAGACGCCGATTAGGAGCTCAAAACCATTCTCTGCAAAAGGCTGTCCGAGGAGATGCTATGCTATTTCTGTTTTGTTGCAAGGTATGACATCATGGCACACCTCTACAAATAAGTGGGCTCCTCAGCGCGCAGCTGTGGCGTTCCGCATAACTTCTCTTCGTCAACTTGTTCCTGCACCTTGCACCTTGAAAGAACAGGACAGACTGGTCACAAATTCCTTGGCGAATCTCGCTTCCGCGAAACCTACACCACGTGACAAACTTCGCTGCCTTTTAGGGGCGCAATTTCCAACTTTGAACACTCCCAAAATGCCATCTATCAGGGTCAAAGGGCGGGCGTACACCGCGCTCGACGATGTTTTCCCTGAACTCAATGTTCACCCTCCCGACTCTGGGACTTCTCAGGACGCGAACCCGAGGTCCTCCCAACTCCAACCTCGCCTTTCGCTTCCGTTCTTACGGCAGACCGATGCACAAACCATTACATCCTCCACATCCCCGGGCCTTACATCTCCTGGACGGCGGCGCTCGTCGACCACAACAAGTCTGATACATGCACACTGCACTCGTTCACCGAGGCTCTCCCAGTTCCGGAACTCTCAGCTTGGAGAAGAAGATAGCCCTCTATCGCCTCTCCGCTCCTCGCCAGATGGCATTTCACCGTCCCAGCCATACCCTGGCGTCGGGGAGATGCTGACAATTGGTGGTCAACAAGCGGACATCCGTATAGCCTCTAGTGGAGAGCCCGGACTAGTCGAAAGTTCCATCAACCTTCCCCATCCCGCCGACGCGAGGAGCGAAGAACATTACTTCAGTGACCACCACCACGACGATGTAGTCGAGCATTTGGATGTTATCGGTGTGTCTACTGTATATTTCAAGTGAGCATCTAATAACCGAATTTTAGACTCTCAGGTTGGCGCTTTTGCGAGTCTCACCAACGCTGCAAATTCAATTGTGATGTCGGTACAATAGCCACCTTCACATCGCGTCTGAGCCCTAATTTTGGCACATAGACCACCCTCGTCTTGGTATTCACGACGGCCTGTTGTTGTTCTTCCTACAGTGCCTCGCCGCAGCGATGGCGGTGAAGACAGCGAACAGTTTGAGGATTCGCTGGATCGTCACGTCGATGATGTCCTGAAACGACCCTCCAAAGTCCGGCGTACTCTTATGGGCGTCTGGTCATTTTTGAAAACTCGTATGTCCTGTCCTTGTCGTATTGAGGTCACTACTAACGCTCTTCGCAGCTATGGGTGTATGTGCCCTCTTTTTCTCACTATGTCTGACGTTGAGCCGTTTCGGAATAGATAATTACCGGGATCTATGGTTTCTTAGTCGGTGTGTCTCCTCTTTCTCATGTCTGTCTATGTTGTACTAAAACTGTCTCTCCAGTATTCTGGGGCGCCGCCATTGTGATATTCTTAGCCAAAATCATCGACTTCCACAACGCCAACACACAAGGATTTTGGGTGGAGGTTTCGTCCCAGGTTGAAACAGGCACGTTCTTTGCCAATCTGCGTTACCCAATGTTTATTCCTTTCCGCTGCCAGGTCTTTTTACCGTCACCAGCATTGGACTTATACCCTACCGCGTTTTAGACACCTACCGTATGTCAACTACGCCGTTTCGTCGGTTACAGGGCCGCATGGCTTATTTGTTCTCGACCAGGGATTTGGAAAATATGGCGTTATAAACGCAAGACGATGAAACTCAGGGAGAAGGCCGGACTTCCGCAATTGTTCGACGTTGATGATCTCCCGGACCCCGTATACGACCCTAATTACGTACACGTGCTGACGGAGGAGGAACAACGCGATCTACACCGCCGTAAGTTCGATCTTCGATTCACAGTAAATTTGCAGCTCAGACAATTGGCTTCTGTTTCTAGAGCAAAGGAAGTTCCAGTACTCTCAGACTTGGTACAGAGCACATGGGACAGAAACACACAGAGTTTGTCTATATTTTTGTTTTTGTCAGATTTCCTTGTAATTCGCGATCCAGGCCTTTCCTATCAGGTACCTTCATACTCTTTATCCAAGGCGACAACCTTAGCGGATTCTTGCTACAGCATGGCCCTCTGGATTTGTTTCCTCAATGACGGTAATTCTATTTTCCAGGTGAGTGACGAGATTATCCACATGTTCAGTTGAATTTATGAGGACATCTAGATATTCCTGTGTGGCACAATGTGGGGGATGAATCGGTGGGTGCCTACTTCGAGATGTCATTTTTCCTAAAGCTTGGCAACAGATTCCAACGTCCGGCGTGGACTACAGGCCTTCTAATCCCTGCCAGCTTCCTGTGTGGCATTGGTGCAGCCGTCGTCATCTGGAGAGGAGGCGAGCGAACAAAGCGGGTAGAAGAGGTCAAGGAGAGGTTACGAGCAGCGCTCGCCGAAAGACGTCCAACGAAGGATGGCCAGTTGCCTCAGAGCTTCAGTCGCAATCCGAAACCAACATCCGCCTCACAGACGCCAATGCTAGACGCCATCGACGAAAAGACACGGACACAGACAATTGACACAGCTACGACTATAGATGAACACATGTCGGTCCCGCCAGCGGGCCAACTCAAAGAACATTCCTAATTATTTCACGATATGTATGTGCGATCTGTAGTTTCTCCCTCTTATCATTATTTTTTACATCATGTAGGGGCTTTCAGAGGACAACAAAATTCTATGACAAACGTTCCAAGTACGCAGCCCAACCCTCTGACATGTAACGTTCAGCCTTGGCTGCAATTCTATCGACTTCTTTGGGGTCGGTGCCATAAATTCCTCGACCGACAATAATTATGTCCGACCCTGTTTCAAGGACAGCCGTACGAGGCGTCCTGTACTGTTGACCCATCGAATCACCTTTGGACTCGAGTCCAATTCCTGGTGTCATGATCAGGAAGTCTTCTGTTGAGACATCGTCCTCCGGGCCAGCACCCACTCCTTCCATTCGTCTTTGGGCGATGAACCCAATCACAAAGTCCCGATGTTTGCGAGCCATCCTGACAGCCTCTTCGGTGTAGGTTCCTACGGCCAATGAACCAGCAGTACTCATTTCGGCGAGAAGCAATAGTCCGCGACCAAGAGGCAGGCCAACTGAAGAGAGACCCTTGATGACCGAGGGACCTGGCACAGGATGCGCGTTTGTTACATGAGCCCAGCTTGAGATTTTGTGTACGCCGCTTGAATATTGTAGAGCAACGGTATTTCCTAGTACAGATAAGATTCAAATGCTATAGATTTTCCAGCAGGGATAACGTACCGATGTCAGCAAACTTGCGATCCTCGAAGTACAAGAAGTCATGCTCTCGACCGAGGTGTTGCAGGCGCTCAATCAAAGAATGGTCAAAGTCTTCCAGGATATCGACGTGAGTCTGGTGACAGGTCGCGTAAGGACAGGGTCAAGCGTGTCTAATTGAAGTTTCTTTGCCTTTATCAGACAGACATAAGGCGCGACTGCCTCAATGATTGCAAGAAGGTCACTAGTGCACGTAACATCGACGCTGACTGCCAGGTTCGTTTTCTTGCGCTCCATCGTCTCGAAGATTAGTTTGGCGGTAGTATTCGTAGCGTTAAGGGCTCGTTCGCCATATGAACGGGTGTGTGCGAGGGAAGCCATTAAAGAGATCGTTAGAGCAAAGAAAGATGTTCAGGCAGGAAGGCCCGGAGATTAGATTGAATACTCCTCCGAAAGATAAGATAACAAAAATCATCATCTCTGAGGCCTTCTGAAGCTAGGTTGGTTCACAGGATGTCTGAAGCCGTCATCCATGAACGGGAACAAGACGACGTAGACGTCGAAAGATACTCAAAACGCGCCAAACTCGATTTCGAACCACATGATCTCCATTCCGAGCTGACCGAAGCTCCACCACAACCACCAGAGACAGAACACATCCTCCCTCCCAGTCATGCTTTGCTTGGAATACCTCTTCCAGTCGCCAAGGAAGGTTCCGCCTTGAACTTCCTTGAAGCAGATGTCGGAATCTCAGAGTACATTGGACGCGGAGAGGCTAAAGTTGAAGGAATCATCAAGCAGAGGTGAGATGAGCATGTCGAACTCGGTCGAAAACTGTATTGATATGTGTATCAGATTTACTGACTTCTTGGTCTACGAAGTCGATTTGGATAGTAAAGTAATCCACCTCAAGTCCTTGGAGAAACCCAAGTCATCCAATGAGGCCTCCCAACCTGCCGCCGCGTCGTCGTCAACTAACCAAGATGAGGACGTGACGATGAAGGACGCTGAACCTGAAGTTCCTGCACCATCCGCAGAACCCAAGGAGGGGGAAAGCAAACCTGAATCAGCGGGAAAGCCAAAACCTACTCCAGAGGACCCGTGGCCAGAGTACTTCACTTCGACGTTGTCTTCCTTTCTCGACGAGGAAGCCGTGGTTCAACTCAAGAAGATGTATCTTGAAGGGCCCGAACCCCCTCGAGTAAGCGATTCTGGCTGGGCAGCCGTGTTCCAAAAGCGGCTCCCGATGGAGCGGATCCCTCGACACCAGAAGTTGAAGAACCCACCCCTGCACCTGAAGAGAAAGGCGGAAGAAATGGTAAACGAGGTGATCGCGGTCGACGGGGCGGTAGAGGAGGGGGAAGAGGCGGCCGTGCAACTGGTAGGGTGGAAGATAATCGAAAAGTTCTATCAAGTGTGCGTATTACACTTGTGCAAAAGTTAGGAAGTCCTGACGATTTTTATAGCCTCTGGCCTCAAAAGACACTCGTACCGCTTTCCACAAAACAATAAGGGAGCTGTTTGGAGGAAAGCTAGAGACAGAAACCGACACTTCTGGTCCTCCTACCGATGAGGGCTCTCGCATTGCCATAAAGTGGGGTAGACGAGGAGGGCGAGGAGGGCGAGCAAACGATGCTGGTAGGTCGCCTTCTTTTACACCGTCTCTTCCTTTTGATTTATGTTCCACAGGCGGACGGGCGCCTCGCGGCACATATCCTCCATACGTTCATTTTACAATGCAAAAAACCAATCGCGATACTCAGGACGCTCTTGGACATTTATCTCGCCTTCTCCATGTCAGCACCAAGGAGCTCTCAGTTGCGGGTACAAAAGACAAACGCGGTGTAACAGTGCAGCGCGTTTCGTTGAACCGACACAAAAAGACGGTAGAGGAAGTCTGGAGCCTTGTCAATAACGCTGGCTCCAGGAGGACTAACACGGAAGTTTTGTCCCAGCGCGGAGAGAGAGGGATACGCATCGCTGATCTGAACTACCGTAAAGCAAGTCTAGAGCTCGGTATGTTGAAGGGTAATGCATTTGTCATAACATTAAGGTCAGTCTCTTGCTTTGAGTCCATATTTTAGTCTGACAGATATTTGTGCAGAAATGTCAAGGTCGAATCCATGGAGATTTTGGACGAAGCTATGAACACGATCAAAAATAAGGGATTCATCAATTATTATGGTATGTTCTTGAAGGCTGACAACCTACAACTTTACTTAGAACTCTTGTTCCTCAGGAATGCAGCGCTTCGGAACGGCCTCCGTCCCGACACATTCCATTGGCCTTGCTCTGCTTAAGTCGGAGTGGCAAAAGGCAGCCCACATGATCTTACAAAAGAGACATGGTGAACACCCTGACGTTGAAGCAGCCCGCGATGCTTGGCTCGTCGAACGTGACTTAGATAAAGCCCTCAGTCTGTTCCCTAGACGGGTCGTTGCCGAAAGATGCATTCTCGAGAGTTTCAAGAAGCAGAAGGGCGACACAAGGAACGTGATGGGTGCCTTGTCAACAGTGCGCCGCAGTTCCCTCCTTTGCTCCCGTCGTGAACCTAAAGGGTTTCTCTTATTTCTAGATCCCTCGGAACCTCCGCCTGATGTACATTCATGCGTACCAATCGTATGTGTGGAATGCGATTGTTTCTGAACGCATCCGTGTATATGGCAGCGACAAGCCAGTAGTTGGAGACCTCGTCTTTGAGAGAATGCCCGTACCAGAAATGGAGGTCGACTCTGAAGGTGACGAATCTCTCCACGCAGACGGTGATGGAGATGAGCATGGTCAGTCCACCCTTTTATCTACAAATTTCCTGCTAAGATCAGCCTCGTTCAGCCGAACAATCGAACAAAAGATCACGAAAGCCTTATTCTGCTCCTCGAGTCAAGACATTAACAGAGGAGGATCTCGATAAATATACCATCTTCGACGTGATCATGCCTCTACCTGGGACGGATGTGGCGTATCCCGGGGGAAAACTAGGCGAGAAGTACCGGGAGTTTCTTCGGGTAGATGGCTTGGATCCCAACAATTTTGTGAGGAAGCAAAGGTAGGCAAAACTCTTCTTCCCTAAACTCCAACTTCTGACGACAAAGCCGTTTTCTTTGTTCTCAGGGAATACACTCTCAATGGCTCCTATCGAGCTATTCTCCACCTACCGAGGGAACTGTCATGGTCCGTGTTACGCTACACTGATCCGGATGTCTCTCTTGCTCAGTCAGACGAAGACAAATTACTCGGATTCGACCCACCTGCTACGGTCGAGGATGGCAAATTCATGGCGCTGCAAATTAATCTCACCCTCGGAACGGCTGCCTATGCGACGATGGCACTGCGTGAGATAACAAAGACGGACACCAGCGCGCACGTCCAAACGAGCCTCACGCAGCAAGCCGAGGATCAGAAATATCGAGGAAGCGGGTTGGATGGCGCAGCAGATGAGGCCGTAGATGAACAGCCTTCCTCTTCGTTCAACGTGGACGCTTTGTCCGGGAGATAAACGACGCTACATGACCGAAGAACGGCTTGTATATTAACCGCATTTTCTTTCCCAATTGATGTCATTCATGAGAAATGCAAAGAGTCGGATTGGTGCAATGTTAGAGATTGTTAAGAATCCTGTATGAGAAGCTTTGACTGTGCCTTCGGAGCGACAAGAATAGCCTAGCTAATTCACAAGTTTCACGATGACCGTCCGTTCGGCGTTGTCCCAATTGATCGAGCCTGGGGCGGTCTCCCACCTAATATGTCGACGTGTAACGTCTTCTCAACACCTATAACTAATGCCTTATTATTCATCTCACACCTAACAGACAACAGCCCCCTGTCGCTGATACAATTATCCTTTCCCTTCTCCCGCATCTCCTAACGCTTCGTGGTCGTCTGCTTAGCCAATGGCGAAAGTCCAAACTGTTGTCTTCCTGTCACTCGTTCTTGACCTCTTTGCTTTCACTATCCCTCTTCCTCTGTTCCCGCGACTGATAGAGTGGTACGCTCTGGTAAGCACTAGTGCACTAGTATTGCTTTCAGGAGATTTAATGCAGTCTAAATAATGTGATAGCGGGAGAGTTCCGTTCCTAATGGCTTCCTATCCCGGACTCTCAACTTCGTGACCTCAATCAGGTCCTTATTCTACCAATCCGGCGCGCATTCTCAAAAATGGGACGTCGTACTCCTGGGAGGGCTTATGGGTTCCGTATTCTCGTGAGTTAAATAAACGTTTTCCCGCACAGGATTGATACCATTCATGTTGCTCGTAGAACACTTCAATTCACAGTCTCTCCTAAAATTGGAACGCTCTCCGACAAGTATGGCCGCAAGCGCATCCTCCTTCTGACGATGGTCGGAAACATACTGTCAGCACTCATGTATGCTATCATGCCGTCGCTCCAACGTATGGCGCCTCGTTGACACAACGTTCTCCGCAGCTGGATCCAGTCCACAACATTCGCGTCGTACATGCTTTCACGGGTCGTGGGTGGATTGAGTGAAGGAAATGTGCAACTGGCAATGTACGTACATCCATTTTTACTCGAGAACCGCGCTAATGCGCCATGAAGTGCTATCCTTTCAGACGTGACGTCACCAGCTACGCGCTCAAAGGCCCTGGCCTATGTCGGCATCGCGTTCGCGATTTGCTTTTGCATTGGCCCACCTATCGGCGCCTATTTCGCGTCTCGCCCTCTTCCACAGTCCGTAAACAGCTGGGGTCCCGAACTTAACGTTTATGCTACGCCCGCCATCCTGACCTTGGTCCTCCTCCTCGCCGAGACAGCCTTCCTGGTTGTTGCTCTCCCTGAAACGAGAGGCAAAGGTGCGAACTTTGTTAAGCAAGAAGATTTCAAGTTGAAGGAGAGGAAGAACGCACATACAAATGGCAATGGCACCCACGTAAATGGCAATGGAAAGCACACCACGACGACGAGTAATGGACCCCCGAAACCCAAACGCACCGTCGAGAGCCGTGTATCTCTCCTCAAAACGCTCCGAAAACTTCACTTCCTCTTCCTAGCCCTATTCTCTGGTGTTGAGTTCACGCTTACCTTCCTCACTTTCGACCGTAAGTCCTTTCAATCCTAATAGAAGCTCATTTATCAACGCATTCGTTCCAGTGCTGGACTGGTCAAACACGCAAAATGGCAAACTCATAGGGTCTATTGGTATCGTCAGCGCCCTCCTGCAAGGCGGATACGTCCGTCGGTCTATGTCACGCGTCGGCGAGGGAAAGATGGCCAAACGTGGCGTATCAAGCTGCGCCGTAGGACTCGCCCTCCTCTCGATCTTCCCCTCCTTCGTCCCAACGTCACCAACGTTCGCACTGCGCCTCCTCCAAGCCGCCGCAGTATGCATGGCTTTCACTTCCGCGACCGTCGTCAACTCCCTGACTGCTTTTGCTTCTCTGCAATGCGATGAGGGACACGTCGACGAATCGACGGGACAGGTAGTCGAGGACCATCCGCAGCTCGCGAAGGGCAAGGCCCTAGGCGAGTTCAGGTCGTCCGGGCAGCTGGGACGGGCTATTGGGCCGTTGCTGGGTGAGTAAATTCCATTGCGTACGTTCCGCGGCCGGGCGTTGGGCGCTGATTGTGTACGACATCCATTTGCATCAGCTTGCGCATCCTACTGGACTTTTGGTCCGACGATCACTTATGGTGTCTCAGCCGTCGCAATGGTCGCTCTTTCCGCGAGCATGAAACCGGTAACCAAAATCAAGTCAGCCTGAATGAAGCCTGGAGTGACGGCGTCAACTCGTGGTTTTCTGATATTGTAGTGCTGATTTATTTTTATGTGGACTCTTAGAACATGCGCGATGTTCCAACAGCACAGCTAAGTATATCTCTATATATAACTTTGTAATCCATTCTTTGTTCTTCTTTAAGAAAGACTTTCCACCTGTCAACACGAAATATGTAGGATGACCACACACGTAGAATGCTGAGCCAAGTGTTCGAGGTGTAGAAATGTGGTATCAAAATACGGGGAGAGTATGTAATTTAATCATTGCAGCTATGCAGCAAGAAAGGGGGAGGAATGCAGATATGCAGTGAAACGAGATGAGTGTAGTAGTAAGATCGGTGGAATAATAATGTACTTCGAGAAGAGGGTATCCTAACCACAGCATCAAACACAGTAATGGGAGGGAGTGCGATGTCAATAACAAGAACGAAACGAGTGTCATGAATGCCATTCCCAAGCGTCTGTAGGTTGTAGATCTGTAAGCGTCGTCGAGGATGAAGACCTGCTTCTTGACTCCACACTTGTCCGTATAGGCGCCGTTCCATCACTGGTACTACCCAGGTCTATGAGCGAAGCGTACTCCTCTTCGTCGTTCGAACTTGACGGATAAGCCCGCCCTGACTCGAGATCAGGCTGCAAATATCGCTCCTTCTCCGGCGGGTAGCCCGACGAGCGATACGCATGCCGGGGTAATGACGATACAGCCACTGGCCTTGACGCGGTCAAGGATCGATTGCCGGGAGGCGCAGGCTGCAGCTCGATATCGGGTGCCTGAGTGAAAATGGCGGGCAAGAAGAACAACACGCCTCTGCTGGGCTGTGACCTGCCGCGCACGGGTGTATCGGGCGGCTCCTCCCTCGCGCCAGCCATCGATGAAACACGGCTGCGCACACGCCGGAACGCCTCTACGAGCGGGCTATGCACTCTGCCCGCATACGGGTCCACAAACGCATCCTCCTCGCGCTCCTGGCTCGGCGTCTCCACATCAAACGGCAAGTGGAGCAAGGGGACGTCCGTGTCGATGGGCGAGCTCGCCTCACTGCTGTCGAGCGGGGACGGGAGCTGCGTCGACGTGCCTGACGAGGCCGAGTACGACGAGCGGCCGAGGTGGAAATGCCAGCGCCCCGAGCGCGAGAGCCGCGGAAGTACGATGTCGTAACCCCCAATCCGCCGGCTGAAGCCTCTGCGCTGCTTGGACGGTAGTCTGATAAGACCAATGATAAGGATGAAGAGCCCAATCCACATCAAGAGCTTTCCCCAGTGACCCAAGAAGCCAATGAAGGCGGCGTCATCCGCGTGCCAACTGCTTCCGTAGAAGTGGGAGAAGAAGGAATGAGGTGCCTCGTCTTCCCGCGCGTTCTTCCCATAGAGCGACTTGGGGAGAATGCGGATGTCCTGGAGTGCCGTTTTTGCGTGTGTGGCGGTATAGAGACCATACTGAGCAGATAAGAACATGGGGCCCGTGGAAAACATGACGGTCGGGTAGTTCAATATCCAGTCGTGGTCAAAATTAATGAGGTTGTGGATTGTCTGCTCGAGGAATGGATGGCCCTTTTCGGCGAACATGAGGTCGTTGGACACACCGACGGGAATAGTTTTGGGGAGGATGGCTGGGTAGACGAGGAGGGGGTCCATGGGGCGCAGACAGCCGATATCAAGGTCGATATAAACGCCGCCGAAGTGGTGGAGGACGAAATAACGGATTGCGTCAGCGCGCTGGATGGGGTACCTGTAGTTGTCGAAGGTATCGAGGAAGTCGGGGTAATACTCTGCAATGAACTCGCGGGAGCTTGCGTCTGTCCAGAGCTTGTACTCGCTGTTTGGGGTATGAGGGGGTTGGGGGCACGGATAAGACAAGAACGCGTACTAGTCGGGCATCATGTCTCTGCATGCCTGGGAGATGCCACGCCAGCGAGGAGGCAGAGTCTCTGACTTCCATGTCTGGTGGATGATGCGCTGGACCCTTTCTACCTGGCCATGGGCGGTTGCATTCCAGCGGGTCGAGTTGTCGAGAACGGGGACCTCGAGTTCTGAGAGATATGCGGCGGGGGCGATTGCGAGATACCAGGTTACGGAGGAGAGGACGACGACTGTGCCTAGGAGGAAGAGGGCGAGGACGGAGAGGAATACATACAAGGCGCGACGGCGGTTCATGGGGGCGGGGGGTCCAACCGCTCTCCTGCCAGGTCTGCTAAATCAAAATTAAAATTCCCTTGGCACACAGCTTTCCCACGCACATGCCGGCTAAGCACAGCTGACACTCGGTCGCCTTCGGCGCTATCTGGTCATCCTATCTACTCAGAGCCTGAATACCCAACGCATATGCGGTTGTAACGACACCAGCGACTCCGTAATTGACACATCCCCCCACGCACGCCCAACATCGCCTAGGTTATCCAGCGCGACCTCCCAGTCCTTGCGCGCCCATTCCTTCCCGGGTCGCCCGCCGCCTCCTTCTCGAGGGCGTAGCAGAAACACTTCTGCACGTGGGTTCGCCGCCTTGACGCGTTTACGCCCATTCAGGTACTCCAGGCACTTCTGCGCGCTCCAGAGCGTGTAATGCTGATATCGGGGAGCGTGTCGCGACAGATTTGCCTCTTTTTCAGGGGTCGTCATCCGACGCACTTCCTCGCCCCCGACCTTACCCACCAGCTCGACCAAGAGCCTTGTAAAGTGGTCGATCACCGCCTCGTGCAGCATATTTAGCGGGTCCTCCGACTTCCACGTCTCAGATGTGTCTTCATCATCCAGCTGCATTCGGTCATCTTCGTCCACTGCCTGCGCAGGCGCAGTAACAGGAGCTGCTCGATCTTCATTCTTGTAGCTCTCCTTGTGGCCCCCGAACTGGCTCAGGTCCACCTTGTCTCCATATATGCCGTATGCAAGTTCACGGCTGCTCCAGAACCTGCTCGGAGTTATACTTGGAATTCCTATCCAACAGAACACCATTATTAGCCTGCGAACCGTTCCTGAATATAAAAAGCCTTCTTCGAGTCTCTCTCACCTTGCGTCTGCGCGTTGATGCACAGATTGTTGTCCGCGCTGCACAGCAGCGTAAACTTCCTCTCCTTGAAGAACATGCAGCAGTCCAGGATCAAGTTGTCATTGTACATCTCCGAACTCGTTATCTGGAACATGTCGATCAGCTGCAGAACTTATACAACAGGCATAGCCTTTGCCTTACACACCTCCCCGGGATCGTGTTTCTTCCAACTCCCAGACAACTTGAGCGTCTCCTCGAGCGCCTGGCCCTTGACGCACTTTCTCTCTCTTACTTTCTGGAGCAGCCACGATGAGCCACGCCGGGCGAACCACGCCAGCCCGTCGCGCTTCTTTTGCCTTCCATTCAAACGAAACGTCATTAACATCCACAGTCAACATCCGCAGCCATTTATTTCCACTCACCCATCGAGCTCCATTATCACCGCCCCAGGGACAACAATCACCACGGGCACCTCTCCCCTTTCCACGTCTTTGACAAACTGCGAGAGCACCTCAAATTGGTGCAAGATTATATTCGTGTCGATTACAAGATACGCTGCGTAGTCTGATTCAGGAGCCTGTTCATCATCGTCAGAATCAGAATCGTCGTCGAATTTCTCCAGTCAGATTGTATGCCTGCCGTGCGTGAAAAAATAAGAGGGCTCACCTTCATCTCGAC
The DNA here is from genome assembly GCA_902728275.1 of Cyclocybe aegerita. Lineage (NCBI taxonomy): Eukaryota > Fungi > Basidiomycota > Agaricomycetes > Agaricales > Hemipholiotaceae > Cyclocybe > Cyclocybe aegerita. The sequence goes on from CACVBS010000028.1 coordinate 633,654, forward strand.
GTCCTCGTTCGCGATTTGGTCGATTTGCTGAAGTGTGGCATGTAAATAGGCATTTTGGATACTTTGGTCTGAGCGTGGCCGATTCGACGTTCAATCGTTCAAAGTCGGGTTCGTTCAGATCCAGCGCGTCGAGAGATCCAGACAATTCCGGGGATCCAGAGAGTTTGGGTAGTTGGCAGTTCAAAGATTGGAGAAAGATGAGGTCACCGAACGTCAGCACACTGCGGACAGTGACATATCCAACAAGCCACTCACCGAAGCCAAAAGCAGACTGGGAGGCCTGAGTCTGATTACCAGGAAAGTTGCTGAAAGACATCGCTGGGTTGGGGTTGTACGAATTCGAATAGCTGCTGCTGTAACTGAAATGGTTCACTGCGGTCAGCATGACCTACGATTAGATGCTTTATAGAGTTCGAGGATTTGGAACTTGAACTTGAGGCTGAAAGGCTTGAAGGTAGAGAGAGGATGGCTTTGAGGTGACAAAGAAAAACGGAAGGAAGGAAACACAAGATCGATTAGACGGTTTATATGTGTATGTTGTTTGAGGACGAGAACAAAGCGCAAGCCCCCGCCTGAGCGTAATCACAACCACCATTTCCTTATGTAGCCTCACTGTCCCTGCTCACGCAAAAAAGATTAAGAATAATCAAGACTATAACTTTATTGTGTGTCTAGTTATACAATGCATATGCCTTATGTATTGTATGGTGTATAAGTGGTTGGTTGGTGGGTTGGATGGATGTAGGATGATACAAATGTGCCGTAATAAAGTAATGCAATGAAGTCCCTGAGGATGCATAAAATCCAGTCGTCGAGGTTTCGACGAGCAAACGAAGGCGAAGTTTAGTCAAACCATTAATCAACTCGAACTTGCGCTTGAAGCGGCTGTCGTCGTCGTCGACAGCGTCTTCTTCTTGAACGGCGGCGTACCCGTCGGATCCTCCTGCTCATTCGTATCTTCATGATCTTCGATCTTACGCTTAACCCCTGCGACCTTGGACTCGGGAGACACATGGGGAGGCGACTTCGAGGCACTTTTCCTGGGTGTTGTTATTGACGGTGGTGGTGGTGTCGACCGCACACCCGTCATCGGAGCTGCGAGGATCTCAGGTGTCGCAGACCGACTGCTATGCGCCTTCTCATTTCGTATTCTCGCAGCGAGGGTGCTCGTCGAGATCATAGCCTCAGCGTGGCATGTTGCATGATAGATCTATCCAGCGACTTATTACTAACCAGTCCTCATATTCAAACAGCCAAAGAACGTACCTTATCATCTTTCCGCACTGCGTTCTTCCACACCCAGTCCTCGTCGTCCTCAAGGAATTCAGACTTAAGCGTTTCCTTACATATCGGACATGACACAGCTTGGGCCTCTTCACCTGGGGGCACGACGACGTATTGAGCTCGCAAATCTGCATCACGCTTAGCTAGTTCGGCAGCAGCAGCAGCTTTTGCATTCAAGGGACCAGATCCATCAGCCCGACCTTTCCCTTTGCCGTCCCCTGAGATATCTTGTATCCAATCCTGCAGAAATTTATTCGTGAGTAAAACTGAAAACCAAACGAGGCAAGTGAACATACCTCAACACCGATGAACCAGCTCCGGCTGTGACCTCGTCCAACATTCTGGTCAGCTTTCCGATTTTGCCTGAAGTGCATGTCAAGGTGGCTTTCCATGTCTTTTTTGCCAGATTTCGTATCAGGAAAACGGAGTCCACACTGTCTGCATTGCGAAGGCTGTCTGTTGTATAAGAATTCTACGATGCGCGGCTTAGCCCTAAAGGGTATGTCGTCAAAATGTGCGCGAAAAGAATATCAATTGATACGCACCTAGCTAGGTCGACCGTGGTAAGGTTAATCGTCTCTGACAAAATAGCCTGTCTATAATCCCTAACCGAGGTCGCTTTCACCTCCTTCGCGTCTTCTACTTGAGGTGGCGCATCATCGGATTTGGTTGGCGTCGCTCCTGATGGTGTCGCGCTTGCAGAGATGAGGCCGGCACTCACGAGGCTTGAAAATAGATTCGCGATGTTGTCGTGGGCGATGACAGGTGGTGCAACAGATTGTGAGATCGGCGGTTCCATCGGAGGAGGTTCTGTCTTGATGACTGGGGGAGGTTGAGAGTATGGCGGCATTTGCGGTGGCACCTGTGGCGGGAAGGGTGGTGATTGAGCATAGTAGGTAGGGACAGGCGGCCGAAGAGGAGGCCGTTGTATAGGCGGCGGTAGAGCACTTCTTGCCAATTGACGTAGTTGAGCAAGGATTTGTCGCAGTTCTTCTTGAGAAACACCGCGCTCAACTAATCTCCGTAACTGGTCGAGCTGATTCAGCATCCACTTGTCATGTAGACAGAAGGAACGTACTTGTTGAAGCACATGGATATGGCTGAGAGGCGTCTTGTCGTAAGGATTGGATTGCAGAGCGCGTTCCATTTGACCGAGCGTAAATTGTAGTTCTGCAAGAACCTGCGCTCTCGATGGGTTAACCTGCGGAAATGGAAATGGTCAGGAAGAATTTCTTGAATGGTAAGGAAGGAAGGACGAACTTGGTTTCCCCAGATCGCGGTTTGAAGGTCGTGCTGCACATTTGGACCGAATATTTCGGTGTGATCAGGTCCTGCAGTGCGCCAAGTAAGGAGCATTTCTTCCATCTTATTCTTCGTGCTCGGGTCCACCTGGAAGTAAGTGTCCAAATATAGAGGGACAACGATAGAAGCAAAGGTCGCAGCATGTGTGTCATACAGGTTTTTCGCGATCGCGTCGAAGAGGTAGAAGCCGATGAGTTTCATCCAGGGAGGAACCTAAATGACCGAAAAGGAAAATGATTAGTCAGCAATCCGCGGGTCGATGGCATGAAGAAAGGGAACTTTGGTCAGGCAGTGGCACGGTGCACCGTCGCCTTAGGACGTCTTTTTTGTGCTCAAATCATGTACTCTAGGTAGATACTACATGTTTATAAAGGCGACTATGCCAACTCCCAAATACTAATAGTTTTTGCGGGGCATTGTTCGAACGATACCAAAGGGGACAACCCACTCACCTGTCTGATGTGTTGCGCAATACAATCAGCAACGATGTCCGCCCATTGCGGGTAGTCCTGAGCAAAAACCGAAAGTTCCTGGATAACGACTTTGGAATTGAACGTTAGACTGGCGAGACGCGCTGAAAAATCCCGCCGAAAGCCAGCATGATCATGGTGGTGAATGGCTGCGGCTGGCGGTGCTGATGTTAGGGCGGACTGTTGGTAGTAAGGGTACAGGGCGGGAGGTGGAGGCGTTGAATAGTTGGGACCACCATACTGGGGCTGGCCGTAAAAAGGCTGAGAGAAAAGGGACATCGATACAATCAGACGTGCTGGGGCTGACGAGCTGGCAATCTCAGGGAACCACTGAAGAACGTCAATTTGTATACCAAGAAGTGACGAAAGCAGGATTCGGGAAGCTGAAATACGATCTACCGTCTCACTCAAGGTGTACAAACGGAGGAGGATGGGTGGATGAAGTATTCGATGGTGGTGGTGATTGACAAAAGAACGGTGGCGGCTTGGCCCCTACAAGACCCGACTTTTAAACTCCGGCTCTCACTGCGATGTGACTCGGCAATGACCGCGATGACTGTGGACACTGCTTTTGCAGTTGAAATGCAGATTGGAACACCCATAGAATAATAAAATTCTGCGTCTGAAAATATGCATTGTATTTACTGTTGGGCAAAGATAATGTAACGAGGAGGGATATGCGAAGGAGGTGAGGACCGGGCCGGGACCCATTCTAAGTGATCGATTATGTCAGCCACAGATCCATCCCTCCACACAGGTCCACCCATCGCCGCCAACCCACCGTCAAAACTATCGCCCAAGGTGTGTTGCCCCGTGCCTCGCCCTCCGTACGCCTCTACGCTGTTCCATGGGACGAGCATGCTCGTTTGATACCAAAACCATTGGAATCGCACAATTGGAACAGATGGATGCGAAGATGGGTCTGTGGATGAACTTGTTGGACTCACTCTATCTTCCCAGATGCGGGACGTCCTCAAGACCGAAGAACTCGAAATTCCATCCAACGTCGAAATCACCGTCAAGTCGCGGATTATCACAGTGACGGGCCCCCGTGGAACACTGACCAAAAATGTCCGACACGTCGATATGGACATCCAGGTGGTGAAGGACAAAACGGTGAAGGTCACTCTGGCTGTGTGGCAGGGAGGCAGGAAGCATGTCGCTTGTCTGAGGACCATTCGCAGTCTCATCAACAACATGGTTATCGGCGTCACCAAGGTGAGTCTTTCTATTGCTCTCGCGTTCTGTACAGGCTCTAAGCGTGATCCAGGGATTCCGATACAAAATGCGTGCCGTCTACGCCCATTTTCCGATAAATTGCATCATCCAAGATGACGGCCATGCCGTCGAAATACGTAACTTCTTGGGCGAGAAGACCGTAAGACACGTCAACATGTTGGCTGGTGTTGAGGTTTCGGAATCGAAAGCCCAAAAGGATGAGCTCATCCTCGAGGGCAATGATGTCGACAACGTCTCACAATCAGGTCGGTACATCCTTACTTTTGCCAGCGTCGAGCCCTGATCCCTCTCCCACCAGCTGCTTCCATCCAGGGCATCTGCCGAGTTCGCAACAAGGATATCCGTAAATTCTTGGACGGTATCTATGTGTCGGAGAAGGGCACGGTTGCTTCAGATTAGACGGAATGTCCTCCAGTCGTTACCCAGAGCATGCATCCCCCACCGTCTTCTCTTCTCTACTTACCCTCAGGTTCACGCATTGCATCTTAAGCGACAATATGAATATGCATTATGCGAAAATTCATTCCGTAAGATATGCGAGGATGATAGCAAGAGGTCAGTCTACAGTGTGGTATCATGGTATGAATGGAATTTTAGTTCCAACATGTCGCCTGTACTCGACGTAGTCTTGTCCGAAAAAGCGTACCAGCGCCCCTTCTTCCGCTAGAAGCAAATCTCAGCGTGAACTTTAACAAGGACTGCCCACGAAGTACCTTTAATACGGGCGCTGAAGAATTTCCAGAGGATGATGGCGAATGCCACGAAAGTCAAAGGATTTTGCAGTACTAACTGGGTTCCAAGAGCCCAATAGAAGAATCCTGCATAAGATGGGTGTCGGAACCAGCTTTCTTCTCTGTGAGATCGTGCTGCAAGAAAGTAGACGGAAGCTTACCCATAAACTCCATTAGTCACTAATGTATGGGAATCGCGTTTTTGAAAGGCGACCGAGTGAGAAAAGCTAGTCGACGCGTGAATCATAGCGGCCGAGCGAAGGACTTGTCCCAGCACGACCAGTACGACGCCTAGTAACACATTAAAGGGATTTCACCTAGAATAATATGGTATGCATTGTTACCGATTTGCGACACATATGGATGGGTTTTGTTTGATGGCCACAGGTAGACCGTAATCAAGTATTCCACCAGCGCTCCACTGTGGGCAATGTGATACATCGAGCCATTTTCGAGGAGATAGGCTTTGCTAACGTGAGTGGACGGCGAGTCATGGGCAAAAAAAGGAACGTACAATCGACGCTGCACTTCTCAAGATTCCACCCCGCCGTTACAGCGAACTCCGCCCAGTGGAAGAAAGCCCAAGAAGCAAGATAAAAGGAAACCTGATAGGTCAACCATCGAGGTCTTGAAAATTCATCGACAAGGGTAGCAAATAGGCCGATTCCGAAAGTTGCCCCAAGCAGAAAGGCGACAGTAGACGAACCAAGAGGGGTGTTAGGTATCGTGCCACGATGGGCGTTTGCGCTGGAAACAGGGTTGGTTTCGAGGGGATTCTGGGTCATATTGGCGCGTTGCCGAGTCCTTTCGTGTAGTCTGTCGAATTGGGCGTCAGAATCTGTCGCCATGCTGGCAGTGAAAGATTATGGAAGAAAGACATTGTGCGCTGAAGACAATAGACGTGTATTTGCGGTTGTTGCCCGTGGTCAATTAGCCTCTTCCAACCGGGCCGGCCTTTCGTTCCGCTCACTCCCTCAACGCGACCACCAGAGGTCCATGCTCTTGCCAAAATGCCGTCTAGAAGGCATTCAAGGCATTGCAAGAAAACTCAAATATCGAAGATATGCCACAGCCTCCTCTCATGACCCGTCCAAATTTCGCAACATAGCACTAGTCGCCCATATCGGTGTGTGTGGTGTGGTGTGGTGGTCTTTCCCTTCAACTAGTTGCTCACACTATCACGTTAGATTCGGGAAAGACCACCCTAACAGAATCTATCCTACTTAAATCATCATATATCTCGTCCTCCGGAACAGTTGACACCGGAAGTACGACCACGGACTTTCTCCCAGTCGAACGCGAACGCGGAATTACAGTTCAGTCTGCAAGCATCCCCGTTCAATGGAAAGACTGGACATTTAACCTCATAGACACTCCTGGACATGCGGATTTCGGCATGGAAGTAGAAAGTGCCAGTCGTGTAATCGATGGCGCTGTGGTTCTCATAGACTCAGTGGAAGGGGTGGAGGCTCAAACGAGAGGTGTTTGGCGGCAATTAGACAGGCGCGTAGCTGAGTTGGAGCTCCATGTCTTTTTCACCTGACGCGTCTATAGATACGGGGTAAACCCGAGAATCATGTTCCTCAACAAGCTCGATAGACCTGGCGCGTCCTTTCGGATGTCTTTGCGTTCTCTATTGAGGCATAGACTCCACCATAATCCCATGGCTCTGACGCTTCCCATCGCATCTTTCAACCCGAAACACTATGCAGAGGGTGAACCTGGAGTGCAGGGTTTGGTGGACCTTGTCAGATGGAATGTCTGGAAATGGGACGAAGAAGGGCGACCTTTGTGCCATTCCCTACCCCGGAACGTCGACGACCTCCAAAATATGGACATACTTCCCTCTTCCCATCCGATTGTCCCCCATCTGGCCCCTGCGCGTACACAGTTCCTCGAAAACCTGTCCATGGTTTCAGAAAACCTTATGGAGCATTTGCTCAACTTGCCGTCAGACCCTTCAGCATACCTCAAGATAGATAGCAAGATTGTCATGAAAGAGCTCCGCCAGGCGTCCTTACAGAATCAAATACTTCCTGTCCTTTGCGGCTCGGCAATGAAGCATATTGGAACAGACCTCGTAATGGACTACGTCGGAGAACTTCTACCGAGTCCTCTCGATGTTGAACATGAAGTCCAGGGCAAAAACCCTCCTGTTCGACTTCTCGCGTGGAAGGTCAATTGGGATGAAAGAAGAGGTTGGATGACATTTGTTCGCGTTTACTCTGGTGAGCATCCTCTGTGTACATTTCTGATGTTGCTTTTACTGAAGAAAAGCACAGGAAATCTTACTCGTCAAACAAATTTGCTGAACACAAACCGCAATCAGAAAGAGAAAGCGGCGAAGCTCCTCTTGCTCTATGCATCTGAAGCCAAGGAAGTCGATGAATTACCATTCGGTTCTGTTGGCGTGATCTTAGGCCTCAAGCATACGCGTACTGGAGACACCCTCGTATCGAGCAACGTGTCCGATAATCTCCGTTCATCGTTGCGTGACGTTACCCCTCCTCCTGCTGTGATGTCAGCATCGGTCATTCCCCAATCTCACTCCGATCTCCAGCTGGTGCAGGACGCCTTGGATGCCCTTGTCCGTACCGACCCGTCAGTCCGGGTGGAGACCCAAGAAGGACAAATGCTGGTTCATGGTCTAGGAGCTCTACATCTGGAAATCGTCGAAGGGAGATTAAGAGACGAATGGAAGGCCAACTTCGAGTTCGGGAGACGACGGGTCAGCTATCGAGAGAGCTTGGGACCCAACGCACCTTCGGCTGGCTGGGACGTGTGGGAAGCCGAAATCGCGGGCAAGGCTCTTTCGATTAAAGTACCTCTCACCGTCCGCAAGATGGAGCCAGAGGAAAAAGGCGATCCGGTTTGGGACGGAAATATCGTGGTGGACGAGAAAAATAGGCCGATACCCGCCCCAGAATCGATGCCTGGGTCGCAGTTAGCTTATGTGGCAGACGGCATCCTTAACTCCCTTTCGAACTCCCCTCATTCCTCCATGCCGTTGACCCACTGCATATCAAGGTCGCCAATCTCAAGACTATCGGCTCTAAAGTTCCCTCAATTGTCACTGGAGCAACGGCTGCTGTCCTCCGCAAGCGGATCCGCGACGCGGCTATGGGCCCTATCCTTGAGCCCTTTGTCTTCCTCAAGGTATCAGTCAGTGAAAGTAACGTCGGAAAGGTTGTCAAAGACCTTACGGAACGTGGGGGAGAGGTCTTGGATCTTGGGGACGGCGCGGCTGTTAACCTGGGTGGAGCAGAAGAGGTTGACGGATACTCTGAAGAAGGGATCTACGTTCCTCCGGATTGGCTCTCACCCTGTGGGACATCCTCCTCGGACTCTCGTCATTCAGGGTCCCATCTCAGGCGCTCTGTGCAGGGCGTTGCCCCTCTGAGCCAGTTCCTCGACTACTCCAATCGTCTACGCTCGCTGTCAGAAGGACATGGTGTATTTGAGATGTCTAATGCAGGGTTCAAAGAAGTGGCCGAGGACCGGAAGATGGAAATTTTGAAGGAGATAGGACGAGCTTGATTCACTCCAGGAACACTACAAAATTACAGTAGACTTTACACCCTTAATGACTGTAGAGTAATAGACTGCATGTGTAACCTCTATTCACAACTCCCTAAACTCATCCGCATCGCCGAATAGAACAGACCCATCCATGTCCTCGTCATCATTGATAGCTCCTGCCCTTGAATCGCCAGCGTTGTGGAGAACGTGGCTGAATTCTATCATACCACCTTGCTCTTCGTCCTCGTCGTCGGAAATGTCAATGACACCCAAGAATACTTGGTCAAGGAAGGCTTTGTTGACGTGTTGACCTGCCGTTCGGCCTGGAGGTCCCGGCTCGTCGTCGTCTTCTGGCAGGAAAAGAGGTTGTTTGCCCTTGTCAGAGCTGCTACCAGCTTGAGATGCTATTGCCTTTCGCGGAGGAGGGTCGAACGGCGTCTTCCTCGCAACAACAGAAGATGTTGCCAATGCATGCCGTACTACAGGCCACGGCTCGACAACCACGCACAGACAGTGTCCGTATATGTTGAACCCTTGGTAGGTCAGGGTAAGGATGGGCTTCGGTTTCTCCTCTTCTTCCTCGATCTGCAGTTCGATTGAAGGCTCCTCTTGCATAGTGATATTATCTCCATCTTGCGGGTCGTCCATATTGACGTCTTCATCATCTTCCTGTACGGTGTCTGCGGTCTTTCGCTTCTTGCTTCTGGTCCTAGAGGGCGAGGTAGCTGTGGCAGTTTCTTTCCTTTTTCCCTTCTTGCTTTTGGAGGGGCTGACCGTCTGCTGTGGCCGTATTGGCCGTTTGGGCTGCGGAGGAGCAGCGCGAAAGTTCCTGGTCTACACAGGTATGAGCGGCTGGAAGTGTTGAAAGTTAACTAACAGCCCATACCTTGATGACGACTGAATGTGGTTCAGTTTTGCGAATGAAATAACAGAACTGATATGAATCTTTAAAATGGTCAGTACAGGAGGCACGGTGCAGATGAATTATCGCCGAACCTCCTCGGTGAGTATCGACAGTAGCCGTAGCCTTCTTGGAAGACGATCCACCTCCTCCAGTTAGCGAGTCTGCTTCAGCCTGGTGTTTCGGTAGGACACTGAAACATAAATACAATCATCAGCTATCTTTCAACAGGCGAAGACGAGAACCGACTGTGGACGAAGGTCCGCTAGGACGTGCTGAAGCACCGCGTCCGACATCCAATCGACATGACGCTCATCCAAGTAAACCTAGGCGGATAGCCTAAACGCGTCAAAAGTGGGAGATGGAGCGAGCTTCTGTTATAGAACTCACGTATATTGGCAGAACGGTGTTCTTCGAGATGCGCAGGTAGTACGAGTTCCGTGTTGAAAACGACATACTTGGGGCGATGAAGTGCGGAGACAAGATGTTTCGAGCTCGTGACCGCGACGCGACATCCAAAACGGGGAAAGCACCCCTATTCCCAAAATACATTCACTAAATCTACTACCTACGGCTACAACGACAGCAGAATGACCGACTCATACTTTACATATTTTCGACGCTCCATAACCCATTTACACAATAACTTGAGAAAATAGACAGCATACATACACTGTAGCAGAAAGAGTGTAATCACTCGTCGTCGGCGTCAGGTCCATTGATGATAACCTTGATGACGCCTTTGCCGTCCTCGCTCTTGCCTTTGCGAGTCGCGTTGAAGGCAGTAATGGCGTCGTTGAATTTGAATCTATTGAGAACTCAGGAATGAAAAGGCTGTTTATCCGGAGATAGACTTACCGGTGGGTGACCAGAGGCTTGAGGTCGATCTTTCCGTTGGCTACGAGAGAGATGGCGAGTGGGTAGTCACCAGGCTGTATAAGTGGTGAGTGGGGGTAACTTGATGAAGGGAAGAAAACATACGCCGTAGCGGAACGATCCCTTGTAGTTTAACTCCTTGGTCATCAAAAGACCCAAATTCAAAGTCACATTCGGGTTGCCCATTCCAACCTGGACGAACGTCCCTCCGGACTTGACAACATAGAAAGCAGTCTGAATCGAAACCTCCGCGCCACTAGCATCGATCACAAGGTCAATCGACTTCTTTCCTCGGTCCTCGATGCCTAGAACGCTCTTCATGTTCGCAGCGTTTCGCCTGCTGTAGTCTGGCCTGCTTTCGCCTTCCTCCGGCTTGAGAGGGAGGTAGGTCTCTGTTGCGGCGTACTTTTTGGCGAACTCGAGCCGAGCGGGGACGATATCGACTGCTATGATGCGGGAGGCGCCGAGGGCTTTGGCGACGGCCATGCAGAGGAGACCAACGGGGCCACAGCCAAAGATGGCGATGGATTGGGCAGCTTTGAGACCGCCCAGGTTGGACACGGAGTGGACGCCGACGGCAAGGGGCTCCATCTGCAAGGACGAGATGTCAGAAATTGAATGTAGAGCGGGTCATTGTGCTGACCATGGCTCCATCTTCGAGAGATACGTTCTCTGGAAGGGGGTACGCAAGATCTGCCGGGAGGCGGTAATAGCGACCGAGAGTTCCGTCGTACGGAGGAGTTGCAGCAAAGACGATGTCGGGGCAGAGCTAACAGGTAGAAGGCGTTGGAAGAAATTTCAGTTAACATATCAGAATAAAGTACCTCATAACGTCCTGACTTGCAGGAGTCACAAACGCCTACAAGCTAATGATTCGGAACAAGCCCAAATGAAAGTCTGATACAACGTACGGCAGGTAGCACCGGGTTCCATCGCTACTCTGTCGCCAACCTTGACATTTTTGACCTTGGGGCCAACTGCAACAGACCATGAGATTTGGGCGGCGGGAAGGGGGGGATGCTCAAACCTTTGGCTACGATTCCTGAGGACTCGTGCCCTAACACCTACGAACAAAGCGTCAGGGCAACATCGCATGCCTTAGGATATGACTCACCATAGGGTTCTCAACCACGAAATCGCCGATACGACCTTCAAAAAGGTAATGGACCTATTATATAGTTAAGAGGAGTTTGGAAGCCTTCTTGAGCACACACATCTGAACCACAGATTCCTGGACGAACGTCAGCGTCAACACAACAAAAAACACGGCGAACGCGAACCTGTCTTCTTCACTGCGACAAGCACCTCGTCTCCGCTGACTGATCGATAAGATTATGAGCTCGGAGAAATACAAAAATTTTGGGATCCTCAGTGACCTTCGGGGATGGGACGCTGCTCGTAGACGACGTCCTCGACGCCGCGGAGTACGAAGGAGGGGTTATCAGACATGTGGGATGAATGGATAGGGTGAAGAGCGGTGGGAGTTAGGAGGAACTGTGGAACCTCTTGGAGTGCGTCTCTGGGTGGTCATTTGAGTGTCTTGCAAGAGCTGCGGTCCGCCACGCCGTTCGAGGGATGCTCGGTGATATGTCGGAGGCAGTAGCCAATCACATCTTGTTCACTGACATGCCCTCGAGCTCTTGCGCCGCCTTCACCAACAACGCCTACATTCTCTGGATCATAGTACAGACGCCTCCCTGGTATTCCCCGACGGCCCACGATCGACGATGATCGAGATGGCCAGACCCACGGCGCTCAAAGTCACCGCAGTCCCGTTTCTTCCACAGCTGGGGGCTAACCGCTTCACGTCCTGGACCAGCCTCAATGATTCTTTAAAGCCCCTCCGTCGGTTTCGAAAATGCACTCTTCCTCTTCACAACTTTACTCCTTGCTGGTCAGCTTTTTATTGCAGCTTCACATCTCACTACACGCGTTTCAACCGGCTTGAACCTCGCATTCATTCATTCAATCCTTTACACAAATTCAATCCTTCAATTTCTACATCATCATGGGACGCATCGCCGCCACAGACCTCATGCCTGACTTCACCGGTCGCTCCCTGGACCACGGTCGATTCCAGCTTCTGGAAAGCTTGGGATCTGGCGCCTACGGAAAAGTCTACCGCGCCATCGACACATCTGGCCCCACCTCCAAGCCCAAGATCTGCGCTATAAAGTGCCTCAACAAACCCTCGCCCGGTACCAAAGAGGATCTCCTTCAAACGCGCGAATTTGCCAACCACAAACTGGTGTCAGGACACCCCAACATCGTCACTTTCCACGATCGCTTCTACGACGGCCTCTTCGTATACGTCGTTCTTGACCTGGTCGTTGGCGGCGATTTGTTCGGTGCTATCACCGAGAAACATCTGTTCCAGAAGAACGGGAGGCTTATCAAGAGCGCTTTCATCAAACTCATCGACGCCGTCCAGCACTGTCACGACATGGGCGTCTTCCATCGTGATATCAAACCCGAGAATGTTCTTTGTTCAAACGACGGCACGGACATTCGTCTGGCGGATTTCGGTTTGTCTATCAAGAGTCCTGTGTGCCAGGACTTCGGGTGTGGTAGCTCCTACTATATGAGCCCAGGTAATTATCGTTCTTCTTCCATGAATTCTATGCTCATCCTTCTGCTTCTTAGAATGCATTGGCAGGGACATCGATGCTGACCAGTATTCGACCCGTCATAATGACGTCTGGGCATTGGGCGTCATCTTGACCAACATGATTACTGGCCGGAATCCCTGGAGGTACGCCACTTCGGACGACGACTGCTTCGCAGCATACATGCGCAACAACGACTTCCTCCAGCAAGTCCTGCCCATCTCGTCGGAAGTCAACAGAATCTTAAAGAAGATCTTCACTATCAATCCTTTACGCCGCATCACGCTCCCGCAACTGCGCAACGAAATTCTTGAGCTAAACGCCTTCTTCATCGCTGAACAGGAGCTGCTGTCCATAAAGACACCTCTGCACGTGGAGATCACGACGGAAGTCGAACAATTCATGGACCCAATGTCCGCACCGTACAAGCTCAACCTCGTCCCCGCTGCCTCGAATGTCGAGCTGGTGGATTCGGACGAGTACTATGTCTTCGCCAGCCCTAACGTCGACGACTTCGTTCCTAAACAGCGCCCTGTTGCTCCTCCTGCTCAAACCTCTCCCATCCTCCAGTCGAGCTGCGGAAGTGATTTTATCATCGTCGGGTCGACCGAGTCGCTGTCGGTCCCCGCGTCCGCCTCCTCAGGACCAGAGAGCCAAGGGCCTACTACACCTGCTGCGCGGGCTGTTGATCTCCCTGTTGATATTTCCCCAGTTTGTGACGACGTGGCCTTGGGTGATCCTCTTGTTGTGTCAATTATGGGTGTTCCCAAGTTCAAGGCGGCGACACCTGGTCCCAAGACAAAGGCCGCGAAGGTCTCTACTGCATTCCGTTCGGCTGTCCAGCGCATCAAAGGTCTGTCTGGCGGCAGCTCCTCATCCTGATTCGGTGCTGGGCACCCTTTTTTTTCTCGTGTATCGGACACTACCAAGGACTTCCCAAATGCCAACAAAACACCATTCGCCTCTTCTGTGCTCGTTTTCTCATACTAGTCACTGATTGACCAGCATCTGAAGGTATGAGCTACATTTTTCCCTCTCGTTCAAAGCTCACGCAATTATAGCTGGCGTTTGGCCCTACACTACATGACCGCGACGACATATAAGTACGTTCCTACGGCCGGGGACCGCTAACTCAAAGTCGTCTCGCGAAGAAAAAAAAGTATTTAATCTTTATCTAGGCTTCTTGGACCCTGTAGAGTATTGTACCTATATCCCATGTAATAGTTAGAGCTCGGACTCGCTCTCTTTTCCTTCTTTGCTCTCAAAAGTTCCACGACGCGACTGGCAAGTTTCCGTTCAAAAATGGATCATATCCTTGGCCTCGAGCTGATGGCAAACTTGAAACAAAGAGACGAACTCTCAGAAAATTGGATCGCGTCAGAATGATACCGGTGTTGCAAATATCGCGAGCCGTGTAGAATACGGAATCCCCCTAAGGCCTAGAGAAATGGAGGATCAGAAACCCTGATCCTGCTGTGATCGATTTGCCGATTATCAGCAGGGTAAAAGCACGTGCGCCTTTTTAAAGGTCGAATCGTCGCAAAATTTGGAACCACTTCCTTCCTTCCTCCCATCTCGTAACAAAAAAAAATGGTCCTCTCCAGCGTTCTTGGGTTCCCCCGTATCGGTATGCGCGGGTTTATCGTGACTGTGATCTCTTGATTGACGCGATTGTGATGCGACTGTGCAGGTGCTAACCGTGAGGTGAAGAAGGCCGTCGAGGCTTACTGGGCTGGAAAGATCTCTGCGGATGATCTTACAAAAGCCGCTGCTGAGGTGAAGAAGACCAGCTGGACAACCGTCAAGGCCAAGGGCGTTGACTTCGTCCCCAGGTATTTATCGGATTTTCTAATCGCGTCAATCGAGTGCTAATCAACTTTTTTCTTTGTCTTTGATAGTGGCGAGTTCTCCCTCTATGACCACGTCCTTGACCACTCTGCTGCATTCAACGTCATCCCCAAGCGTTATGTTGGACTCGGTCTCTCTCCTCTTGATGTCTACTTCGCCATCGGTCGTGGCCGTCAGTCCGAGGGTGTCGATGTTCCCGCGTCTGAGATGAAGAAATGGTGAGACCTTGCGTTATTTTGAGACTTCGGTTGAAACTTACCCCATTTCTTCTTCAGGTTCGACTCCAACTACCACTTTGTCGTCCCCGAGTTCTCTGACGAGACCGACTTCAAACTCAACTTCAACAAGGCCGTTGAGGAGTTCAAGGAGGCCAAGGCTGCTGGTGTCAACACCCGCCCCGTCGTTCTTGGACCCATTTCCTTCCTCGTCCTCGGAAAGGCCAGCAAGGACGCCAAGCCCGGCTTCCAGCCCATCAGTTTGCTCAGCAAGCTTATTCCCGTCTACGAGACTCTCCTCGCTGACCTGAAGGCTGCTGGTGCCGAGTGGGTTCAAGTCGACGAGCCCATCCTCGTTCTCGATAAGGCTGCTACCCTTGAATCGCAGTACGCTTCCACCTACGCAGCCCTCTCCAAGGTCGCCCCTAAGATTCTCCTCACCACCTACTTCGCTCGCCTCGACTCTAACTTGGCCTACGTCGCCAAGCTTCCCGTCGCTGGTCTTCACATCGACCTTGACCGTGCCCCCGCACAGCTCGATGAAGTCCTGGCTGCCATCAAGCCCACCCCCATCGTCCTCTCCCTCGGCCTCGTCTCCGGCCGCAACATCTGGAAAACCGACTTCGCTGCTGCTATCAAGACCGGCCAGAAGGCTATCGATGCCCTTGGCCTGGACCGCGTCATTGTCGCTACTTCTTCATCGCTCCTCCACACCCCGGTCACCCTCGCTTCCGAGAACAAGCTGACCCCTGAGCAGAAGGACTGGTTCTCCTTCGCCCTCGAGAAGGCTGCTGAGGTTGCCACCATCGCTGCCGTCCTCTCCGGCTCCCAGGACGCCGCCGTCGCTGCTGCCCTTGAGGAGAACAAGGTGTCCATTGCTAAGCGCCGCCAGTTCGAGAGCACCTCGGACGACACTGTTCGCAAGCGTGTTGCTGCCATCACTCCTGATCAGCTCGAGCGCAAGAGCCCCTTCACCACCCGGAAGGAAATCCAGGCCAAGCACCTCAACCTTCCCAAGTTCCCCACCACCACTATCGGTTCTTTCCCTGTATGTTATATCATATGATATTCATTAAATGATTCGGTCTAACCAATGCTTATCTCTTTAGCAAACCAAGGAGATCCGTCAAGCTCGTGCTAAGCTCGGTAAGGGCGAGCTCACTCAAGAGCAATACGAAGACTTCATTAAGAAGGAGATTGAGACCGTCGTCCGCTTCCAGGAGAAGATTGGCCTCGACCTCTTGGTGCACGGTGAACCTGAGCGTAACGACATGGTTCAATACTTCGGAGAGCAGCTCCAGGGCTTTGTCTTCACCCAGAATGCCTGGGTTCAGAGCTATGGCTCCCGCTACGTCCGCCCTCCCATCATCGTCTCCGACGTCAGCCGTCCCAGCCCCATGACCGTCAAGTGGAGCAGCTACGCCCAGAGCCTGACCAAGAAGCCCATGAAGGGCATGCTTACCGGCCCTGTTACCATCCTTAACTGGTCCTTCCCTCGTGCTGATGTCTCCAGGGAACTGCAATCCAAGCAGCTCGCCCTTGCTCTCCGCGACGAGGTCATTGATCTCGAGAAGGCTGGCATCAGCGCTATCCAGGTTGACGAGCCTGCCATCCGTGAAGGAGTACGTCGGCCGAATTCTTTCTCGCTAACTTTTGCTTACCTATTTTCGTTAGCTGCCCCTCCGTCGTTCCGACTGGGACGCCTACCTCAAGTGGGCCGTCGACTCCTTCAAGCTCGCCACTGCCGGTGTTACTGACCAACTCCAGACGCATTCTCACTTCTGCTACTCCGACTTCGACGACATCTTCCCTTCCATCCAACGTCTCGACGCTGACGTCATCTCCATCGAGGCCTCGAAGTCTGACATGAAGCTGCTCAACACCTTCAAGCAGTACGGCTACTCGAACCAGATCGGCCCTGGTGTCTACGACATTCACTCTCCTCGTGTTCCCGGCGGCCAGGAGATCAAGGACCGCCTCAAGTCCATGCTTGAGATCCTCCCAGACTCCCTTCTCTTCGTCAACCCTGTAAGTTATGCGATTTGGAATCTCTCTGAAGTTGTGCTCACAGTATTGTTCTAGGACTGCGGTCTCAAGACCCGTGGCTGGAAGGAGACTGAGGCCTCGCTCGTCAACCTCGTTGAGGCTGCCAAGTGGGCTCGCGAGAACTACGCTTAATTCTCCCTCAATCTTCCGCTTCAACAGCGTTCGCGATCTGGTTAATTTATGGCGCCTAGTCTATCCTTCATAGGCTAGATTGCCTTGACCGTTCCGTGCTTGTGGCGATAACTATTGGTCTGCAGCTTCCATACTGTGATGACCCAGAAAACGAAGGGGCGCGATGCTGCGTTACGGCCCGCGGAGCGCTTCATTGAGGAAGCGAGGACCTTTGCGTGTGTTGTAGTTGTAGTATTCGGATTTCAACAATCCTTTGTATCAGATAGCGTTCTTGAGTGTGTACGCAATCCATTGGTGATGATAATCTCGAAGCTTAGTGTGGGACACAAATGGTTTTTGGTTATCAAAGATATTCTATAGTTTTTGGATAAATACAGAGCACGAAGGGATAGTCCGACGAGAGCTTCGATACCAATACAAAAAAAATTGCTAATAGATATGTCCGTTGAGAAGAGTCCAATGCTAGGTTCATACCAAATCTAACTTTCCAAGTGTAGGTGAGGGTGTAAATCGAATTCCTCTTTTCTTTTCATCGCCCGGATGGGCTAATTGAGCAGTAAGCTCGAGTGGTGGGCATCGGTGCGAGTCGTGCCGGATACGGTGACGAACTCTGCGCACGGTGGATGCGAGAAGAGAGCTGAAGCGCCTGCCTATTGGCAGGTGCCAGCAAAAGGCGCGAGCAACACACGACGCGGTTTGTGTGGTGGTGCTGGCGTGCCTGTCTGACGAGACGCGTTGAACGCAATTTAACGACTCGGCGCCTGTCAAGATGGATCGTCAGTGGTGAAGAGACAGCGCTCATGGCGCGTATCTGGGAACGTTCGCAGCCGAGGAGCCCCGTGAGTGGGTGCTGCTTAGTCAACGCCGAACCACTTCCTGATGGACGACCTGCTGGACTTGGAGGACGAAGAAGACAGGGACGCCTTCGACGATGCGGTCGAGGAAGCAGAGACCGATCGGTTTTGGTTTTGGTTCTGCTTGGAGGAAGGGCGGAGGATGAACCCGAATTCCTGGTACATCTCGTGGGTCTCGCGAGAGGACGCGGCGGAGGACGGAATGAAGAGGTTGAAGGAAGGTGTAGATGAAGCGGTGGTCGGGAAGAAAGAGTATGAAGAGGTAGCGGAGTACGACATGGCGGCGGTGGTAGTAAAAGTGGTGAAAATGGTTTGGTGAGTTAAAGGGTTGTAGACACAAGAAAGAGCGACTAGTCAAAGTGCTTTTGGTGCGTCGGTGGGTGAGGAAAGTTGAGAGAGAAAGTTGTCGAGAAGTGGGTTGTGGGGTGAGCAGCTACTGGAGGAGATGCTGGGGAATCAGGACATGCGGTAGACACGCTTTATACACGGGCGGAGGCGACAATGAGGCATTCGAACAGTGGGCGGTTGAACCAATCCAGGATGGAAAGAGCGGAGCAGAATTGCCAGCTTTGGCAGGTGTTTGATACGATTGCCCATGGAACGAGAGCCAAATATTGTCGTCAAGGAGACGGCCGAGGTCAGGCGGATTGGTCTTACCCACGAACAATGCTCGGCACTGTTCTCGCTTTTCTCAACTTGAGGATTGGTATTGCATTGCTGGTGCGTTTTGCTCGTAAGGGTAAGTCGCGATACATCGAACAAATAATGCGCCACAATAGCTGGCCTTTTCCGTCCTCTACTCTTCACCTGGGTTCTTGTACCGCCTGAGCGCTCTGTCTCTGGATTCGCTGTGCGCGACAATAGGAAGAGGGTAGCCCAATTTATTTGCTGTCGCGGCGGGCGGGTTATGCAAATCTATGGACGAGATTCAGACAATGGATCCCTAAAGACAAACAATGGTACACACCAGGTCCGGCGAGTTTTCGGAGCTCGGGCACCCAGTGCCGGATGAATTCGCCCGTAGGGTCCACCTAAGAGAAGAATGAGTATTGCGATACACCTCCGAGCTTTAGTATCGAGTCTGACCTTGGAACTCTGGTTGTAGGGATTGAAGATGCGGAAATAGGGGCATGGGTCCACACCCGTGCTCGCACACCACTGCCATCCGCCGTTATTCGAAGCGAGGTCGCCATCTATTAGCTTCTCCATGAAGTACTGACGCCGATATCGTGGTCCGTGGATCAGCCATAATATCCCATACATAGGAAAAAGAGCAACTCACACGTTCGCCCACTCTCCAATCAATTATCAGGTCCTTCGTCAAGAACATCGCTGTGATCATCCGCGCTCGGTTATGCATCCACCCCATCTCGTCCATGCACCGCATCGCAGCGTCGACTACGGATACCCCAGTCGTACCGGTCTTCCATCTTTTCAGCGCTTCGGAGTCGTTGCCGGACGAATCTTCGTGATTCTCCCACACGACATCCGCAAACTTCTCCAGGAACGGGCGTCCCATTGACACTCTAGGAAGCGCGGCCAAAACGTTCGTGTAGAAATCTCGCCATGCGATTTCCTGGATCCATCTGCCAACACCAGAGTTTCCGTCGCCGTTCACCTTGCCAGTCTTCCACTTGACCATCGTGGCGCGGACGCATGCCCGCACAGAGATAACCCCAGAGGACAAATAGAGGCTGCAGAAAAATGAATATAAACTTGTCAGAATAACGGCATTCGACGTACCTAAGGCGGCTCGTAGTGTCACGATCAGCCCTGTCTCTCTCGCTACCGTACTTCAGAACTCGACTCGCTGTATCGGACGCCTCTGTACCGCTGGCCACAGGATCGACAGCGCCGAGCTGAGAAGTGCGTGCCTTCGTCGCAAGGAATGCGTCAAGCATCTAGAGAGATGTATCCTTCAGTATTTATCTCGGGCGTGTTCAATACGGAGCCCACCTTGGCCGCAACTTCTTCGCCCGCTGGCCAGACCTCCTTCATTTTCTCTCTATCAGCGTCATCCAGACGGAAACCTTCAATGTAATCCGGTACTCCTGTATCGAAAAGTTTTGCAAATATCTTAGACGAACGAACATTCTCGTCATTCGCTACCGGGTCTGGACACTCTTCTAGATAATATGGGATGTTCGCATTCAGCGTGGCAATCCAATTTCGCTGATACGGGGAATATACCTAAGAAGAGAGAGAAAAGTCAATAAAGAGTCAAGCCAATTTTATCCAAACATACAGCGTAAGCCTTGTCCTGCTTCGTCACGATAATTCCAGGTTCGATGACGCATTTATTATGGAAGAAATTAGCCTGTATTCCTTTGGTAGCTGCGAGCTTGCATATTTCGAGATCTCGGCGTAACTCATCGACCTCGTATTCGATGTTGGCGAACAGAGTGGTCGCGTCATATTTCTCGCAGAAGGAGAGCGCACAATAAGGGATGGTCTTTCTCGGGATGTGCGTGACAACTTGCAGGGGGATGTGGAGGTCCGAGAAGGATGTCTAGAGTGAAATATATGTCAATGAGAAAAGACGCCTTGACCTGCCCGGGGGACACACCTTCAATAAAGCAAGATTCCTAACTGTGAAGTCGATTCTGCGTGCCCCTCTATCATGCGCAATATAATCTTGCGGGCTGATAATGAACAAAACGATAAGTGGAATGCCATCCTTTTGAGCCTGGTCGGAAGCACGGCTGAGTGCTCTATTGTCGTGAACTGGAAAAAAAGGTTATTAAGGTACACAAGAGGATAACGTGCAGGATCCTCACTTCTGAGGTCGGCCATACGCATCCAGTACACTACGCATTCGCCTTTCTTCGGCTTTTCGACGACATCGTCTAGCGCGTCCATCAACTGTGAAAAAGGGGTGTTGGCATCGACGGCGGCAGCAGCCTCCGCCGTCGCTATCTTGATAGGGTTGAATGTCTTAGACGTGCGTGCGCGTTTCGCATTCGAGTGGCCTTCCTCCGCTTCCGGAGCAGGCGACATTTCGCGTTTGGTCATCGTAGGAGGCAGGTAGGAGTATCTTCTTCTAAGGGCAAGGGGAACTGGAAGTGGGCGTGTTCGCAGGGTGTTTAGGACGTGGTGCATGCAAGACACTTGACGCGTTCGATGCTGCTTCTTCTAAGCCAGCTTCAGACTCAGAGCGCGATCAGGGGGAACGATCATAAGATTACACGTGACGGCGTAATTTACAGACAGGGGTTGCTATGACATCATGGTTAGGTGGGTGACGACGCGCCGTCTGCTTCTTCCTGTTGTCTCTTACACGCTTCAGCCTCTTCTCGTTCCTCCGCCTCGACGACTTCGACGTCCAGTGGGAAGGTCAGGATGGCGGCGATTCCAGTCAGTTGGTTAAGTTCTAGGATTATGTCAGACAGAGAAAAAAAAGGTAGAATGAAGAAAAGGGCTCACGTTGACCAGATTCGTGCATACTCGAAAAGATCACCACTTCGCCGCCCTTTTGCTGAACCGCCTCGACTACAGCAACATACTTCTTTCTCGTCGTGGGATCACTTGACCTGTATGACGCGTCATAAGCAAGAAAATATAGTTGATTGGATCGAAAGCATTGCACACCGGAAGAGGTCGTCAGATATCAAAAGTGTCCCAATTGCCCCTCTGTCTGCGGCAAGGCAAACGTGGTCGGGGCCGTACCAAGCTCGCATCTCATCAGTTCCAAGCATTTTGAAAAACCTTAACAGCGATAAGCAGTCGGCAGTCGGACAATGTATCAAAGAAGAAAACCTACTTATCCAGAATCATTCCTTCCCTTGCAAACTTAGTTTCTTTCAGCTGGTTTGCAACCTGGATCGGATGTTAGAGGCACAATTTCAAGGGTGCTAAAAGGCTTACCTCTGGGCTCTTCAGGACCTCGACCAAACTATGCACGTGTGGGCTGTTGATATGAACTTTAATGCCCTTCTCCTTCATTGCTTTTTGAAGCATTTTATCGCCTCTCCTGCCCGCCTCCGTCACGATATAGTCGTAGACAGCATCTCTAACCCAGCCTGGACTGGCAATGACGATGGCTCGGAGGCCCACACTGCCGTATGGGATGTGGCGAATGAAGGAGTCGTATAGGGTGGAGTAGAATTTTACCAAAGCCTTGTCGTGTTGCGATCCTCCAGATTTCCTGGGTATTGAGACCGATATTCGGTGGGTAATCAAGGTCATATGTTGAGAGAGCAGGCAGAACGCGGCGACACCCTCTCCACAGACGACGGCTCCGACCTCAGCACCTTTTCCAGGTATAATGGCCTCTTCTACGCGTGCGACGGCGACACTGTCCCATCCATCGGCTTTCTCTATTCGGACGTCGCGATTGGCTTCTACGTCGAGTGTGTGGAAGGCGCCGAGCTTCACGTGGGCGTTTTCTGAGATGACGCGTCCAGAGATATGTAGAGCTGCAGACGTTGTTCCGGCCGATGATCCTCCATCCTGGTCTGTGCTCTCGGTATTTGAAGCACCTGGAGCGGCTCCAGACGAGAAATCTACTCGGCCGACTTGGATAGTGAGGTTCAGACGGACGCGATGAGATTCAGTTGATCCTGTCGAGGATACGTTTTGCACTCGCCTGCAAAAGTCGGGGTCAGCGAGACGGGGGTTCAATCGAGTGCAAGAACTCACCGAATGGCTGGCGCACGAACTGAATCGCCTGGCTGTATCAAATTGTACAGATGCCACATATCTTCGTCATCTTCCGGCCGCAGGGTGACATGTCCCTACAGACCCTGTCAGGATTCAACCAAAGTGCTTGCAAGACAAGTCAGACGTACCGCTCCGTGTTTATCGATGAATTTGTTGACCAATTTCATTTTATCGTCTTCGAAATCGAGTAATATGTTTTCCAGGGAGGAAATCGCCGGGTGGATGCGAAGGATAGCTGGGTAAGACGGTGGGTCGAGGAAGGGATCATATCCCGGTGTGGTCAAGGTGCAATCATTTGCCCCCGATCATCTCTCGGCCAAAGTGCCACACTTTGGCCACAATTGGATCAGACTCGTTTCTTCCTACCTCCATCATCGACCATCGTCGCGTCGAACGCCCTCCATGTCAAGGTTCTTTCTTTGTGCCTCTTTCTGAGGATCTTCAGTAATACCTAACCGTCCAGTAGCTCAAAAGCAGCTTCACTAGCTACTCGCCTTGCCGAACCAAACAATCCCAATCGAAGCCGACGAGATGGCAGTGACGAAGAGGACGACGAGGACGCGATCTTCGCAGAACTCGAGGAAGAGATCGAAAATAACTCCAGTGCCGCAATCAGGGAGAATGGCCTTCAAATACTCAAGCAAGAGTAAGGTGCCCCTTACCAACTGCATGAGACCTTGCAAAGTCCTCATGTTCTTTACGCAGAATGAAACGAATGAAGGACATGAAAGCAAACGAGCACGGCACATATACCGAAATAACGGACGAGAAAGAGGTCGTGCGAGTGAGTGCGTGAGTTCTGTTCTCACCGATCCCTTTGTCTTCGGTGCTAATCTACCCTTCGTAGACGAGAGCCTCGATGCGTTATTCATTTCTACCACACGAATTTCAAACGCTGCGAAATCATGGACAAGCACCTAGCCGTGCGTCGTCTCCTTTTGTCCGGGCTCTTCCAATTTCATTGACTCCATTTCATCCAGAAACTGGCGCCAAAGTACTATAGCACGCGTTTTGCGCGTGTCTTCGTCGAAAACGTCCCTTGGCTCGTGGAAAGATTGGGAATCAAGGTCCTACCATGCGTAGTTTGTTTCGTCGACGGAGTCACAAAGGATCGGTGCGTCAGTCCATGGGTGCTCACCCCATTATACTTACCGGATGCTGTTAGTCTAATTGGATTCGAGGAACTTGGAAATCAAGACGGATTTGAGACAGCTGCCCTTGAACTGAGATTGCAACAATCAGGTTGGCAGTGTTCAGACTGCGAAGTGTGCATATCTAAGTGACGTCTTTCAGGTGTGATTTTGAAAGGCAATCCCAATGCCCTGCAACCTCTATTCAAGGTTTCCTCAAGCCGACAGAAAAACGACGACGACGAAATCTTCGATCTATGAAAATATTGCGTCTTCCAGTTCGATCAGCCATTAATACAACCACGTACAGTAAAATAAAAATACAAATAATGATATAAACCAGCACACGTCCTTGTCAACCCAGGAGACGGAAACGAATGATCGTCCGATGGCCTGGTAGAAAGCGATGAGAACGGTCCGGAACGACGGCAATCTCGAGTTCTCCTTGCATTGTCTTCGCAAAGGTAGAGATTGAAATCCCATCGTTCTCCCGCATTGGCTGAAGGATCGGGACTTGGTAATTGCAGACAAATCGAATGGAGACCCCTCCGCCGTCCAGCACAGATACGAGTCGTTTCGAACTTCAAAAAGAGAGGTTGTTAGATCACGGAGGTGAAAAAAAGGCTTGATTATGATTACTTACTGGAATTTAACTCTACCTACGCGCTCGAATTCCCTCTTCATCTTCAGTGCATTGCCATCGATCTTGTCCTTGTGTCCAACAATATCGAAATCAACAGCGACGATTGAATATTCGCCATCGAAGGCGAACATAGTCTTCGCGGCTGCGACCTTTGGCTCGGCAGACTTGAACAGATAGAAGAGGGCCTGCCCTTTGAGGAACCCGTTGAGTCGATTCTTGAAGTCTGCCAGGAGAACCACGAAACATTTGTACTGAGGGTAAGGGGTAGGTCCATGCGGCTTCGAATGGGCTTGAGAAGCCTGACGCAATATGGCTTGTGCTTCTGGTGCGTTCCCGCTCTCCTTGACTAACCACAGTTGTCTTCCCATGCATTGCTTGCACAGACTTGATGTTGGTTTTCCTTTTAGTACTACACCACAGTCTACACTTTGACACCTTCCTAACACAGGGCCACGCTTTGGAAGACCTGCCTGCATCCGACGTAAGAGATGGGCGGGAGAATAGTAGGATGGATAACGCACCAATGTTCGAAGAGCCTTCGTTGGATCCAATTCTAGCTTATTCATTTCCAAAGTCTCAGGCTCCGTACCAGTGGCATCCTTGCTGACCTTCTCCAGCCGCTTTCTCTCTCGTCTGCGAAGACGGCATAGTGCACACATTTTCCACCGGTATTCACTGACGGGTGGGATGATGTAGGTGCAATCGCGAACAGAACACAATCTAGCACCGGCGATAAGGGTGACTGGATCCTGGCTAATTTCCTGAGCATCTGCGAGGAAGCCCTACCAGGGGATGAGAACAATTGCACAAGAGTGTGAGCAGCAAGACGCACACCAGGGAGGGGTGGGCCCGTATTTTGCACCCGCGCGAGCTCTTCGTCCAGTCGAGTATGCCTGCCCTTCAAGTTCTGTCGTCTGCGCTGATATTCCCGGCCGCGAGCTCGGCACATGACGCAGGACTTCCACCGATAACTTAAAGGCAGGAGCTGGTTGCACTTTGGCGACCCGCACTTTCTTGAGTAGATACCAGTAGGGCGAGCTGGGATACGGATTTTGAAACCAGAGGTCGTAGATTCATCCTCCTTCAAACCAAAGCCATAAGAAATGGAACGCCGTGACTCAGGGAAATGCCTACCTTGTCCGATTCAGCTTCGTCAGACGCGACTTCAGATTCCGTTCGGGTTGAATCGGTTAGCTCAGAGAGGTCGCTGTCCCAACCACTAATCGTGTCAGTTACATTGCGGTCCATTTTGTCGGTCAGACTGGGGGTTGAAGAAAGTGCGTTGGATTCGAAGGAGGCTTCACTTTGCTTGTCGGTAGGAGACGTGGGCGGTCGGGCCAAAGGGACCTCCTCTTTCGTATCTAGTTCCGGAGAATCTTGTTTCGACTCTGCTGGCACAGCAGGCGCTCCGTCTTTCGACGAACCCTGGATGAAGGACGGGATACCCTCTGCCACAGTTTTGCAATCAGGGTTCGCGATATTCAGGGGAAGGTCGTCATTTTTGATATCTTTGAGACGGGGGATCTTGATGATCAGTGCCTTTGCTCTGGATACGTCTGGGAGCCCAGATTCTTCAGATATTGCAGACGTCGGTGTCAGTCGGTCTGCCCATGTCACAGATTTCTTCTTGTTTCTCTGCTTTTCTCCTGGTGCTTCTGAGGTGGTGGTGGTGGTGGTGGTGGCGGCGGCGAAGGCGGAAGTCACATGTTCCCCATTCTGTTGGCTTGCCTCTGGAAGGCGTTTCGCCTTCATTGATTTCCAATCGCGCTTGACACACTGCAAGCACCTCGTGGCCGAGGAATCGAAGAAAACAATTCCTGTGCAGTCGGGGCTTGAACATAGCTTAAGCGCACGAGGAGGTTTTGAAGCGACATTCTTCTTTGGCTTCAGAGTATCTGGTGCAGTCTTCGGTACTTCCTCACTGGGCGTAGATGGATCTGGCGGCGGGGACTGAACTAATGATGTGGGCTGAACAAGTGGCGTAGGCTGCATAGGCGGTGCAGGCGGTATTGCTATTGTGGGTACGATGACATGAGCTAATTTCTGACGTTTATTCGGCGGTTCAATCTGGGAAGACTCTTTGGGACTGGATGTCTCCGCCGTTGCCCGCCCGGACTGAACAGATGGGTCCACGCCTTCGACCTGTTATCGTCAGTTAACTAACGTCGATGCCGAATTAGAAAGTTCACGTACCTCCGGATGAGTCAATTCAGCTGTTTTCATTTCAACATCTCCATGAGTGTCCCCGTTATTGACTACTGGGGGTTGGTGCTATCAAAAATCCAAAATCCATGAGACATTCCGAATGGTTATTCTTTTAGTTTGGAAACTGACTGAAATAACAGAAAGGGTGTCGTTGTCCGTACTTTTTGGGCTTGTCACTTCAACAGCATCCTTTGGCTGCGACATTTGAACGAACGGGAACGAGATCGGAGCAGGGTGCTCCTTGTTGGGCATCTGTACTCCCTGTTCCGAAGGGCATGCGTTCTCGGCCCAGCAGCTCGGACAGACTTTCCCGATGTAATGTCGCGGCATAGAGGATGTGCATTTATAACAGATGCGTGGGCTGGTTCCAGTTGAATCGCCTGGTACGACGTGTTGATTTCCTTGCAGCTACGAAAAAGTTCAGCGCCGACGACTTGTTTATAAGCAATTTTCGTTACCCGAAGCCTGGGTACTGATTGAATTAGTTCTCCACGAGAGTTGAAGTGTTCTAGCATAGGAATCCCGGAAGTGGAGGCCAGAACGCGTACGAGACGCGTAGATTGAGGGGGAACTATAGTCGAAAACCCATGATGTTGTTGAGATGGAACGATAGAAGATGGGACATGTCCGGGGCCAGCGGGGAGAGCCAAGCTGGAGCCAGACTATTGACGATGTCAACATGGAGGAGAAACAAAGAACCTGAAACTCTTACAAAAGACGACTGTGGGGTGCCATCAATACTCAGCTCACCAGGTTTCAGAATCGGAATTACGTACGACGTGCTCAGAAAGCTCGCCCGAGGGCGTAAAGATGCCAAATCTCCCGTTTGACGCGCTTTGCGGGGCAGAAAAAGACCTCCGCGACCGCAGCTTCGTGGTACAATAATTGCATATATTGGTCTTAGATATCGCTGGAAGGGTTCTCTCGCAGTTCCTTTGAGAACACAAGCGGACTTTGCCTATGGAACTCATTGACGACCCGACACGTGTCGACAACAACTGCGAGTTGTGCACCTCCATGACGCAAATCACCTCCTATTTCGCGATATGGGAGGGTCAGGTCGGCTACTATACGAGAAGCGCTTCAGTTATGCATTTTGAAGAGAGAAAGGTGTTGGACATACCGCCAGTGGCTGAGTTGGGGGAGGAACTGGTCGCCAGCAAGGTGCTCAACGCGACAGAAAAAATGGAAACCCCTCATTTGGGTCGAAAAACTCGTCTATAGATTACGAAATTTTAGAGTTCTGCGAAATCAAGGGTCTATTGCAACCAGCCGTCGGCATTGATGCCAGGGCTGCATGTGCGCGCGATTCCGAAGTTTGGCGATAGGCGCTCGAGTAAGCACGACGCTGCCAAGCCAACCTACGATTGGGCGCCGAAGGACTGCAAACGACAGAGCGGTGATCATGGCGCTGGGGTATATATTTTCTGGTAGTAGTGTTACACTCAGGGCAAGGCCATCGATTTTCGAATGGTTGTAATCAAGTCCCACTGGTCGGTATCGCCATGGATGTCGAAAAAATTGATGCCTAGCATGCCCACTCTCTTTGCGAAAGCTGCCTTCATACTCAACGACTCCAGGTCGTCGTAGGTGATGACCTGACGAGAAGCAGTTGAGCGTAGAAACGGGGTGTCCGAGCAAGAATCCCAGCGTCGTTCAAAACCGCCACCTGCCGTGAACGACACCGTATCTCCTGAAATGGATCGTACTAGAGCACCCTGAGCAACAAGTTCCCTGAACTGGATCTGCCCTTCGGAATCTCCGTCGTCGTTGATCACCTTGACTGCATTTGAATCGGCTCTCGTACGAAGGCGCTGAGTAGTGGACGAAGAAATGTAGCCGTACGAAGGTAAGCCAAGGACCAGTTTGCACGGCGGAAACCCAGCTGAGGTCCACGAGTTGTAAGCAGCGACAGCATTTGCGCCAGGCTGCGTCGAATTGCCGCAGGCATCGCGAAAGGGTGCGTTTGGTCCTGGTTTCGACGACGCTAGAGAGGAGGACATTAGGTCGTGCATCAGCGATTCAGCTGACGAGGCAACTCACAACCCCACACATCATAGTTCATGAGGACAACCCAATCCAACACCTGTGCAAACCCTGAGACGTCCATTGAAGGATTTCCTTTGCTATTCGTGAAAGGAACTGTCTCTACTGCGGCACTTAAACGGGCTGTAGCTGGTAGAACAGATCTAAGGAGTTTGAGGAAAGACAGGAAGTTCGCCGAATCGTTCGAATTGACGGTATTCTCATGAGCTCCTTTGTGACCAGGGTACTCCCAGTCGAGGTCGATCCCATCCAGATTATAGGTCTTGTAGAAGGAGGCAATATTGTTGACCAACGTTCTCCGGCTCTGGTCGGTAGACACAGCAGGGGAGAAATGTCTAAGAATGGTTGGTAAATAGTTCGTAATATGTCGCCGGGATTGCTCACTTGCTTCCTGTCCACCCTCCAATACTCAGCTTCACTTTTGTATTGGCTGCATGAGCCAACGAAACGAGGCGTTTTAAGAGTTTCGGTGCGGTTTGTGGCTCGTCCCATTGCAAGGCAAATTTGGTGTTGGGCACGGCGAAAGCGAAGTCGATCCAGTCAAATCGTTTGAAGTCAATCTTCTCCGGAGGGAAAGTGAAGCTGACCCAGTCAGGATAATATCCCATCACAAGTGCCCTGGAAGGACACCCATTCCTATCTGTCCCATCGGAGGTGGGAGTGCGGCTGGAGTTGAAGTCGTTGGAGGGACCAAGTATAGGAATGATGGCTATCGGATCCTGAGCCTGGCCAGGAAAGAGAACAAACGAAGGTTCTTGAGAAGGTGTGAGAGAAAGAGTGGGAACGGAGGTGTTGAAATTAGCAGCCGGAGGTGGAAGGGGAAGAGAAATTGGGACGTCGCGTTTGTTCTGGCGAAGTTGATCCAGAGGGTTTCGACTCGGTTCTCGTAGGCAGAAGAACACAGGAAGTAGGTAGATGAGAAGACCTGCACAGCAGATGATTTCAGTGAGACGCAATGAAAGCATGTTGACTGCTTTATCGAGTCGAGAACGAGGAAAAAGTTAAGCTGGCTTCCCAGCCCATGAAACTGGACTTTGTCAGACATCGGCCTCCCTCATGATCTGGCCTGGGATGAATTGCACAGGCGACTATGTCGAGAAAGGGGTCTTCGATAATGTGGCCGGCCGAAAGCGATATTTTTAGAATGCCAACGAGCTGCTGACAACGAGCAGGAGTTTACCGCGACCACAACTCTCCTCGCTCTCCGAAATTATTACTGTCCTCTTAACCACCCTTTCTATACTGGCGGCATGCTTCACGTCGTTCCTCAACAAGCACCTGCTAATAGACCTGCAAGAGGGAAAGGCATCCTCGAGGGGTGTTATGATTTTACTTGAGCACGACCATGGCAGCCGTAGTCTCACTTTGGATGGTCACTGATTGGTGGCTTCAACACAGTGTGTAGCGCCAGACTGTCAGCAATTTCGGAGGCGGAGAGGATCCCATGAAGAAATGTTTTGGTTTGGGTCTCGAAAGCTTCGAATGAAGAACTTAAAGGGGTCTCTACGGAAGCTTAAGGGGGTACCTCAACTATGATGGTATGGCCTACGGCATACTACGGATTTAGAGTG
Source organism: Cyclocybe aegerita (assembly GCA_902728275.1). Lineage (NCBI taxonomy): Eukaryota > Fungi > Basidiomycota > Agaricomycetes > Agaricales > Hemipholiotaceae > Cyclocybe > Cyclocybe aegerita. The sequence goes on from CACVBS010000028.1 coordinate 663,931, forward strand.
CTGCCTAGAGCTCCATAGAGCCTGATTCATTTTTCATTTCAGAGCTGAAAATCCGGTTTTGCTGATGCCACTTGTCGCAGGTGAAAAGGCTAAGTGAAGTACTAGCAAATAACACAATGTAGGATTACTACTACAGCACGGCCGGAGAAGACGGCGGGCAGACAGACATTGCCTATTGTCACTATAATGAACCTGGTCTCGCCCTTTCTGACCAGTTGGGCGGTATCCTCTATTGCGATGAACGTCGGGCGCGCCTATCATCACCTGCCATAGTCCGGTCCGACTAAGGTCGTCCCCGCCATTCGATTTCTTCCTAGTTCTCCTCACCGCTGCTTGTTCGCCTCACCGCCCGCTCCCGCCCTCGCCCAGGCTTATTCCATCCCATTCTCTACGGGTGAGCCTCCTTCAAGTTCGCCATCCCGATGCTTTTTCTCCTGTTCGCCTCTGTTCGTTCTATTATTAGATTGGACTATAAATTTATAGGCCCTCGTTTGCTGCATCCTCGAAGTTATTTCCACAATTACCGTCTGTGCTTCATTCGGGTCAAGTTCCTAAAAACATCCATTCGACGGCGCGTTTCATCTCTGCGATGTCACGGCCTCTGTGGCTAACCCGCCGGAGGATCTCGTTGAAGGTGCTAGTGGTCAAGTCTGGTTGAAATATCCTGATCGACGTCTCGCGGGTTCGAGGGCTCAAGCGCTCACCTTTGGACGTTCAGCTGCTGCAACCTAGCACGCAAACTCGATGTCAGTTCCATGGGTCCCGGACAAAAACCTTGGTTATAGTAGGTAGATTGGTTGATTGATGCTACGGATCACCAGCCCGTGTCTTTTACCCAGCTGAAGCCGAAGACGAAGCCTAAGATCCCCCTAGAGTCCTCGTAGGTCCTCGTCGTCTTGTTAAGGATGCAATGGATGTGCAAACCTATCCTTTCATGATTTTTTTTTTGGTTGAATTGAGTGGTCTGCATGGCTGTTGGAGAGGTGGCGAATTAACTTGGAAGCCATGGAGTTCTGTCATGCAATTCACGGTAGAAGGTACATAGGCTGACATTAGTGTAGCTAAGTCTCAGGGCAGGAAGTCCTGGCTTGGACTTGCCTTTAAACTCAAGAATAAAGTTGTTCATTGGCCATTACAACAGGGTACTTTCAACGAGACGGTCGACAAGAATTTCGTTATCGTAGCCCATGATGCACTCTGGCAACCACTCCCACCAGTCACTTGCATCGTCAATGCTTCGGGTGTTCATCGCCTTCAATACCTCCCAATATTCAGGGTAGAACCCGCCCATCTCCCAGTCTATGATCCCCAAAGTCAATTCCGCGCCATTGATGCTGATGATGACATTGCCGGGATGTAGATCACCATGAGTGAGCAAGATGCGATGGTCACGTCGCATCATGGACTGTACCCATTTTCGGTAGCCCAGAGAGGCGCGAGAAGTTCGGGAATGAGTGAGGAAGTCATTGAACTCCTCCTCAGTGTGTATTGGGTCGGAACTGATGCGCAAATCCCTCCGGCAGTCCTTGCAGACTTGTTTGCTTGATAAGGATCCCATCGGCGACCCGGAGGGCAAGTGAACCTTTCGGAGATCTGACAGCATTCTGTTGAGCAGGAGTCGGACAGCATACTTTTCTCTGGTAGGCATCATGGGCCAACGATCCTTCAAAGTCTCCCCATGAAATCGGGACATAAACATACATGATATAGTCCCGACCAGCATAAATCCCATTGGGCGCGGGGCAGCCACCGTAGGGACATGCTCTTGCAGGAAGTGCAGAAGCGTCAGCTCATCGCTGCTGCTGTTGCGAACTAGTTTGACCACAACTTCTTCGCTGAGTGCCACAATGGCGCGTTGCCCACTCAGGGCCAACGGTTCCTTGTTGGAGAAGACACGAAACAACACTTGTGCGATCTCTGAACCACCGTAATCGTGGTGACTGATTCCAAGAGTAGCAAGAACTTGAGGAGCAAGAGATGAAATGATGTGTGTCGTAGTGATGCCTGAAGACAGGGATGACAATAGGTCCGGCGGGAAGGATAAACGAGGTTGAGAAATCGGGGGCTGCACATAGACGCTACAATCTACTTGCTTGTTCTTATTCCCGGCTGTGAAACATGAGGCTATCGATAAGTTCTACTGTGCAGTGTTTCGCACCTGCAAGTTTTACACGTCGTTTGTCGACTCGGTCGCGCAGTCGTGGATAGGACATGGACAGGTCACGGAGCGCATCCTCCAGGTCCCCCGCAGGGTCGGCTTCAAAGGCCTTTGCCAAAGCGCGAAGAGCAGATGCATTGAGTCTTTGATAACCATTCTCCATGCTGAGCGAGCACTGTGGAGTTGCAAATTCAATGGTTGTGGAAGAAGGGAAACAGGCGATCAGCAGATGATGTCAGGTTCGAAATTCCCGTGTTTAGTATTGATCTGGTATTGATCGATGATGAATTGCACAAGCGCGTGTCGAGAAGGGGTCGGGCAGCATTGAAAGGTTGTGCACACCGCGCGCAAAGAAATGGTGAGAGAGTGATGTTTTTAGAATGACGCGTCTTCGTACTTACGATGAAATCAACATTCCCACGACCGAGCTGCCCGAGTTCCTCTCCACAACCACCAAGTTCTCGACCACAAGGCTGCCCTAGGTGAAATGATGCAATTTCAACGCTTCTACTCTTCAATTCGATCCAGAAATACAACTCCGGTGGTATTTTACATGTGCTCATCGTCGTGACTGGGAGTCCCATGATTCCACTCGTTTGGCCTAGTGTCCAAACCTTTGCACTATAAATTACAAACGGGCGCGACATTCAAAGCTATAGTGTCTTTCCACCTTAGTCTCAAGGATCAGGCTCTTCTGTCATGAAAATAGTATCTTTGTATAGTCGTTTCATCTCGTGTCTTGCAGTGGCAAATGCCGCTGTCACCTGGACCGCGACGCCCTTCTCTCCTCCAGCCTTCCCGCTGGCAGTGCGTTCGCCGTATCTCTCAGCCTGGCTGCCGCAGGGATCTGGTAGATTTGTCCTCGTCGCGGACTGGTAGACGCTCACTCTACATTCTAGGTGCCGCTCTGAACGACGTTTGGCCCACTTTCTGGACTGGTCAGGTATGGGACGTCAATCGTCCGGTTTTTGGAAGTGAAATTAACGACTCTCATTAGATCCTTGGTTGGGCGGGCTTCGTGAAAGTCGATGGGAGTGCATTTAGTTTCCTTGGTGCCCCGAATGTTCCTGGAGCAGCCTTTAATAAAGCCGTTCAGAAATCGTCAAAGGTTGGCTTGCTTGCTTTCTTTTTATGAAAATGTGCCCAAGTAATGGCTATCACAGTTCACATCTACGCAAAGCGTCTTTGTTCTTTCGGCAGGGCCGGTAAACATCACGATTACCTTCCTCAGCCCAGTTGAGGTATGCAAATTTCGTCACGGTCAAGGAGGTTGTATTCATTTTTCCAAGCCGACAGACCTCGTCAAGCAATCGATTCCCTTTTCTTATATGGCAGTCTCAGCAGCCTCTACCGACGGAGCACCCCATTCTGTCCAAGTCTATTCAGATATCAGCGCCGAATGGGTTTCAGGCGACAATTCACTCATCGCGAACTGGAGTACGACCACGGGTAGCATCATAACTCATCAAGTGCAACTTGCAACCCCAGTGCCGTTCTCAGAGATCAACGACCACACGCAATGTGAGCACAACGTTGACACCGCCTGAGGTCACCTACCTATGACTACATGATCTAACATCAGAGCATCACAGATGGCTCTGCTTTCTATTCCACTCCGAACGTAAGTGACCGACGCCACGTTGGTGTTTTCTCTCTGGGTCTCAACCATCAATGTTAGACTGCGAGTGCAACCTTCCAATCAGGCGCTGACGTCGTGGTTCGAGCGCAGTTCATCAACAGTGGCGCCCTTCCCAATACGAGAGACACCAACTTCCGCGCGGTTTCGAACAACTGGCCTGTATTCGCCCTGGCGCATGACCTTGGCGCAGTCACAGCCTCGACTGAACCTGTGGTATTTTCTGTTGGGCACATCCGCGACCCAGTGATACCATACATCGTTGCGAATGGAGCGATTCAACAGAGGCACTTATACGCCTGGAGCCAGTTCTCCAGCCCAGCCGACATAGTGAATTCCAATCCTCATCCATTCTCTAAGCTAAGTACCTTATGCTATATTCTCTTTCTGTAGATCTCGTCTTTCTTGGGCGATTACAACAACGCACTCGCCATAGCCCAAGCCTTCGACGCGAAAGTGCAGAACGACGCCAACAAGATCTCAGCGGACTATACAGGAATCGTAGAGCTTTCGATACGGCAGGCATTTGGAACCATCGAATTCACCATCTCCAAAAACGCCAATGGATCGTTCAACGCGAATGATATTCTTGTATTGATGAAAGGTCAGTTCGCGTCTTCGACCACGTAAACAATTGCGATGTTTAACGCTTTATCAATCAGAGATTTCTAGTAATGGAGTCAGTCATCCCCATCTTCCGTCTTTCGGTTTCTTCATTCACACTCAAACTCCTCATAGAACATGAACACCGTCGATGTTATTTTCCCTGCCTGGCCCCTTTTCTTGTACACGAACCCAGCGATCGGGAAATATCTGCTTGAGGCGTTGTTCAGGTACCAAGCAACGGGACAGTATCCTAACAAGTTCAGCATCCATGACCTTGGTAGGTGTTACTTTGAGGACGTAAGGATTGGTGTTAATCCATTCTTATAGGCGCGAGGTACCCGAATGCTACTGGCCATAATGATGGAAATGACGAGCACATGCCTGTCGAAGGTCAGTTCATGGAATATAGAGGACTAGGTACGAGGAGCTGAAGTCTATTGGTGCAGAGAGCGGGAATATGATCATCATGTCATTGAGCTACGCCGAAAAGACCGGAGACCACTCGCACATTCAGCAATACGTGAGCATCATTTCCAGCCAACGCTTTCCAGCATGCAGTCTCTGAAACCTATCTTCTTCCAGTCGGCCTTGCTTGACCAATGGACCCAATTCCTTATCGAAGACTCCCTGATCCCAGCGAACCAAATCAGCACAGACGACTTTGCAGGCCCACTAGCCAACCAGACGAACCTCGCCATCAAGGGCATCATCGGTATTCGAGCTATGGCGGAGATCGAGAATATGCTAGGAAACACTGCGAAGGCGGCGAATTATTCTGTAAGCATTTCTTCCGTTACTCGTGTCCCGTCTCGACGTAGACTTGGTCGTGTGGCTGATGCTGACGTCCGTGCAAGGCAATTGCGAGTGACTACGTCAGGCAGTGGCAAACCCTGTCGGCGTCGTCGTCAGGCCAGCATCTGACGCTCTCAGTGAGTCACTTAAAGCTCTTGTCGATCGATGGCGCTGCCACTGACCGATGGCTTATATGCTTATATAGTACGGCAACTCCTCGAGGTACGTTGAAGTTGTTCGGAACTTTGGGTGGCGGGTGGCGGGGCGGTCCCTGGTATAGGTGTTTGAGATCTTAACGTTAATGCTAACGTTGGGCCTTTTTTGAATTTCGATTTTTAGCTGGGGCTTGTCGTACAACCTTTTCGCTGACAAGATGCTGAAGCTTAAACTCTTCCCCGAGTCGGTGTATGCGATGCGTGCGTGCTTTCTCTCCTTCTCCATTCTTCCATTCCAAAACACTGACTCCTTTGTTAATCTCGCCTTAGAAACGGCTTGGTACAAGACAGTCGCTCGTGAGTCGCCTTTTCGAAGAAAAAGAAGAAAGAAAAAATGCTGAATGATCGAATGCCATTCTCCTGGACGTGCAGAGCCCTTTGGCGTGCCGCTGGACACTCGGTAAGCATGCATACATGATCGGTAGTGGCGCGTATGAAGCCTGCCTGTTCTCGTCCGTTTCACCCATGCAGGCACACGTACACGAAGTCTGGTACGTACTTCCTGTAGCACCAAGTCCATCGCACTTGGTTTGATGAGCACAAACTTACGGTGGTATGGGCTTAGATTGGGAGATCTGGACCGCCGGGATCATGACGGACACGGCTGGACGCGACTTGTTTATCGGCGCGGTGAAGAGATGGGCGTCGGATGGGCTGAGCTCGCAGCCCTTTGGCGACTGGTATGAGACGACGGACGGGCGCCCACAGGGGTTCCGTGCGCGTCCTGTCGTCGGGGGACATCTTGGTACGTGCCGGATTTCTTGCTGTGGTGCCCATGCAAAAAAATTGATAGTACTGATTGGATTCTTTTCTTGCTCTTTCTCTTCTGATCGGTTGGTGTGAACAGCACTGGTGAGTCTTTCCCCGCAATTTTCTGTTTGTTGAGTAAACGTTGCTGATGCGCCACGGCATGGACGGTTGTTTTTGGTTGTGGATCCATCCAGCTTGTGCTCTGACGCCGATCTTCTCTCGAGCCTCTGAATTTAAATACCCACGACTCAGTGCTCAGCGCTCAGCTTCCAAGAAATCAAACACTCGTTTTTTTAATTTCTATCCCAGCAAACCCTTCCGCACCCATGTCCACGAAATTTGCCTGCGCAATTCAATTGCAAATTTGATGTCATCGACACAAGCTCGGGTGGTGTTGCAACGTGCTAAGGTCGCCCTCGGGCCTCGGTCGTGTAAGCATTCACGATCGGTTTTTCGCGTCGCTGCGTGGCGGGCGGCGATTAGGAATGAGACATGAGAAATTAGTAGCCGGCCTGCGTGGATGCCTGGAGGCTTGGAGGCGCGTCTTGCCGGACATGTGGGTGTTGGAAGGTGCGCTGGCAAGCCCTTGGGCGTGAGCTTGGGAACTGAGGCTGAAGCGGTGGGGAAATGACTCGGAAACCTGAGTATGAAGTATGATTCATGAATTCAAGAAAACTTCTGCTCACAGAAGCACTCAAGATTTCGAAGCGTGTGTGCTGGCAATACATAATGCGCCTCGATGTAATGCTAAGAGCTAAGAGTCCAAACTTAGAGCCCGACGCGCTATGATTGAATTGGAAAACTTCGCGTTGGCGCTAAAGCCCGCCGCCGCCGACGCTCGTAGTATTCGTACCAATGGATCGGGAACCGCACCCGGGCTCACTCCGACTCTCGAGGGCCGCAAGTCGCGACGACGACGACCGTAAGGACCGCAGGCTCCGAGGAGGATGCATTCTGATTTTTTTCTTTCCTTGGTTTTCGGTTTCTACCGCCACACCACGCTGGTGCAGCTGATCGGCGGGGTCTGGCCTGCACGGTCCGTCGTCGCGTCGTCGTCATCGTGTGGTGGGTAAGTATGTAGGTAAGGTCGCCAGCGCGAAATGGCGGAGACGGCGTTGGCTGAAACAACATCCGTTATGGGCGCGGTCGACGTGGCCACTGGAAATCAAAGGGCGCCTGGCGGCGCATCGATGGCTCGAATTAGGCTGGCGTGCGTAGGGTAGGGGACCCTGATCGACTTGGGGCACTTGGGCTTGGCTGGAACGCGAAGTTGACGGTGTAGCTTCGAAGGCCGCATTTGGCTCGAGGCGTACTTACCGACGCGAGGCATACACGAGGCGGCGACGCGACGTCGATTCATGGGTTCAGGTTGAATGGTTGTTCATTCCACCAGAACTCGCGTTGCTGCCCGCCGTGCATGCACAATTACTTACGTGGGGTTGGGTAATTGGAGCGCGGCGCGTTGGACATGGACGTGCCGGACGTTGGGTGAGAGGAGGGTACTGGCAACCGGGGACTTGATCGGTTTTTGTGGTGGGTATGCAGTGGTCAGACGACTGCTGGGTACTAGACGCGCTCTGAGAGCGGTATTTCGTGGAGCTCGTGAATATTTAATGAGGATCCGGGCGTTTCTTCGCGCGTCAGACTACTCATTGACATTTAGTGGTGTGCTGATAGATGAAACCGAAAGGGATGGAGGACAGGAGTTATTGCGGCACCGCCACAAATTGGGGTTTGGCATGACAGAAGGCAAGTCTCGATATCGAGTGTTGTGTTTGAGAAGTGTGTATTGTACAGTATGGAGAGTCTCTGTGTCCGGAATAGTCGCTGCTTGTTCCTGTCCTGGAACAACGGAGAGGGCGGTGGGCGGCAGCCTGTTCCGAGTCGGGCACAAAGGCGGGAATTTGACTTGACGTGTGGTTTGTTGTGAGAGATTCACGGGCATTCAGTCGCATTCGGAGATTGCTTCCATATCGGGACCACAACCGTCGACGCATCTCAGTTCATCTTCAGCCTGTAACCACCAAAGTATAAAATGCAGCACGCACCCCCGCCGCGACGCCTGCCAGCTTTCGTCCCTCATGTCCTTCTTCGCCCGCCCCGACTCGCCCCCGCCCCGCGCGCCCTCGCCCGACGTCCTCCCTGAGCCCCTCCCCTGCCACCGCCACCCCCGCCGCGTCGCATCCCAGCCAAAGGTCCGCAGCCCACACCACTCGCCCGCCCTGCCCCCCGGCCTCCACGCACGCACACGCACTCTCCAGTCGGCCCGCTCCGCAGACGTCCTCAGCATACGGTCAAAGTCCTCCGACGACAGCCACAGCAGCGTCCACAGCCTCACCATGCGCCCCGTGAAGACGCGGACCACACTTGGCGTGTACGACTCGCCCTCCCCGCGGTCAACACCCTCCACGTCGCCTTCGCCCACGCCCTCGCCCGCGTCGTCCTCGAGGAACAGCCCGGACTTCACCCGTAGACACAGAAGGACCCTCTCGGTCGTCGTGCCCCACCCGGGCTCTTTGTCTCCAAACACTACCACGGACTCGCTCCTGCCCCCGGTGCCCTCTGTCCCTGCGGCATACACATACACCGGCCCAAAGCACATCATCTGCCCAAAGCCCATGTCGTTCACGCCCATCTACCTCCCGGACATCGAGGAGCTGTCCCACCCCCCGCCCGTCGCGCCGCCCAGGACGACCGTGCGCGTCAATGCGGTCGAACAAAAGAGTCCCACCGGCACCACCGCGAGCAAGACACCGAGCCCGCCTCTCCCGCCGCTCGAGAAGCACCGGAGCATGGGCATCGCGTGCCTCAAGTTCTTCGGCCGCGGCATGCGCAAGCAGCAGCAGCAGCCCGTCAGCGTCCCTGTGGTCTGAGTCTCAATGTAATCTAGCAGCAGTAGCAGCACCGCCGCCGTTTCGCTGCATGCCAGTGATGGGTTGGTGGATGTTCCTACTTCAAGTTCTTGGGCAGCGCCTTGTATATCTTTTTTCTTGCGGCAGCGCCATCGACGATCGTCTCACCTACCCTACCCTTTCACTAATACCGACAAGGGCATTAATCGCCCTTCGGCTTCATGCCCACCCACGACCCATCCACCCATCCGTACACCATCCGCCGCCCTCACCGACATCTGTATTTATTCTCCACTCATTCCATCAGCACTCGCATTGACTTCATACGCATCCAACCAATTTTTGTATGTACTCACTCACACAGTCACTCGTTCGCCTACCCTACCCAACCCCAAAAAACCCTAATTACAGCGCTTGCTGATCTACTTCCTACCTTTACCTACTAATAATTTCGTTCCCTTCCTCTGCCCGTAGAGTATTTTTACTGTTACATACAATGTCCACCAGGCCCGGCTCTCTAAGCCAGGGCTGTGGGCCCCTCAGCTCGCTACCTAGAGTAGACCTACTTCTACGTCTAAGGTCCTATTGAGAGCACATTAATGGTAGTAGAAGAAATACTTGTATCCTAGTTCGTAGTATCGATATCTGCACCGAAGAGAAAGTGTCCTTTGCAGTACATGTAAAATTCGCATTCCGTTGAGTGCCCAGGTTCGGTTAACGATTATCGTAAGAGAAAGAGATATTCCGGTCTCCAGATGCAAGCAGGAGGAAATAATATATATGATATCAGTCAGTATGTAGTGGTAACGACGAGGAGAGACGAGAGCAGTTGAAGGCGTACGTAAAATCAGAAAGGGAAGGAATTCGAATGGAAAACAAGAGGAAAGGGAGAGGAGAGGAAATCAACCGCATTGAATAACGATAGCCATGGACACCAGAGAGAACACGACGAGTTTGAGTTATGGTAGGAGATACACAGCTGTGGAGGAGACAGATGGAGCAGAGTAGAGGAGGGCGTATGATGTGCAACGGGCCATGATAGCGAGGTGCGATAGCGAGATGTATGCGAGTACGCGGTGCAGACAGCGAGACAGATAGAGAAAGCCAGAGAGAGAAAAGAAATAAGTCAGCTAAGGGCTACAACGTAGAACGCAAATCGAGAGGAGATCGTACCGGATGTGGGGATATGATACAAGCAAGATACACCGCGAACTTTTTTGGTATGGTACGACGGGATAATAAATACGACGACGACGATTGGACTTGAGTGACCATGGGGCGGTTCCAGGGTGTAGATGAGTAGAAAGGTAAAAGAAAGAGAGAGAGAAGAAAAAAAAGAGTAAGCAAGGTCGGAGGAAAACGACCATCATACGGGTCTCATGGGTCCCAAGCGTTCTTGTAACGTCCGACTTGCGTTTTCGTGGTGGTTCGCGTTGGCATTCGAGGTCGAGTTTGAGCTGGCGTTGCTGCGATCGTTAACTCTCCTCCCTCCACCTCCACCTCCGCCACCACTACCCCTTCCACCGCCACCACCGCCAGAGTGCCCCCCATTCCTTCTCGAGCCACCATTCGACGCCCCGCCCTTACCAGCGCCACCACCTGCGCCAGAACCCCCGTCCCGATCCCACTCCCTCCCACCTCCCCGCTCCTTGATGCTCCGATCACGCTGTTCTCGTTCCTTGTTGTTCCTCTCCCGCTCCCGTTCGCGCTCGCGCTCTCTGTCCCGCGTCCGATCCCGCTCGCGGTCGCGTGGGGGCCGGGATTGTGAATGTGAGCGCGAAAGAAAGGGTGAGGCAGCCCTCGCACGGTCGTCGTCCACGTCCATCTTCTGGCTCTGGCTCTGGCTGCCCTTGGGATGGGCGTTCGCAGAGCCGCCACTGCTGCGGTTGTCGACCGGTTGCCGACTAGTACTGTGCTCGCGCCCATCGGCACCTCCACGGGACGCGGCGCCAGAGTGGGGGTGGTTGTGCCCGCTGTGATTGTGGTTGTTGTGGTAGTGCGTTTGCGGCTTCTGCGGCAGCGAGGAGATGGTGCGAGGGGGTGGAGAGGCTTGCGGTTCGGAGAGGCGGGGGCGTTTGTGGGCCCGAGGGCCCGTTGGGGGCAGCTTTGATGATGATGAATTGCTGTTGGAGTTTGAGTTTGCGTTGGTGTTGACGCCGTTGCCCGTGCCGTCCAGGTATGCTGGTGGTAGTTGTGGGTGGTACGAGTTCCGCGGGGAACGCGAGTGGGCTTTGACGGAGGGTGCGTGGCGGGACGTGCTCATTATCGTCTCGTGTGCCTTGTCAAGCTCCGTCCTGCAAAATAATAGTACAACAATTTAGCGCCCACAGCACGCTACACACGATAAGCTGGCATAGACGTACGATAGCGACACGATCGCCTTGTGCGACTCTATCCACCCCAAACCAAAACCTCACTCAGAAACAGACCCGCGTCAATAGACAGAGTACACACCGTTTAGAGCACCTTCGAGCTTCGCGACTGCGCGGCGGAGCGAGCGGGCCTCGTCCTTGAGCTTCCCCGTCTCGCTCTGCGTAAGCAGCGCATACATCTCGTCGTTCTCCTGCTGGAGCTGGCGCATGCGCTGCGTGATGCCCGCGGCGACGGTGCTCGAGCCCACGCCCGCGCTTGCACCTGTGCCCATGCCCAGGGCGGACGTGGCGTTCTGCGCCTGCGTGATGTGCGGCAAGAGCACGGCGAGCAGGGGCGGGGGGAGCGTCACCGCCTCGCCCGATGACGAGGGCCCCGGCTGCTTCGCGAGGTACTGCCGGAGGTGCGCGAGCTCGTCCTGTGTAGCACACGCAGCGGGGTGGGGAAGATGAGAAAGGGTGAGTGAGATGGGGAGGAAACGGACTGACAGTGAGCTCTGTGAGTTGGGCATCCCGCTCTCGCAGGAGGACTTCGAGCTCCAGCTCGCGTGCTGATGGGAGCTCCATGAGGGATAAGGTGGGGGAGAGACGCGGGAAGTGGAGGGCACGGTCTGGCGGAGACGCGAGGACCTGAGGAGTGTTCGAAGCAACCCCGCCTGTCGGTCCTTGAATTTCGCGATCATCCCAGGAAATTGATTCCGTGGCCACTCTCTCCTCGATTACCTCCTGCCACCAGTAGTTATGATGAAGGCTCTCGTGTCATTGCTGGTGTACTTAGGATAAATGGAATTTATGGAATTTATTGGACAATCGTAACGCGGGGCGATCTTGACTTTGAGCAGAGCGCACTGGCATCGAAGAAAAGCACATCCAACGCGTGTTTTCTTACTGTCTGAACTGCCCACAAACGCGCACGATGAAGCCTAAAGATCTCAAGCAGTCGACCTTGTCTCTGAAATTCGCTGTGGGGATTGACGTCGGGAAGACCTGCGCTCCCATGTTTGCATCACCCACCTCAGCCAAGCAAGCTCCGTGGGTACAAAGCCTGGCACGCAATTTTCTTCTTCGTCCCTTCCTCCCCAGTCCCTCCAAGTGTCTTTTCGTGTTGGCCAGGTAAGCATAATCTCTGTTGTGAAATCCTGTTCCTCTGCTATGATGGATAATCTTATTCACACTGTACGAACATGCGTTCTTACTAAACGTATGGACATGAGTTTTTATTCTACAACGGTATCTGAGCCCCCACTTTCAATTCCATTGCCACGTCTTGAAGATTGTCGTAACAGTTGCTTATTGCTCTTTTGTTGCAGGCTCTGTTTACCCGGTGCCTCAACCTCGACGTTGTCGGTTGGAATGGAAGTAGAAGGATATAGACATTGGATGGGAGGTGGATATGCAAGAGTTCACTCACACGAGAGGACACTTCCTACTGCGCATGTTATCGTACTTCGTGCTCGATCTCGAAAAGAATGTCATTCATGTGTCATTTTCACCATCGAACGCGTCTGTTGGAACTTGTCCTTGCATCTGCGTGAGAGCACCAGAAAGGATGTACAAAAACGGTGCAGCCTTGACCGGAGGAGGCGAAGACTGATAACCGACCTTCAGGGAGCAGCGAGGGCAGCGGAAGCGATACTGCTTTTCGTGCCCGCCCGACCTGAGAAGGAAAATCTGTGAGCTCGAGGCAGGACGATCATCGACGAGTCAATGACACGCGCACCTCTCGAGGAGAATGGGGTCCTCTGCCACTGCATTCAGCTTGAAGACCCTGGCTTTAGTGTCACCTTCGTCCTGCGATCGAATGATAATGGCGTTGTCCGTCTTCCGCCGCGGGAGAGAGGCCAGGCTCTTGTCAATGACAAGCTGGAGACGAGAGATCAACGAATGGGTCTGGTGGGTCTGGGGATGCTGAGAAAGGAGACCCACAATGAACTCCCCACATATACAGTCTGTAAGGAAAGGAAAGGTAACACCATGAGGGTCGGTCATACTCGAGTCCGAACACACTTTGGTACTCACAGTAAACACGCAGGGCAGCTGCCGAGCTAGCTGTCGGTTGTGCTGCAGAAATATGAGCACAATGAAAGAAACTCTCGTGATGAAGCGAGACCCACCGTCCGTAGACGAGGAGACAGCTGATCTCGAGACGACCTTGGGCATTCCGTCGAGGAAATAAATGAAAGAAAGACGGAGGAGGTCGGTGCCTGAAAACAACGTCAGATTCAGGGCGCGGTGCACACACGTGATGGAACTGCTCTGTGATGAGTTGACCGTCCCCAAAAAGCTGTACTCACCTCTCTCTTGTTCTTTGACTGCCACATCTACTTCCACCACCGTCCCGCCAACATGGCCGAGAAGGATGCCACTGCGCGATTGCGGCGAGCAGTCAAAGGTCCGTGCGCTTCCGTGCCTCTAACCTGTGCGCTAGGGGACTGACCTTGGTTCATTGGCTGCGCCGGCAGAAAACAACCTCTTCCTCGTGAAGCGGCTTGTCCAGCGGACTGACATGCGGAATCCGGACACCGCCCCCAAGCGGTACACCTCGCTCGCGTGGGCGGCGGTACTGGGTCACGAGGAGACGTTCGAGTTCCTGTTGAGTGCGGGACATGACGACGACGAGCTCAGTCGGGTGCGTGATGAGTGTGCTATTTCCACCCTGCATGGCGTGGTGTCCTCAACCCTGCTGCTGTTCCGTAGGATTCCGAGAACAACACGATTCTCATGCTGCTTGCGGACCAGAAACCTGCTCCGTCGAGTGCATACCTGTCCTCGTCCGCGTCGGAGGACAATACGGGCGCATACCTCCGCATGGCGCGTCTCTACTACGATCGCTATTCGTGGGTCCTCGACTGGTCCAATGTACACGGGAAGACCGCGCTCCACATAGCTGCTCTGAAAGGAAACGAAGAGCTAGTCCGAGTAGGCTCCTTTCTTCTGCTAGCCTATATGAATGGTTGTTTATTATGTGCACATCAGATGCTTTGCGACCTCGGGGCAGATTTTGATTTGTCGGATAACAAGGGAAACACGCCATTGCATTAGTGCGTCAAGCTTTTGTGCTCATCTAACTTGTTACCTAATTATTATTCGTGCAGTGCAAGTTCTTGGGGTCACATACCTGTAAGTTGTCCGTTTTTGGGGCAATGCGTAGTTCCTGACTTACCCGACACAGACCGTACAATTGCTTATCGAACGAGGCTGTCAATATTCTGCGAGGAACAACCAGGGTTTCACAGCCTCGGATTATGCTTATTCGTTGGTCTTTCCTCGTCGTGTCGGCCTCACTTTGCCCCTAATTCTTTGTCATTAGATTCAGCACCCGGGAAACGTTGCAGGATACTGCGCGAATACAATTCGAAAATAACAAGAAGCAACGGCGAAATATTTTTGCCCAAGCTGCTCAGGCTGCTTCCAAAGGACAAGACTGGAATGGACCTCTTTCTGCAAACAACCCTCCTCCTGTACCCGCCAAGGACCGCGCAATCCCTAGAATGAGGAGTGGTTCTGGAACAAGTCGTACGACTGCCACATCAGACAGTGGCGAACCCGACACCCTAATCACTGGTCAACTGTCGTCATCGCCTCCTCAACCATCGACTGGCTCCAGCTCAGCTTTTTTCGGGCAACCCACCCCTTCACACCATACACCACATGTGCCATCAACGAGTAGTGCAGCAACCTTTTCTGCAGCATCTAACACATCGAAGGGCTCGATGCTGAGCGCTCCATCTCATCCAGCTTCTGCCCTATCGCCGATCGTTAGTCGGATGCGGGAGAGAGATGCAGACGCGATGGAGAAGTACTTGAATCGCAATAGGAGCGGGAGCCAAGGGACAGCATCAACGGACAACAAGTCGCAGAATGGGTCCCATTTTGCGTCAGCTGGGCCATCGGCCAACGGGGATGACATCACGGCGTTGATGAGCGGGTCAATAACACCGCGCAGGCTAAGACCCTCGGTATCAGCTGCACAGCTTCGGACCGCCTACAACTCGAGCTCGTCGAATTCAGGAAACGTACTTCCACATCCAGAACCGCGAAGTCGATCAGGAACAAACCCAAGCGCGGGACGCGGAGCTCCCTCTCCACTTCCACAGTTAACCCGGTCATCCTCCACGTCGAAGTCATTGCGCTCTATTGCCAGTGCTGACAGACTATCATTTGACGACTCGGAGTCATACGCTGGACCTTCAAGCCAGTATGCGAGGTTCCCTGAACCACCGGTAGTGCCAGAGGAACATAGTACGCCGACTGCAAACGGACGGAGGAAAGCCTTTCATATACTGGCTGCTCTGCAAGGTCTTGAACCCCAGATTGGGTCAGGGCATCGACGGGGGATGTCATCGACGTCACTCCGCGGATCGTAGCGGACTCCTAGTGCCCCTCGACTGTACACATCATCTGCATCTGTACCACCACCGCATTGTACAACTAGCATTGACGCACCTTGTTTGACTTGTGTTGCTACTCTTGACTGATCCCAGTACCTCCAGCTTTGGACATTTGCTACCAGAATTGCATCGTATCTATTTTGTGTATTTCTACTTTTCGTGTAGTTTGGTTGCGAGACCTTGTTGTAGATGCTGTAGATACTGTTCGGTGATATCAAAGAGTTCTAAAAGGTGCGAGCATCGTGTCAATTCGTGACGGTGAAGTGTCGAGGAATAGCATCGGAGAATGCCGAACGGAACACGATCAGGAGAGCTGGAGCCTGGAGGCAGTCATACATAAGTAGTTCATACATAAGTAGTTCCTAGTCGGTTCAAATGCCTTGCTTTCCACAGCCGTCTACATCGACAACATGATACCGCCCATCGCAGATAGCGACCCAGATCCTACGACCCAAATTCCATGGCCCGCAGCAAGAGGACGCACCCAAGACGCTGACCCCGAGTCATCTGCTGCTGCTGCCGACGGCGGTCCTAGCAAGACGAACGGGAACGGTTCATCGAGGAGGTCGCCCACACCGCCCGGGAAACGCATGTTGTCCACATGGGACCTAATCACCCTAAGCATATCCATGGCCGGCGCGCAGATAACCTGGACCGTCGAGCTTGGGTGAGTTAACTCCGCGACGCACCTCTGTGTATCTCCTGCTGACATGTGCTGGCCCTCGTCACAGATACGGCACGCCGTTCCTCCTCGACCTCGGTCTCCCCGCGACGCTGACGTCGCTCGTCTGGCTGGCGGGTCCCATCAGTGGGTTGGTGGCACAACCGGTCATAGGTTCGTCATTCACCTCTTATATGGATCGTCGAGCTTGCGCGATTTACGCCGGTCACTTCACTGCACGTCAATAGGTGCCCTATCAGATTCTTCTTCTTCAAAGTACCGGCGGCGGTTCTGGGTGGTGCTATCCACGGTCGCGTTGGTGATCTCGACGTTGACGCTTGCGTTCTGCACGGATATTGCGGCGTTCTTTGTCGACTTATTTGCCATTGGTCCTGGGGATTGGTCTGAGGAGCGTAAGAAGCAGGTACGAGATACGGCCATTGTATCTGTGCGTTCTGACTGAAAGTGCCTTTCAGGTCCAGAATACAGCCATAGGATTCGCCATCGTTTCGTTCTACGTCCTAGACTTCGCCTTAAACGGACTTCAAGCGTCTCTCAGAAACCTTTTGCTGGACGTGACACCTCCTTCACAACTTAGCGCTGGCAATGCATGGCATGGTCGTATGACTAACGCCGGTAATATCGTAGGCTTTGGATTCGGTAGGCTGTCAATCGTACGAGTTACTACAAACTCAAGCTCACTTTATTTTCCAGGGTTCCTCCCACTCGCACAGTTGCCTATTATTAGACTTTTAGGGGGCGATCAATTCCGCAAGTTCTGCCTTATCTGCATATTCATCCTTGTTGTCACTGTCTGGATTACCTGCGCCAATCATCAAGAAGAGGAGCGCCCTAAATCTACAGCAAGGAGTTCGAGTTCAAGACAAGGGTATGCAAGCCTTCTGTCTCTCAGTGCTCGCTCTAAATTCTCGACAGGAAACTCTATGAAGTTTTCGATAATATTCGATACGCCGTGCTGAATTTGCCCAAACCTATTCGCCGTGTTTGCTACGTTCAGCTCTTTGCTTTCATGGGATGGTGCGTGATATCTTGCTGCAGACCTCAAGCAAATTCTCAGTAACCGACAGGTTCCCTTTCTTGTTCTACTCGTTCGTCCAATCTATCTGTGGTTTTTAACCTGGTCTCAGATTATTTTTCCAGAACCACATATATGGGCCAGATCATGGCCTATGAGTTAGGACGAGAACCGGATCACGAGCTCGCCACAAGAACTGGGGAGTTTGCCATGTTGATATACAGTGTTGGTTCGTACCCGTCCTGCACCCTTCTGATGATTACGTCTCACCGTCTGGTACTAGTTGGAGTTGCTGCTGGAATCATCCTTCCTCACCTGGCTACTCGTGACCGTCGACTCATGGCCCATAAGAACGACGTCGATGAGGATGCCGAAGTCTCTCGTCTTCGCGCGATGGTGCGTCAGTGGAAAGTTGAGGCTGCTCGTAAGGGCCGACCACTCCTTCTCCCTGTGATGCCTTTCCTCCTGCGAAATATCTGGACTGGCGCACTTCTGTTCTTCAGCTTCCTCACTTTCATGACCTTCTTTATCTCCACTGTTGTTCAGGTGCGTTGGAAATTTGTGAACCTCTGAAGCAATCTTAACTCCTCCTGCCAGGCGACCATATTCATTAGTCTAGTCGGTATCTGCTGGGCCGTCGCTATGTGGGTTCCGTTTGCAGTTATCATGGAGGTAAGTCGCACCTTCCGCAGAAGATGCACATCTAAGCATAATCTTCCCTCAGCTCTTGAAAGAACCACCCCCGCCCCCTCGTGCCCCCGAAGACCCCCGGCGGCCCGTACACGTCCGTAATGTCTCGACCCCTGCTCGCCCTCCAGCCTCTGGTGAAAGGCAACCGCTCCTTCGCCGACGTTCTTTCGACGAGTATGAGCCTACTCCGGAAGAGGTTGAAGGTAAACCCCTTGCTGGCGGAACCATCCTCGGCATCCACAACCTTGCAATTGTCATGCCTCAGTTTATCGTAAGTTCTCTATCATCTGGTATGTACACGTCTGACTTTCGTCCGCTCTAGGTCGCCGTCGCCACGAGCATAATTTTCCGCATGGTCGACGGCCCTGGACATGCATCTCTCGAGGGCGATTCCCAGCAATATTACGGAAAGAACGGCGTTGCCTGGGTCCTTCGCTTTGGCGGCCTTTGTGCTCTCTTCGGTGCCATGTTCGCGCGCAAAGTCCCTCCTACGCCCACAGAGAAGGCGATGCGCCGTCGGTTGGGCGAAATGAAGCTTCTTGGCGAAGAACCCACCGCCGCACCGTGATCTAGACATGGACTCTGTCATCGACCTCGTTCTAATCGCTTGACCACAATCTTGTATATTTATTGACCATCTGCAATCGCTCTCTGTCGCATCGTTGTCCTAGGCGCCATTTGTCATGTCAATCCCTGCTTTGTATCTATAGGCTTTCACAATACTAATTTTGGTTGGAGGGCGGCGCCTCTTCATTGATGTTTACTTCGAGAGGATGATAAGATGCATAATGCAACGCCCCAATCGTCTCTGTCCATGCTTCCGATCGTACGACAAGGAATGTGGGTTGTTGGCGGTATGCTTTGTGCGAATATCAGACCGGCCAACTTATCCGCTGCATAGAAAGTCCTGAGCACCGCTCAATGTAGAAACTCCAAAAGTAAGACCTACGTGATCCATCCCACTGTGGAGTATAGAAGCACCGCATCGACAAGGCGTGAGGTAACACCAACGCAATATCGGCGGTCATCTCATTTAACCTTGCTGTATTATTCACGAAATCTGCGGACATTGGTCAGACAACAGAATGAGAAACACAATCGTCGGGGCCTACCTCCTTTCAGGTAGAGGACAGTACATGACGAATTGTCTTCTTCCATGTTGGAGACCTCCCACCGCCACGAGCTCCCATCCGCAAAATTCTTGCTGCCTGGACCATGCATATCGTAAGATGCTTCTATGTCATGCAGAGAAAAAACAAGGGGACTTACCCAGCCTGAAGGTGGGATTACAACGCTCGATAATCGATTCGCCATCTTCATAAACATGGCACCGGCCTGTATGAAGTAAAACTTGTTTCTCGACAAGAGCATCCTTCGGCAACTCCTTCACGACGAGGAACAAGGCAGGAGAAGAAGGAAGCTAAGAAGCCTGTCAAGAAGGTTCGGTCATTCGAAGACGGAATAGATAAAACCTGTATGGCATAATGCCCTTCCTTGACATGAGAGAGATTCGCGGACTCCGTGGTCCAGTAAATGGTCAATTGAATGTGGCCCTCCCATCCACCACCCGAGTTTTCTTTAAGGGCGGAAGTTATGCGAGCGACATGTTGAGAAGCCAGGGCCATTTCTTTCGCCAAAGAACGGGGTAACGGTAGAGCAAGATGGCTAGGGATAAGTCCAATCTGACCAGATATGAAAACCCGTTCGTTGGCCTAGGCTTTTGTCAAACCATGTACGACTCGAAAAAAAGTGGACATACCGTTATTGCCTGGGAGTACGGTCCGATATTCGCAGGGGCCCAGTAACTCAAACCCTGCACATGGAGAACTTGGCGCTCAGCCGGGCTTTTCTCCGCGAACGCAATGCATTCCAATCGAACCCGTATTCCTTCTGGCAAATCGACGCACACGCAAGCACGAGCAGGAGGGCTAACACCGAAGAATGTCGAGTAAGCGGCGTTGATAGAAGCGAATAAATCTATGGAGGAGATGCACATATTAATGATACTGCAGTTGGAAAGCTGCAGATCATGCTCTGCGAGCTTCTCTGGACGGACTTGTTGGCGAAACAAAGGTTCAGACAAGCGAATGTTCCTTACCGGCGAGGATTTGGAAGCATTCCGTAACCTCTTCTTTAATTGAGAGGCCTCCTTGCGGTGTTTTTGTCTGCACATTCGAAACGGTGACCCATAAGCCTAGGCACCGTGAAGCTGCATGTCGTGTCTCTGGATGGTGAAACTCTTGAACACCCCGCGGGTTTGTAGAAGAATCAATCATTGGATATGCTCGTTCGGAGATTTTAACGGCTTCCGCTACAGCCTTGAACTCCTCCTCTAGGGTCGGAGGAATCACAATTTTTGTTGCATCCAAAGATTTCGATACCAGCTCAGCCCGCTTGATACGAAGGAACGCAACAGTGGCGAAGCCATTGTCGGAGTGTATTACAGTTTCGGCATCAATGCTGGAGACCCTGGTAAAAAGATTTTCGGACACCCGGAAAGCGAAAACATACAGATTGATTCTTTGTTTGAAAATGGGACAGTCTAATGTCAGGCTTTCATATTCGCCTCCTTCCCCACATATGTGGGAACCATATAAGGTGTTCTAGAGGCAGTTACATCGCGACCACCATAAGCATAGAAGGAGAACTTACCAGCTTAATCAGCGTTGGCTGCATCTGTGCTAACGTCTTCCCAAGATGAGAGGCTGTAAGGCCGATTCCTGCCACCTTGATGAGAACGACTTCCATTCCCCCTTGTATCATTTCAGAGAGAAGTTCTCCCTGGTTCCGTTGCCAGAGATAGCAAAGAGGTGTCAAGCCCAGTCGCCGACATCTATTCAAGCAGGGGTTGGAAGGTGTTTGTTCGGGGGAGAGCCGTGCTCACACATGCTCGACCCTCACTCTTTGATAATTAGAGAGGATTGCACCGACTGAAACACCCTGGATCTCCGGGTGACGGGACTGAGGGCGGACTTTAATAAAAATGACGAAATACAAAAGAAACACGCGCTGATTAACCTTGACCGTCATTAGCAAAGTATGAAGATCTTCGGTTTCGTCCCCTGCTACGCCGCCAGCCTTGTCCGCGCTCCGTCCACCGTATTCAGATCCTTGTTCGACAGCCTTGCCGGTGATGATCTGGCGATAGAGGGGAACGTCTAGCGCCCATGTCACGAACTCAATCGCGTCTTGACCAACTGTTTGATACATGTACGAATCAAGTTCCTCTAAGATACTATGAATATCAACTTGAGGCTGGACGTGTTTGCCGGACCTTTGCCGGGTTCTGGCCCGAGAGATGCAGCAGCTACGAGTTCATGGCCATTCTGGCGGCAGTGTAGGAGGTTGTAGCAGCTATCCTTGCCGCCACTAAGCAATGCGACGTACTTCATGATGATCAAGAGGCAAGAAAGTATTTGATCGGCCCGTGCTGATTGGGCCAATAATATGCAAGTCACGACCCCTGCTGTAGATTTGACTCTCTATATCTCTTGGATCTTCACTCATACCATCTCAAAATGCCGACAATCGCAGTCGACAAGGCCGACCTCTGGGAGCGTCTAGGGCAGGAATACAGTAAATCTTATCCATTACCCCACATCGCCCACTCCTCACTTGAATCTTCCTTAGCGACAGAAGAGTTCGATAGACTATGTTTCGACTATGGCTTAGAACTAGACGAAGATGTGTGTTTGACATCTCATATCCACGGATATCCCCTCATCCGGTCTCTTGATAGACAACAGAAGAGGTGGAGGAGGCGATCAAGAAAGGCTTGCCCGCTGAACGCCTTGTGAGCAACCATCAGAATGCCCCATTGCTGTGTGGATGCTGATCATCCGAAAAGCAACTGAAAATCGAAGTGCCAGCGAACAGGCAAGATAAAATTGCAATTAAGCTGCCTCTCCAATCTTTTTGACGGGTTATCACCTCAGATACGATCTTCTCTGCATCGAGGGCATAGCTCGGGCTCTGAGTATCTTCACCGAAAAAGCTCAAACTCCGACTTACAAGCTCGTATACCCGCCTGGAGGGGAGGATGATCTTCTGACTGTCAAAATTGATCCAGAGGTGAGCACTCGCCTCCCTACCAAAAATAAACTTACGTAGAAAGGATCATCCTAGACATCGAAAATCAGACCTCTCTTCGCCTGTGCGATCCTGCGAAATATCAAGTTCACACCGCGATCATACGCCTCGTTCATCGAATTGCAAGATAAGCTTCATCAAAACATCTGTAGACGCCGGCAGCTGGTCGCGATCGGAACGCATGATTTAGACACACTGACACCTCCATTCCGCTATGAAGCTCGGCCACCCAAAGACATCAAGTTCGCACCGCTGGGGAAGACTCAGGCGTACACCGCCGAGGAGCTGATGACGATATATGAGGTGCGTTCTCGGTGAGAAATTAAAGAAGCCGCTTCTAAATCTCAGGGCTAGTCGGAAAAACACCTCGCGCGATACCTCCATATTATTCGCGATTCTCCCGTCTATCCAATTATCTATGATTCGAAAGATCAGGTTCTCTCCATGCCTCCGATCATCAATTCGGAGCACAGCAAGATTACTTTAAATACCAGGAACGTCTTCATAGATGTCACCGCGACTGACCAGACCAAACTCGACATCGTCGTTAACATCGTCTCTACGATGTTCGCTGAGTACTGCGTGGAGCCCTTCACGTATGCTTTCTCTTTCGATGATTTTGATTCTGTAGTCTCATTCCGTCGTCTAGCATCGAGCCCGTTAGAATCATCATGCCAAATGGAAAGAGCCGCATTTCACCGGACCTCTCTGGACGACGGATGATTGCGCGAGCATCCTACGTGAATTCATGCACTGGCCTCAAGCTTTCTGCGAAAGAAGTGGCCACTCTCCTGCAACGCATGGCTCTATCGACGTCGGTGTCGACTTCCAACCCCGACGAGATCCATGTGCGTGTGCCTCCGACAAGACCAGACATTTTGCACGAATGCGACATCATGGAAGACGCGGCCATTGCATATGGCTTCAACAAACTTCCAGACAAATTCCCGGCTACGAGCACCGTGGCTCAGCCCCTGGCGATCAGCAAGCTCAGCGACGTGATCCGCAGCGAGTGGGCCTTCGCAGGCTGGGCAGAGGTGCTACCTCTCATCCTCGTGAGTATGCAAATCGTTCGTTTGTACCTCAGTTCACTAACTGTTCGGCTTCAAGTGCTCACATGAGGAGAACTTCGAGTGGCTGAACCACGAAGACGACAACAACACCGCCGTCAAGATCGCCAACCCCAAGACGCTCGAATTCCAGGTCGTACGAACGACCTTGATCCCTGGTCTGCTAAAGACGATCCGGGAGAACCGCTCGCATTCACTGCCCCTCAAGATCTTCGAGACGTCGGACGTTGTTTTCAAAGATACCAGACGAGAGCGTCAGGCACGCAACGAGCGTCATGCGGCGGCTGTATGGTGTAACAAGACTGCTGGTTTCGAGATCGTTCATGGCCTGCTGGACCGGGCCATGAAGATGCTCGAGGTTCCTCGTATCGGATGCGAAGACTTCAAGGCGTCTACCGGGTATTACATCAAAGAAACGAGCGGTAAGTAACCTTTCGAGGAGCAAAGTGAAGTATGAGAATTCATAATTCTTATTTCCCCAGATCCTATGTACTTCCCTGGTCGAGCAGCGAACATATTCTACCGCCCGCCACCTGAAAAGCATGGCAAGCTTTCGTCGATCAAGCAAAGTGTTGAGTCTGCCCTGCGCATCAGCCACGACCTCACCATCGGTTCGCTTGGGATCCTCCATCCGACAGTGCTGGAGAAATTCGAGATCGGCTTCCCGTGCTCGGCTCTCGAGTTTTCACTGGAGCCGTTCAAGAAGCAGACCCAGAAGGTGTGGACAAACGACGACTAGGAGATGACGCGGAGCAAAATGAAATGGAAACGATGTATTAGATGTATAGTATGTATACACTGACATGAAACATGTCCTACAAGCATCTCTTCGAGCGTCAGATCTACATCCAGGGGAGCGAGCGAAGAACCGAAGACTACTGTCCTCCACCGCCTCCTCCACCGCCACCTCTGCGTGATTGCTCTGGGTCTTCTGGGCCACCGCCGATCACTGTCATAAAATTGAGCCTCGCAACCAATAAATAGAGTGCAGTTAAACGTACATATGACTAGTGCGAAAGCGGCAATGTACATCCAATACTTCTGGAGGAATGACTTTTCTGGCACGGGCTTTACGACCTCACCCTCCGGTGTTAGAGGTGGAGGTGTCCTAAGGTCAGGTCTGGGCAGTGGTGTGTCGTTACTGATTAATCGAAAGAAAGAAGAAAAAGGAAGCAACGGAGACGTACAGAGGTGGTGCTTCTGGTCTTCGATAGAGAATTGTGGTGTTCATGTTCTTAATCTGTCCAGCAAAGGCCTTGAATGGAGAGATGTCAGATTTGGTTTGAGGACATGAGCCGTCGTGGGGTATGGGAGAGACAAAGTAGTCCAGAGCGAAGGGTTTGAGGTCTGAACTACTCGGGAGGTGGAGGAGTATCGTCTCTGCTGACGCTTTACTCAGATGGCACTGAGGTGCATCGGTGAGCAGGGTGGACGCGCATGAGGTGTCTCCGAGTAGTAACGTACAGCTTTGACAGAGGAGAAGTCCCAGAGCGCTGAAGAGGAGTCGCCTTCATGCTGCAGCGCTACTTGGTACAGAACGTCGCCAGCGTCTTCGCCCAGTTGTGTGAGGGCCTCGGCGAAAGCGTCTAGGTTGGCCAAGAATTCGGGCAACAGCTGGATGGTAGGTGGATTTCCAGAGATGACTGCACGTTCTAGGTATGGCAAATCTGGGACTGAGGGGTGGAATATGCGGTGGTGGAGGACGACGTCGGCGGCGTGCACACCGACGGACACAACAGCAGCGGCAGCGGCGACGAGTCTCATGTTTCTGCGAAAGCTGTTCCGCGTGTCCCAATCAAGCAGGAGAGCGGACTCGTGTCTCTTACGTCATCATGCCTGGATTGGCCAGTCCGCATTGCAGCGGATGATTGGCTGGTGATTGGGGGCTCTGACAGGCGCTCTCACGTCTCGATCGCGTCTGGATTCCGATTGGGCACCTTATCTCTTTCCCCCTTCAACCAATGGCTACTGCGTACACCCATTCAATCCCTACTCCTCCATTCTCCCCCCACAATTACAGGATGCCCGACGAGACCACAGAGAATCCCCTCAAATCGACTATAAACCTCCTCGATTCCCTCGTAGCGTTCTACCAACATGAACGCATGTGGGTATACCGCACTCGTGCTATGCTAGAGGAAGCTTTCCAGATGCCTCCGCTCCCAGGCCCGCCCCATCAGCAGTACCTCACCGACCAGCATGGGATGCCGATGGACATGCGTGTGGACGATATGAACGACCCAGGGGCTATACAGAGTCACCAGTCAACGCGCTGGATGCGTCGCAAGAGGGGCTTCAAGCTAAGGCTCGACGGCATCCGCAACAGGCGGATTATTTCGACGCAACCAGTCGGCCAGGGGCAGGGGCAAGAGCATGGGTACGAGGAATTGCAACCGAGGGAGCGGATTCTGGAGATGTTCGATAAGATGATGGAGTCGAGGATGGAGAGCTGCCAGAGGGTCACCAAGCTCGTGCGGGACGCGAACAGAGCGAACCTCCACGACCGCTGAGTCGCTGAGCGTCGAGTGAGTTGCACCAACCTCTTGTTACCATTCTAGATGTCCTGAGAAAGCAATTGGTAGAAAGATGATGCGCAGGTACCCATTTGCCGATCGGTTTTCCAACATGATTTTTCTTGGTTCAACGGTGCTGAAAGGATAATTCGACGGGCGTATATTTTGTAAAACATCCTGTACACGAAGAGCCTTCAGAATGAGTTGATAATAATCGATGGACAGTCGACATGGACCCACGGTTGCGGTTGAGAGCTTTTCCGATAGAAGAGACTTGGATGCACGAGGAAGAAGAGTGACGAAACCGGTTGCCGAAAAACAACGACACCAGTGTCCAGGATTACGATCCCATTGGCTAGGGTTGATTGGCAAGAATCGGTGCAGGTTCGCAATGGGTTGTGTACAGGGGTTCAATTGTTCCTTCAAGCTCTAAGCTTTCAATTGACTTCAAAATGTTGCCAGCCCAGTGAAGATAAAAGACTTTGTCGCGTTGCCGGACGAGTGAACGCGATGGTTCCAGACCTCAGGAGCCAGAGACCGCGAGAAGGCTGTAGAAGTGCGTTGACATCACAGACCAATGAGGCTAGATGAACATCACGGCCCAGGGAACGTGCCCCCGGAGCGTAGCAAGAAGCATCAGGAAGGGTGTCGACGATGCCTTCACGAGTAGAGACGGACTTGAAGGCCAAGTCAGCGCGACGATGACGGTGCAGTTGACGGTGGAGGTGAGAGGGTGGAATGAGAACAGCGCAGCCACTGCCAAATCGAGACAAACACAACATGCGTTTCTCCGGCGCCCAGGCTTGATCAGGAGAAACCACAACCTCATCTTTCTTTCACTTACGCACTACCTCTATATCTCTGACCTAATAATCCTGGACGCCGTTAGTAATGGCGCATCGTTACGCTCCCGTTCCAAATTCCGGCCCAGACCGCCGGGCAGCACAACATGACAGGGAGGTCGAAATGCAGGCAGCCTTCGACTACTCAGACGATGAAGACGACGAGCACAACGCCTCCGAATCCCAACCCTTGAACCCTACCCCCACATCAGCTGCCGTTCCTATACAAGCCTCACCCCCCCGTGCACCAGGACTGTACAATTTCGAGACGGTAGATTACGATTACCCACCACCCGGTTCACCCCCGCCACCCTCAGCAACGGCGCTCCCAAACGATATTGGTAACTCAAATGGACTCGTACCGAGCTTCAGCCCTTCGCAGAATCTCGGACCCCGTCGCATGTGGTTCCAACGAGCTGCTGCTGCGGTTCTACCAGCATCTGTGTTAACGAAGGTCGGCCTGGCACCGAGGCGACCATCAGGTCCTGTCGGAGGTGGCACCAACAACGATGGAGTGTTTGCTAATGTGACGGCGAAGCCGACACCCCCAGTGCGAGTGCAAGATGGTGTGTAAATTGTCTCTATTTTTCGAGCAATAAGTCGTGTCTAACCCTTATCATTCGCAGGTGATGATACGTACCTGGTCCCTGAGGACACCCGGCAAGAAGCTCCTCCCTCGTACGCATCTGCACAAGCAGACGCTGTCCCTCCGTACTGGGAGACCACAGTTCATGCTCCTTTCTCCCCAGACTCGATGGGCGAAATGGTCATCGACTCCTTGCCGACCGGATCCCTATTTTCCTTCTGCTGGAATCTCCTTGTCTCGGTGTCTTTCCAATTTGTCGGCTTCCTCCTCACATACCTGCTGCATACTAGCCATGCTGCTCGACTCGGCTCGAGGGCGGGTCTTGGTATTACGCTGATTCAATACGGTTTTGCACTCCGGAGTCGCCTTGATTCTAGTGATGACAACGACACGAGCGTGGGCTGGGGCGAACTCACTGATCCTAATGCACCCACAGTAGAGGGTCATCATGGGCATCATCATGGACTGATGTCAAATGTTTCATGGGCGACACCGATTTCAAATATGACCGAAGAGCAGACGAATGTCCTTGTTGCGGATGCGACGACGGAGTGGCTATCCTTTTTCTTGATGACAGTTGGTCAGTTGTGACGATCTTTTTGTCTTTCGTGGCGGTCCTAATATTGCTTACAGGATGGTTCGTGCTATTAACATCTCTCCTCGGTTTCTGGCGTGTGAAACGGTGGGAACGTGGTATCCTTGCCTCCCAACGCGACTCCAGCGCGCCTACACCCGCACCTCGACCCAACCCCAACATCTTCTCGCAAATCGAGTCCACCTTCGGGTTGCACGGCACGTCCCGCGCTGATCTCTTCCGACAAGGGTTCGGGTTTGGACCGCGACACAACGCCGACGACGAAGTCCTGCGCTCTCATGCTCTCGCAGAACGGGGCGAGTCCGGTCAGGATGCAGCAGCAGAGATAGAACCCATGATCCCTGGCGATCCGAATGATCCTGAACGGGCCCGACTGATTGCAGCAGTGATCGCCAATGAACAGCGCTTGCAGCGGGATCTACGAGATGCGGGGCTGCTTTGAGTCATAGATATGGACTTCGAAGGTGGCAAGCGGAATAATGCTGGGGCTGACTTCGTGGATTGAAGGTCAGGTTATTGCACAAAGACGTCGTTTGTATCATTATTGTTAGCCAGCCTATACCAGCATGGTCCTGGGTTTCACCGTTGGACGGATGCCATTCTAACATCGCTATTCTTACTGACACTTTGCAGGAAACTCCCTCTTAATGCATGTACTCATTCATCTTTCAAGCAATTGTATTATTTTCATACCTTTCTACTCTCCTGACGTTGCATATCATGGAAGTACCCATAAGTGGCCGACGGCTCGACAGGGTGAGTGAATAAATTTATCCTTTTTTCTCTAGAACTCGAATAATCGTCTTTCATAGGACAGTAAAGCGCAGATCACTTTCATACCTCTTGAAAACGCAATTTCGCTCCGAGAGACACGGAAGGCATCACTCACGTCTGTCTTCACCGCTGTTGGCCAATCTGGAGAACACCTCCATTACTACAAGGAGCTACTGGGCCTCTTTTGCGCCATCCTGTACCTGAAAGTTGAAGCTACCCGCGACATGGGTATTCTGTAAGATGAAATTACGAAAGAGGTGGTCGGATACACATGTGGGGCGACGGATAGCCGCATCTACGAGGCGCACGGAGACGAAGAGTGGTGGCCTACTCTCAAGGCCCAGTTTACGGGAAAGTGCACCAGGAAGTCGGTGGACATCCACTACATTTGTCTCCCATAAACGCGGAGGTCCCCGACAGGAACGTAGCGTTCTCACCCGCGAATATGGATGTCAATAACACACAGCGGCCCATCAGAAGCAGGGATGCGGTAGGAAGTTCGTTTCTGCAGTCGTGGAACATATGAAAGGGGGTGGGATGTTTTGGGTGTCGACTCCGCAACGAGAACTGGAAGCAATTCAATGAGCATATTGGGTTCAAGAACATTGAGGAGCATTGGTTGGAGCTCAGCGCTCAGGTTCGAGGACTTCCATACAACTTCAGGGAAGGGAGGGCGCGACGACACGGACGTGAACGCCTGAACATGCAAGAACGTGTTGGGTAGGACGAATGGCCTTAAATTGAGGGAAGCTCTCCTTTGACCCCATTTTTTATGCACGTTACTGAGCTGCAGCCTCAGGTACTTCGCAACGAGTCTAACAGGATATTTTTTTAGCTTAGAGTGAACCTCTAACAGCCTAACTTATACTTAAGGGTCGCCGACTGGACTACGCTGACGACATTGCCGTTCTACTGTTCGAGGAGGCGCTGACATGGAAAAGAGCCTAACTTTTTCCAGATATCAAAAGTAAATTATTATGTATGGTTCTGGTTTCCACTAGGTTTCCACTGAATATCCGTCCAGACGAGTCCATCGTCGCCCCAGTCCGCCAAAGACACCTCCCGTTCATTTGTAACGGATCGCTTAGCGGCTTCGCCGAAGGGACCTATACCCCTTTTAGCCTTTGCCTCCGTGTTTTCTCACACTCGCCAAAAACCTTCCGCGTTCTCGTGCAGGGTTGGCCTCTGTAGGGTAGAAAATTCCCGCCTGATCGCTTGGGAAACAAGGTGTCCATGTCTTATGATCCTTTTTCCTGGATAACGTACATTCTAAACAGCCCGCTCTTTTCGCAGGAATCGTTCTACTTATTTTACGCCATAACGTTTGTGTTAAACATAACTCTGAGTCAAGGAGAGGATAGCAGCTTTCAACTTTACCAGAAGAGGTTGATCGAACCGTCGACAATCAATTGAATATCGAAGTCAATCTTTCTTCCCCAATCCTTCCCTGGGCTCAGGTTTGCCTGGTCTGGATCCTGGTTGACAACCGCTGCCACATCCAGAAGACTCGACATATACAGTCCTTCCTTCGCTTAAGGCGTCCCTTCATCGTAAAAATGCTTATAAGCAGGTGGGCTGACCGTGCCGATGTCGTGCTTCTCCAGCCCTCCCACTCACAGACGAAGAACCCCCTTCGGCGTACGAGAGACCTCCAGCTACAATGGGTGCATACGACATGGTCATTGGTACGTTCTGTTAGGACTCGAGTCGCCCGCTGTCAATTGATTGGTTTGCAGGTGTCCTTTTGATAGGATTGTTTTGTAAGGACCAGACGCCCTCTCTTGGAGACGTTCGCTCACCCAGAGTCAGTTAACACCTATCTCTATGGTTTGGTTACGTACCAGTTCATCACCTATTACAACACAAGTAGGTCTCATCTCTCCTTTCCTTTTCGTTTTCGAAGTGCTTACAATCAACTCAGAATTTAACGACAGGCTGTGGATTCGGTACTTCACATTGGATCAACACTTCAACGAGTTTCTAAGCAGCTTTGCAGGTCTGTTGTGGGGTCGCTATTCGTCCTCGATACCGTGCACAGTGCAGTAGCGGTTTATATGGCTTGGGAGATCTGGTGAGGCCAATCATTGTACTGTGATTTGAAACGACATATTCATCCTTCAACTAGTGTAACAAACTACGACAACCCGGACAGCCTAGCCTGTGCGTCTACTGCCTGTGCTCTTCATGGCCAACTTATGACGTTTTGATGCTTGATCTTAGTCGTTTCGTGGACGATCCCTTTCACTGCGGTGGCTACAGCTTTCGCAGCCTTCATTACTCAGATTTTCTTGTGTAATCGGTAAGTCCTACCAACTTATCTATGGGCATTGCTGATCCTCTTGCTATAGTGTATTGATTCTCACGAAGAGCAAACCTATTGTTGGGTTCATCGGTATCCTGAGCTTCCTCGGATTTTTCTTTGGTATCTATGCCGGCATCTACTCTGGAATCATCAGAGAGTTAGTCTCACTTGCCTCCCTTCCTGGTGTGGTGCTGACATTTGCTTTTAAGGGTTGCAAAATTCGCTCCTCTGGAGCCCTTCGTCACATGCTGGCTGACTTTCCAAACTAGCGCCGATCTCCTTATCACTTGTACGTTCGCTCGCTGGCACACGACACGATACAGCTGACGTCGGGTTCCAGTTGTTTTGTCATTTGTGCTTTCACGCTCGCGCACTGGTTTCCGCAGGACCGACACTGTTATCAACCGTATCATCCGTGGCGCTATTCAAACGGGACTATTCGCATCGATCTTCGCCCTCGCGGATCTTTTCAGCTTCCTCCTGCATCGTGAGACATACCTTTATGCCATGTTCGCGTACCCCCTCGGTCGCATCTACACGAACGTATGTCTCTAATTCTTTTATTTGTGTATGACACATTCTTACCCACCCGTAGACGCTGTTGGACACCCTCAACGCTCGCACTTCGCTGAAGTCGATCGCGGGAACAGAGGCGGAGACAGACGTATGTTTTTTTTCTTTCACTGTCGTTCGCGAAGATTGACAGCTGCCTAGACTTCTTTCCGTCTGCAAAACCAAACACACACGATGGCTTCGCATCAGATTCACTCCATCCAAGTTCAGAAGGAGGTTGTTACGGATATCAATGACCCCACTTCCACCGTGGACAAGAAGTATCCTGTCGAGGTTTAGATGCAATACACGAAGATCCCTAGCTTATAGACGTATTTATGATACACGCAATATCACCACCACTGCATATTCTCATTCATTTCAAAATGCATTCGTTTCTTTCAAAAACTATTTCGTCACGTGTGCCCCTATATAACCTCGAATTAGGTAATGTTTACACCAACTATGGACTGCCAAGCTTGAGTCAGGCTTGATTTCTGCGACCGCGATGTGGCTGACTAGCGCATCGCTTTCACCATGTCTTCATCTTCTAACGCTCACACAGAGCGACCAATCCCCAGCCATTCACCGCACTCATCGAGGAGATTCAGCGCGCTGCCTCTTGGCACCTCGCAACCAGTCATGCCACCACCAGCCAACAATGACCCTCCACGATCAGGCGCCAACAGAAAGTTCTCGCTCGCTTCATACGAGCACCCGTACGACATCGCTCCGCCGGACTATACGTACAATCGCCTTTCGACACCCTCTTTCTCTGCTCATCAGTCTTCCGACCTACAGCGAGGATCGTTCATTGCACCCAAAGACTTGAAAGAGCAGCCTGAGAAAGCGGCTACAGGCGACGCGCATGTTGAACAGGAACAGAAAAGGAGAGGACTTCTTTCCAACATGATGGATTGGTACTCGATGGCTCGCTCCGGCACTCACTCGATTCCCGAGATGACAAAAGATCCTGGCTCAACCTTCTCTGAGACTGACTACGGCTACTCGAGTGCGCTTCGGGATCGCGGCGAAATGTGGAGAAGAGGATCGGCGTACTCCAATGCATCCGTGGACTCTGAAATGATGGATCCTGACGACCCTCGGGTGACAGGCGTCAAGGCTAAACAGTTGGAGGATCAAGTTGATCTTGAGAGAAACACACTGCGCCAAATGGATTACAAGACTCGCCGAAAGCATATCCAAAGGATTCGAATAGAGTTCAACGTCTCATGTGAGAGGTGTTTTTTTCTTGTCCTCATGTGTATGGCTTGATGCGCCTTTCAGCGATGAAGGATAGACAGGACTTCCTTCTTAAGCTGGCACGCTCCTTGATGACCTTCGGTGCGCCTTCACATAGGATCGAGTCCCAGCTTGTGGCCGCTGCACGCATCCTTGAAGTCGAAGCAGAGTTCATCCATTTGCCTGGCATTATCATCTGCTCTTTTGGTGATCAGGATCTCGGTTGCTCAGAAACCCACTTCGTTAAATGCGGTGGACGCCTATCTCTGGGAGTGCTCCATAAAGTCCATCTGATCTACAGAGCTGTCGTCCACGACGAAATCAGTGCCAAACAGGCCAGCGAACATCTTGAGGCACTTATTGACGCCCCGGCTCCTTACTCTGATCTATTCCGGTGCATTCTGGCGTTTTTCCTTTCTGCGTTGATCTGTCCCTTAGCGTTTGGCGGCTCTTTTGTGGATATGTGGATTGCTGGTGTGGCTGCTTTCGCTCTCTCCTGGTTGCAACTCCGCGTGGCTGGAAAGAGTGCTTTATACGCCAATGTATTTGAGTAAGGCTTCACTTTCTCCCGCGCGTCAACATCTTATTCAAACTATCTTCTTGGCAGAATCACTGTTTCGATAGTCGTCTCATTTGTGGCCCGAGGTCTGAGCAGCATTCGAAGCCAGATATTTTGTTATACTGCGATATCTTCCTCCGGCATTGTCGGAATTCTCCCAGGATATCTGATCCGTACGTTGCAGTAAAGGCGTTGATGTAGAAGACACAACCAAACTTACAATCTCCAGTCAGCAGCTCGCTGGAGCTCGCTTCAAAAAACATCGTCTGCGGAAGTGTGAAGATGGTTTATGCACTCATATACACACTATTCTTGGTAATATTTTAGCACCATTAACTGGTGACGAACCGCCGCTAACGCAAAGCAGGGGTTCGGTCTTCAGATAGGGAACGATTTCTATCTGCTCCTTGATCCTGTGGCACGTAATCGACTGGACGCGCTTGCTGCAAGTCTCAGTGCCACCGTCTCCTTGACCGGGACCTGGGCAGCCGACAATTCAACGAATGGGACGTCAGTGCCAATGAACGGGACCTGGACCTTCAGTCGCAGCGTGTCGCCTCTTGAGAGAGATATTGTCGACGGTTGTTTTCGCCCAAAAAGCTTTCCCTGGTACCTGCAGCCGTTTCCGTTGTGGACAGCCTTCATCATCGTCCCGCTCTTTTCCACACTCTCTTCCCTTGCAAACCTCCAGCCATTCAGGAGCAAACAATTGCCCGTCATGGTCATTATTTCTTGTTTTTCGTATGCATCCAACAGGATCGCTAATCACTACATATTCAATCGGTCGGACGTTGTTTCGGCCATTGGCGCGTTTACTGTGGGTCTTTTGGGCAACATTTATTCGCGGCGGATGGGAGGCACTGCTTTCACATCGATGGTGACAGGAGTTCTCTTCCTCGTCCCTGTGAGTAGATATCACGGAGATCTTCGTACCTTGACTCATTTTGTCGCAGTCTGGTCTGTCGCAAGCTGGAGGAATCACTGCGAACGGAAACGGGATCGATATCGGAGGTGCAATGATTGCCGTAACAATTGGAATCACGGTGGGCCTCTTCATGAGTCAAGCGCTGGTATACACCTTCGGTTCAAGGAAGAATGCGGCTGTATTTTCCTTCTGAGACAGCTTCTAGATATCTCTCTCATTGTCAATTTCGATCTTCGATAATTTTACAGTTGGCGCGGACGCCGTTCGTGTGGAATCACCTGTAGGAATCTAGAACATTACCGCAGGAGAATTCTCAATGCCCTCTATCGAAACTTTGTGTCCCACCAGCGTTCGAATATTGTTGATCCCGTATCTGATAGTCGAAGAAATTAGTCCCAGATCTCTGGTGGAAGCAATGACATTACACACCGAATCATTGTCGGTCTTTCTAAGCTGAGACCCCATCCATGGACCCGAACGTCCTTCGGGAAGCCCATAGGCTCCAACATTTCGGGCCGAAACATGCCACTATTTCCGACTTCCACCCAACGATTCAGCATAGGATGGAAAGCGAAGATTTCCAGGGAAGGCTCCGTGTAAGGATTATACGCAGGCTTGAAGCGGACTTGTTCGATACCCATTTTGCTGAAGAAAACCCTCATGAAACCTAGCCGCGAAATTGAGTTGCTGTCCAGAAGGTATTTAGCGCTGTTCTCACCAATGAGGTCGGCCAGCGTCAAATCACGATCTGCAACCACACCTTCTACTTGGTGGAATTCCGCCAAGTGAGTGGCGTCCATGGTCTCGTTCCGGAATACTCTGTCGATGCTGAACAACTTGGCTGGCCGGAAACCGTCGTCATTCTTCCCTGTGTCGCCTTTCCGTCCTGTTGTTGAAGTGGCGCCGTGAGTGAACTCTGCGGTGTCGTCTTGCGGTTCCTCTCCTCGACATCTTGCGGCGAGTTTGTAGAGCATGTGCGCTGACGATGCAGTCGTATGTGTTCGTAACAATAGTTTGCTCGATTCTTCGTGAGACCACGGCGCCCGATATCCTGCGGACCCAAACCCTCCGTGTTCGTGAACTGTCGACACGCGTTTGTAGTACTCTGGATTGGGTGGAAGAGCACGCTTGGGATCTAGAAGACGATTGAGCACGATGAACTCATTTTCTGTTGACACGCACCTGATAGATAGAAGGTATCCTGCAAATCTCTTGCTGGATGTTGCTGTGGCACGAATAACGCGTCGAAACACCAGAATC
The DNA here is from genome assembly GCA_902728275.1 of Cyclocybe aegerita. Classification (NCBI taxonomy): domain Eukaryota; kingdom Fungi; phylum Basidiomycota; class Agaricomycetes; order Agaricales; family Hemipholiotaceae; genus Cyclocybe; species Cyclocybe aegerita. The sequence goes on from CACVBS010000028.1 coordinate 699,396, forward strand.
CAGACTCAACGAAAGAGGCTGTTGGCATTTCTGCGAAACTAGAATCGTTCGGCAAGCCTTCGCATGGAAAAGTCATAGGAAGACCCACCCCATCTCCAAGAAGATGTTCCGGATTTCCTCGCGTACTTTCAACAGAGGATGTAAAGCTCCTCCTGATGTAGGAATACCCTCTGCCTCGAAGTTGTATTTTTTATATGTCGCAGTTTTCCAAGAGCCACTGTCCCGACAACATGAGAAATGTGTCGAGCAATAATGTGTCGCGTACTGACGAGGCAAGCATGTCGGCCGTTAAATCTGTCTCAGGCTTCGCAGTTGAGGTGCTGAACTGGGGTCCCTTCTGTACTGTGAACCATTGCCCTTTTCTACACGAAATGAATAAGAGTCGAAGGTTGAGTGAAGGAGATGAGGTGCACACTTCTGGGCGACGAGTTTACGTTTTCGCAAATCGACGAGAACCTTCTCTCCAGCCTTCAAAGTGCCAGTTGAAGCAATCTCTTGGAGATCCTTTTGCGTGGTATCTTCAATTTCAGATACCTGTTGAGGAAAATAGTCACTGATATAGCTACTTCAGGAAAGGTATTAGGACAAACTGCTTTCACTAATCCAGCACCTTCTTTGTTAATCCAGCCATTTTTGAAGGCCCTTCCTTGGCCGACTTTGGCTGTCTCTTCTCCAACCTCCTTTTTCAACTGGGCGGGTGTCATGGGTTCTCCATGACCTTTTACAGGGAGGACAGACCAGACGCGTGCTTCATGAGAACCGTCTTTCAGGATCTGACCACCTTCAACAGTATTGACATGGGTTATGACTTCATGTGTTTCGTATTGGATCATCTAGGAAGGAAAACACATTAATACTTGTTGACTTTCGTTTTTTTCAAATAGCTCACGTCGCGACTGAGCAAAGAGTTCAGCGCTCCCAAGATGACGATCTGATCTTCATTTGAAGAAGCTGGTTGTGCTTGACCAGGGAGAATGAGAGATCGCGTATCCTTGATAGTAGTTTCGGCCTCCAAGGTATCTAATATCAGTTTCTGGAGAGCTTCTGCCATTTGCACGACGCGTGTATTGGCGATGCTAGCTAGTGAAGAGGAGTGGTCGTTGTGGATATCTCCAAGTGCGATCAGTATTCGTGCCAAGGGCAACCTTGACTCGATACTTATTGGTCACGTGAGGTGCGGAATATCACGTTTTAGGGACGCTTCGGGGGCAGATCTACACCGGCTCACAAACCTCTTCTCTTCCCCCAATGCCTGCACTTCCCACTGCTCTCGAGGACGCCTGGAACAGTGCTCTACCGAGCCTCACGCAAATAACGGTGTCATTAGCTTCCGGTGGCAACGAACGACCTCGTATCATCCGCGTGGGGCAGCTCGACTCTGAACTCCTTGACCAAGAACTCGCATACCTTCTTCAAGAGCCGATAAACAAGGCGTTGGCGCTCATTAGCGTATGCTTAAATCTTATTCATGTATGCGTTTGCTCAAGTAAAACAGACAACGCTGAAGACACGCTTCGAGCCCGAACTCGCGTTGCTAATTCAACTGACACTGTACAAGTTCTCCATCTGGAATAATGGTGCAAGCTATGGGGCAAAGCTACAGGATTTAAGATATGTGGTGCCCAATAGTGCAGGCAAAATTCTAACACGTGCGTTTCCGTGATACGTCTGTCTTTCATCACTTACTTCGCTCCCGAAGCATCTGGTCTCCCTCGAGATACTTTGTTGGTGCATGGCACCCTGACAATAATCCTACCGTATATCCATAATCGCGTTCGTACTCATGCATTATCACAAGCATGGCCCGACGCCCCATCACTGGACCACCGTCGAAAAGCTTGGGAGCTTCTTAACTCTCTTGAATCTTTGTACGGCCTCCTCGGACTTGTAAACTTTGTCGCGTTCCTTTGGAGCGGAAAGTAAGCCATTTCCTCTTTGCATGCAGGGTTTTCACTGATACTCTCACTTCAGATATCGAACACTAGCAGACAGACTATTAACAATGAGTCTTACGCCTTCCCGAAGATTGGTCAAACGCGACGTGAGCTATGAGTTCATGAACCGCCAAATGGTTTGGCACGCGTTCACAGTGAGTCGAAAACCATCTAGGACGTTCATTCCCTTCTGAAGATCATTCGCTAGGAATTCCTATTATTCCTGCTGCCCCTAATCAATGCAAGGACGGTTCGTCAGCGAATATATCGTATGACGGCTTTCCTTTCCCCTTCATCACTGTCCTTGCTGTTGCCATTCCGCGGACTTCTGGGCCTTCCTTCTGAAAAGGCGGTCGGAAAAGCTCCTCAGAAGCGAGGAAAATACTACGCACTCTCCGAAGATCAATGCGCGATATGCGTCGAAAATGCCATGTTCAACCTCAACGTCTCTGAACAAAGCAACATGTTTACTGTTCTGGCGGAGAACTCCAACTCGTCGACAGCAGGTGGTTCTTCAGACCTGGATCCTCCTGCACATCCCATTTACAACCCATATCAAACATCCTGTGGTCACGTCTACTGCTATCACTGCGTCGCAGAACGCATAATGCGGACAGCAGATGACGTGGAAGATGACCTCGGATGGGAATGCTTGAGGTGCGGAGAGGAGGTCAAGGAAGCGCACAGATACACTGTCGACATCACGGAAAGTGAGGTCAGCGAGAGCGACTACGAGTTCAGCAGTGATCTAGACTTGGGCACAGATTTGTCCGGTTCTATGGGAAGCTACAGCGAGTCGGGCTTTTCAGAATGATATCAGACTTCAGCAGACATTTACACCAATTCTCTAACGGGCGGAAGGGAGACAAATTGCACAGATACGAAATTTGGTGAGATGATGGTAGATACAGTGGAGAAGGTCAAGGAGTCGAGGAAGATCAATCCCGTGCCAAGGCATCTTGAAGCTGCTTCAACACTGTCGGATCCGTGGCATTCATGTAGTTCTGGAAGTTTGCGGGGCCGCAAAGGGATTCAGCTTCCCGTATCTGGCGGCCTACAAACGCGACGAGCGGGGCAGTACGGATCGGGTCTTGTTCGTACACCTGGTATACGACCGTCAGAAGAGCACGTAGACGGAATCAGGAAGGGAAGCGTACTGCGTTTCTGCGACTGTATTCTGGAGTGCCATCGGTATCGCGATAGTACGAATCCGGAGGGGCGTCTAGTTCCCAATAGCGGACAAGACTGGTTGGAGAAGTGATATCCGCCCTGCAAAAGTGTATGTTCTATCAATTTCTAAGGACTGAAGGCAAAAGACAAATACGCACTCTGGGTCTTCGCGGAGTGCTGCTTGTTCTTGAGCTTCCTTGAGCTCGCCGAAAACGTCTAGCCATAAGTTGAAAATCTCGCCAGGTAGCCGTTCCAGAACTTCGGGACGGCCAGTCGAAACCAGTGCGGCCGTTCCCATCGCAGTCAATTTACGATGTCGGGCTTCGCTCATGTTGTCGAACTAGGCAGGGTTCCAAAGCTGAACAAGAATAGTACAAAGAGGAAAAGGAACTTACCTTTGCCCACCACTGGTCCAGAAGGGTACTATAAAGAGTGGTTTCTGGTTGGCTCAAAATTGGTGCACTGGCAGACAAGAGCTGCAGGAACATGAGCTTGTTGGAAAGCAGCATCCGTGAAAATAGATAGATATGCTCGGTCAGAAGAAGGGTATCGGCCTGTTTGCAAAGTAAAACAAAATAAAATAAAAAGGAGCTCTACGTAGGCAAACAGGGTGCACCAACCTCACCAGCCACCAGCGTCTTCAGTAGATGTGGGAAAAGACCTGAGGCATGCATTGCCTCTCCCCAGAGTTCCGAAGGAGATAATTGAACCAACAGACTCAAGGACTGTACTAGCTCCTTGGCATTAAATTCGGCAACCTTGCTCGAAAAGGCACTAAGATATGCACGAAACAAGTCTACCGCATGTGTCTTGTGGTAATGCCGCAGTCAGTACTAGGTCGTTCATGAGGAGAAGTCAGGCTTACCCTCAGGACGTAGACCGCATCTAGTAGAAAGTACGACTCAATGATTCGGGTGATCGTTCCTAATAGATCGAAATTTGTGGCGAGGAGATTTATGGCTTCACGTAATAAGACTCCCAAGCCCGGTGTGCCCTCAATGGTGGTCGTATTTCGCAGGGCGCTGAGCCAGAGGCCGAGGGCGTCTCCGTCCAGGTGGATCATGACCTACAAAGCATGAATTATGATGGTTGAATAGCTAGAGTAAGAACGGTGCTACCTGTGGCGTAAGACTTTCACGAATCAGGGGAACCACGAGAGTCGACAGGGGACTTGAATGTTCCTTGATCGCCTACAATACCGTTAGGAGGCGGAGAATGCATGTGCAGAGGCAGACCAACCATACCTCGATCAACTTGGTGACAGTGACCAATAACGAGGCTTTGAACAAGAGATCAGACTCGGCGGTAATCCCTGTGAGAGCAAGTGAGAAAGGAAATACAGAGGGAAAGGGTACGACCTGCAGAGTTGAGGTATGGGCTCCGTGATCACATTGATGAAAGGTAGGATCTGCACGATGTCAGCTTCTGGCGAAGAAAAATTAGACAGGATTTACCAAGGCGCCTGATTGCTCGATGATAGTGTTCAGACTCCCACCGACCTTCCTTTTACTTTCAAGCGTATCTGCCTCGCCGATTAATTGGATTAGTTGAGGGACGACGGTTGCGAGGAATGGCGCGAAGGTGCCAGGTTCAAAGCCAAGAGACTATGAAAGAGGACATTAGGATTATTTCTTCGGAATGAAAAGCGAGCATACATCGACACAATCACGCAGAGCGGTCGCCGCAGTCAATCGGACAACCGTGTCTGTGCCAAGACCGCGGTCTTGTAGAAGATGGACCAATACTTCCCATATTTGAGGGTTGTTTGGGCCGATACACTCTTCGAATACCCATTTGCCAATGAGCCACGCAATGCGCCGTTTGATGATCGGGTAGCTGGGCATTCCCCCTGAGAAAACGGCTTCAATTTGAAATGGAAAACCCCACTTACTTCGGGTTGGGATCGCGTGCTTCGGGTACGAAGGTTCGTTCCAGCCAAGCTTGCAAGTCAATATGGTCTTTGAGACGGCGCGCACACCGACCAATAGCGCAATAAAGTGCCTCCTTCTGGACAACGGATTCAAGGTCTACACTCGGCTGAGCTACAAAGACGAGATTATTATCGTAAAAAGAAAAAAAAATCCAGAAAACTCACGAGCTAGTTGTTCGAAAGTCGTGACCAGCAAAGGCACAACGAATGATGGGAATTGATTGCAAAGCTGCATCAGCACTCGTTCTGCGCAAGCCTGGTGCATTTTAGAGGTAAACTCTCACCAATAGCGGAGTACACGTACCCTTAGCTCATACTCCCATTGATCGTTCTCTTTATCCTCGAGGTTTACCCATTCCTCTGGGTCAGCCATCCAATTTTCCAGGTCCGCCGTGTTGAGTGGCATAAACCGGGTCACAAGAAGGCGGACAGCATTCTCCACGAAATCCTGGGATAAGGCTGGAAGAAAGTCAGTATAAGTGGTGCCATATTTTATCCTTTGGTACTCACTATTTTTGTTTGGCACGCCGCTTCGTTTTGTCGGTGTCCACTGTGAGAGGCTCTCCTTGAACAACACGAGCCCTTGTACCAAAAACCTCACTGGGAAGAGAGCCTCGTCTGAATCTAGATCTACAATTCAGCGACCATACTCAATGACCGATTCAACGTGCAAACCAGAGATAAGGTTTTGAGGATAATTGGTGGACTCCACTATTTGCGACCAGTAGAATAGGACCAAGTCACCAGAGACAGGAAGCAAGATAAATTGTTCAGGATTGAGTTGCTGTAGGCGACGAAAGAATTTGCCGAATACACGAAGATGCTTGGTTAAAACCGTTATAGAACGGCGAGTTGGCTCGTGTCCCAAGGCATTGCTTTGTAATATTGAAAAGACTAGATTTTCGTGCAAGTCTGCTAACGACTTTACCTGGGCTGCAGAGTGTTGGAATAACTCTTGGACCTAGCCAACAATGAGATAGTGTACGTGAATGCACTGAAGACGCTCACCCAAGTGATATTCTGCTGGAGCTCTTCTGCAGACATTCTCCCGCTTTTGTTCCACAACCAAGCAGCAATCTTCGCCAAGCATTTATAGACCAAGTGTGACAGAAGAATGTTGTCATAGACGCTCTGAGAAGCGATATTCCCTTGTGATATATTTCCTGAAGAGAAGGCGAGAGACATCTGCGAATAATATCCTTGAAGCAGAAGACGCAGCTGCCCAACCATCTAAGGATAAAGCTGTAGGCCGTTACGATCCTAGTTAATTGTAACGGTTCACACCTGGGCCATTGCTTTCATTCCATTTGGGAGCTTAATGCTTGAGAACTCTTTTAATATGCCATTTAAAAGCTTCAAACTTCGGCGAAGTCTTAGTGTGTCCCTTGGGTCTTCTATCGAGGAAACGTATCGCTTCTGAAGATTTTCATCGATGATTTTAACAAGGTCATCGATGAGACTGGGCCTGGAGAGTTCGTGTTATAAATCTGACATTCCCTGCGGGCAGGGTTGGATGTCTTACCAAGCATTGGGGTAATCCGTGCGCGCCAACTTTGACACAACAACTTTGTTGCACTCTGAAATCTGATGTAGACTCGTAAGCACTCGTAAAGGACGGAGGGTGCCCTGCTCACTGTCTCGTCTTCTTCATCCACGAAAGAAAGACATCTTTGCCGAATACGATTGCGGTGTTCATCTGAAAGCAGTCTGCCTAGAATCAGTACCTTGTGAAGAAGATCATTCACCAGCAACGAACTTTCTGGACCTCCAGTGACCCACCACCGCATTTTTGAACTGGATGATAGCCTGCTGGCGGACTGCCGATGGAAGCGATCGTTGAGAGGCAATGTCTTGCAGGGCGTCGTATGCTCCAAACATGTCGAGCATTTGGTTGAGGCGTTGGCTAGACGTCTTCATTCGGGCAATGTCTTGGGATGAGGCGTCTACTATCACTTCGTAAAGTTCCGCCGGAGAGACGGTTTGAACCTGCGCGCCCATCGTGTGTGATCTGCCATTGGAGGCCATGGCCAAGTGAAAAGGAGAAAAACAGAGGTCGCCTCTAAGATATTAGTTGTTAGCTATCAGTGGACAGTTGAAGGATTCGGACGGTGCAAAAGACGGAAAGTTTGCTATGTTTCGTAAGGTCGTGATTCCATGAAGGAAGATGGATCGCCTTCCGGATTGCATCCGGGCCGATAACACACACAAATAACGCGTCGCGTTATGCGTTACAGCCACATTGGTGTGTCACGCTTGGGGTTTTTTTTTTTTTTTGAAGTCTTCCACGTAGGGTGTATTTTAGACGTACTCCAAATACACAAAAAATAGGGTGTTCGATCACAGTCCCTTGGAGGTAGGCTACACCTAAATGACCCTCCTCATCATCCCATCCCTCGACCCGCCGCCTTTGGTTGAAGCCCCATTGGGCGCCGAAGCTTCCAGCTGTTGAGACAGTTGGTGAGAGCTGACCAGTTTCCTTGCGGTTCGCCGAATCTAAACAATCAAGGGCTTCATGGTGTTAGTCCTTCCCAGCATTGGGCGCCGAAGCTTCCAAGCCGTCAGTCGCCTGCATGGTTGGTGTGCCGGGCCAACGCCATTGACGGGGGCAGCACATGTAGGTGCTAAGTACCCCTAACGAGATTGGATGGTTTGGAAGTGAAATGTTGAAACGAGTGACTCTGCCTTCCACTATGCCTTCCGCCCTCTGATACAACCCCACCCGCTTTCCTCCCCCATTTCCCAAACCCTAAGGCACGCATCCTGTAGCATCCCCCTACCATGCGAAGGCGGTCGAATATCTAGTGTTTCTCCCCAAGGGGTGTAGCCGGATCATAGGCAACACGGCTGATGATCGGAGACTAGCCTCCTCCCTCCATGGGTTGCCTTCCATGACTAGGTTGCGCCCCCGAAAGGTCTGCGCGAAGCAGAGCAAGACGGTACACGGGCTGCCTGTCAAGTAGGGCCATCAGTTGCGCTTTGAGGTTGTCGTAAACAAGGTCTTCGGGCCTCCAACAAAGCGATTGGGATACAACCACGCCGAAGTCGCGATCTTCTCCGATAAATAAGAAAAGGTGTTGGTTTAATGAATAGATAAGGAATCAGGCAATGAGTGGGGCCCGATGGAGGACGATGCCGATTAATGAGAGGAGTTCGGTAGTGTAGAGCGCGGCCATGGTGGGGGCGACGAATTCCCACGGCCGGATGGTGATGGTTCAAAATCAAGAAGCGTCGCGTCACGCTTGGGGTTCGACTTCTCCCGTTCTATGCTGCTGTCTTTCTTGCTTCCTCGTTCACGAGCCATAATACCAACACACAAGTCTTCGTCCAATTTATTCTCTATGTATAGAACACAAACTTCAAAGCACACCTGGGCTCAAGCGTCCGAGGAAGTCGTTGATGACTCCGAGCCTGAGCGAGTCCAGTTGCGGAAGAGCAGGCAACGTGTTCAACGGACGTCTCATGCGCATGCCTTAGTATCTCAATCACGAACAGCTGCGATGGAGGATATCATAAATAGCGTTATTGAAATATCAGGTAGGAGGAGGTTCTTTCAGTATTGCACCTCACAGTAGACCATTCCCCCAGACTCTGATTCTCAATCATCATCTCCAGCTAGTCAACGTCCGATCTTACAGAGACCTTACTCAGAAATTCAGGTCGTGGAGATTGGGGCGGGGCCTTCCTCGAGTATGTCTCGTCATTCACGCTGTCTTGGCCACTCTCGACTGACCAACACAAGTGCCGTTGACCAGTCCATCGGGCGCAGAACAAGCCAATGCATCGAAGCCGCCTTCGTCAGCTTCTTCTTCCGATAAGGGCGCCTTGAATCTCAACCGGTTTGCCTATGCAAGCACAATCCCGAAGCAAAAACCTCCTGCTTTGTCCAACCTCCCTGCCACATGTGCCACAACTAGCACCCTCACAATTGGCCGACGGAAAATCTCGACCAGCGTTAGCTCACCTTTGGAAATTTCCAACTCTGATCTTGGAAAAATTCTCAAATGTATCTGCTGTGATATTTCGTGGACGACCCGAAAAAGCGGGCCTCAGAAAATGACACACATTCGAGCCTGTGCCAAGAAACTCTTCATGGACAATGAAACCGTGCAAATTCTGGTTCAGAAGGAAGTTTCTCTCTATTCTCAGGGTCAGAAGGATGAAGTTAAAGCGAAGAAGCCAAGTCAAGAGCCCACTCAACCACAGACATTTCTTGAAGACGTTCTGGTGGACGCTGCGCCAAAACGAAGAGGACGGCCGCCACAAGCCGCAACTTTACTTGCAAATGTCTCGCAGAGTCGTGTCGGCATCCTAGCTCGGGCACAAGCCATCATAGAAATAGCAACTCCTGACGAAAGCAGATTCCTTCGAGCAAATGACACCTGGGATCCGTCACCGGAGCAGGTTAGCCTGCCACCTCCGACCCAGCGCTTTGCTCGAAGTACCCTTGGCCAGCTACAAGGTGCCCGAACGAGGTCTCTTTTTGATGGTGAAAGCGGCCCGACACGCCTCACCCAAAACTTTGCTCCAAGTGGTTTGGCTCAGCTTCAGGGCTTGAGGACAAGGTCCCTATTCGCTGACGAGTGGTCCTTGCAGCATGATGCAGAGGACTATGATTTTGCCACTGGGCGTAGATCTCCATCTCCGTTTCAGGAGGTTGAGGATGATATGTACGTTTAGTAACTGAATCCCCCATATCTATACCCTAAATTTTAAATTCATAGTTCTCAACGCCCGAATGGCGTAGTGAATCCTTTGGTTGAAGCTCCTGTCAAAAAGTCTACTGAGAGCATTGGTGGTGTATGATCCCGCAGTTTCCTTGCACGAGCCTGTCTAACTCAGTCCCATTCAGAAACGCAAAGTAAATTCACTTAATGTCCTCACAGAATCTCCACAACCCAGTTCTTCGCGGATGCCAGCGAAGGTCAGAAGCGGATCGAGGGTGAGAGTTAAGTCAACCTCATCGAGTGAAAGCGAAAATGTGGAAATTGCTCCTGTAACGCCAAAGAAGTCGCGGAGGCCTAGAGCGAAAGATTCGTCCACCAAGAAGTCAGCACGTGTTCAATACGATTTTGGCGAAAAGTGGGAATTGCATATGAAGGAGCATATTACCAAGGACCCTGATCTCCACATGCGTGTTCTGCGATACGAGGTGAGTGCTTCCTCTCGAAGTTGAGCCAGCAGTATTAAAACCACGTATGTCAACTAGCCGATCCATTTTGACGTCTTCTTGGAACTGGCACAGCTCTATGCGCCACCCAGTAGACAGATGAAACTTCAACTCCAGATTTTTCTAGACAACCAAGTGGGTGATATTTGGCTGAGTGTCAGTCATGCTGTACTGATCAATACTAACGTAGGCCATTCATTTCCATGGTGCGGAAGGGATCGCTTGGAAGCGTTAGGTTCCCATCTCATTATATTCATTTGCCATGAAGATATATGTCTCAACCAACATGACTTATTTAAACATATAAATCACAAAGCAACCTCGGAGAGCCCAGCAACCTCAATAATACCGCCCACAAGATGCAGGCTTCCTGTCACCAGTGTCTGGACATGATTGTTAGTGGTAGACTGAATGTTCTCAACTTCCTTGACGGCGTGCTCGATTGAGGGCAAGACGTGGATGTGAGACTTGGGATACGATGGAGCAAGCGAAGACCAAGCTGAAGCCAACGCTTGCTGAGTTTTCAATCCTGCAAGGTCTGAGTCGGCAATGGCCTTGGTTGTGAGGTCTATATGACCCCAAGGTTACGACGCAATTAAGAAAGAGATAACATTGGCAACTTACCACCCTTGAAGTGACCATCGGCATATGTGACGTTGGTGCAAAAGATGACATGATTAAACAAGACTGCGTCCTTCTCCCCTTTGTGCAATGCGAGTCGCAAACGCGTGGTTTCGATCATCCTGCCAAGGAAGCTCTCTCCTGAACGGCCGCTCGTGCAATTGAAGATAAGAACCCTCGTTGAGGTGCTACTGAAATTGTTTATCGCCATGCAGTACATCCCGACATAATGCTTACCTTAAATCAGCTGCTTTCTGCAGCGGTATACCTACACCAGGGCTCACAAACCACTGCATACAGCACTCTAGACTCTCCACAGTATGCGCTCCGTCGAGATACCAGGTAGATCTCAGGCGTTTAGGGTCTACAACTGTCTGACACCGTCCGGGCCATCTTGTATTTACCAAACCAGTCTGAAAAGATATGGGGAGGATAGTGTCTTGCGCCACACCTGTTTGCTTTTCCAAGAAGCTTCTGGCCAGTTCGACAGCCAAAATAGCATTCTGGACCTGATGTGAACCGGCGAGCCCTAGATAGAATGAGAAGAAATCAACGGAGAGACGCAATAGACGGAACAGACCTAACTTCAGTGTAGACAGCTCGGAGTTAGCTGATACCACACTCAGTTTGCTCGCCTTCGCATTTATTAATTGCAAGTTATTTGATATCTCGACTTTCGAAATACCTTCAATTCCTCTGCTCTCGATTCCAGAACTTTCATAGCATCAACGGGCTGCGCGACAGTTAAGGCAGGAACACCTTTCTGGTGCATATTTAGCACATTTACGAGGCTGAGAAGGGAAAATGGCGAAACAAACCTTAAGTATACCTCCCTTCTGCCATGCAATTTCACTGATGGTTTTCCCAAGGACAAAAACGTGGTCAATGCCCAAAACCGTAATCCCAGTGACGATCGGTGCAGGCACAACATTTGTGCTATCGTAGGCGCCGCCAACGCCAACTTCGAGGATAGTAGCATCAACTTTCAATTCCAAGAATACGTGAAATGCCATGAGGGTGATGAATCTGAAGTAGCCCGGCATCGGCGGTGTGGTTGGAACTTTGCCCTATGGTCATATGAACTCAGGATTCCTGACTCAGGCAAGGCATTACTCACTGCATTCTGGTTAGCAACTAAGCGATCCCATATTTCAAAGAAGTATTTTGCGAAGTCGGATTCCGAGATAGGAACTCCATCGATTCTGATCCTTTCGCGAACAGCTACGAGATGCGGAGAGGTATATAAACCTAGAGCTGACTCTCAACGACGTCATCATGGTAAAGATGCTGCGAAGCTGACCAGTTTTCCATTCTGGTTTGCTATGACGAATAATTGATTCTGTAAAAGCACTCGTGGATCCCTTGCCCTTCGTGCCGGTGATATGGATAACGTTCAGTGCGTTCAGTTGGCTAGGCTGAGGAACATGAGTTGGTGGAAGAGGCAATCACTAGCTTCATACAGTGTATCCGATTCTGTCCAGGTATTCCAGCATTTCAGGAATGGCGAACTCGCTCAGGCGTCCTCCCGAGGCTCGAACAGCCTCGAGTGTTGCTGCATTCGACTGCAGAGAGTTAAGATGCTCGACAGCATCCTGGTAGGACCGCGTCGACATGGATTTGAAGAAAACTCGAGAGACTGGAGGGGTACCTTGCAAGAGCGGTCGTCGCAACGATTGCGATAACCTAGCTGGGTTCCATCGCATTGCTAATCTGGAGTGAAATTTGAGGCGAATATAAAAAGGTCGCAGAGTGTGACCCCGCGTAACCCTAATGAGTCGGAGAAATCACGTGGCAGCGTATCTTCGTGCCTCATCCGCAACACCAAATTTGGGCTATTGTTCATCAACTCACCTTGACTCCTCTGACGCGACGCTCTTGGTCCCATGTCTCTTGGTGGCTAACATCAAATCCCATCGTATCCCCTTTCTCTCCTGCTACGCATTTTTCTGGCCGATCTCTGCTGCCTTCAAGTTGCGACTTTCTCATCACAGTACACGTGAAGCTCAGGCGCTCGAGCCAGCTCAACGTTCGAACGGTCCAACATCGACGCTTCACGGCAAAAACGGGCATTTGACAGATTAGTCAAGCATCCCGTCAAAAGGCACATTTTCCCGAGAAGATGGAAGCTTATTTCCCGGTCGTCGCAAGGCAGCAAAGGCAGAACGCACTCAAACCTAGTGCATCCATGGTTAAGAAAGAGGACGCAGGAGAAGATCGCGGAAGTTTCTCGCAGTATGAAGTCGCAGATGGGGAGTTTGGGTTAGTCTGGTTAAAGCCGGGAGAAGAGAAATTGACATGCTAACGGGATAAACCAGGACGGCAGAGGCCAAATGTTCATCGTCGACCATCACAAAGCGACTCTTAGCCACTTTGTCCGATGAATCCAACCCTATCACCCATTCAGACATTAGACTTCGATCAGGTATCTTTGGGGACATTTCGTTTGATTCAAAGCACGATAATGACGGGGGGTACTGCAGATCATATTGTATCATTCGCTTCTGGCCACCAAGTCGCGGAAGAACGGGTCAACCAACGCTTTTATATAGCAGCTCGCGAACGGATGCTCTCTGTGCAACGCGAGGCCTCCAGCTCTAGTGGCGGTCCATCAGTGTTCAAGGGCGTTAAGATATACATTGATGGATATCTTGAGGCCACCACCGACATCGAAATCAAGCGCCTTGTCTCAGACGGAGGTGGTCAAGTTGTGCAAGTACAAGTCCTTTGTACTTGTTGGAAAGGCGTCGTTAACCTCCTTTCAGTCCAACCGCGTCGGCATGCACGCATATCATTACTTCAAGACGTCCGAGTGCTTCGAAGACTCACCGGCTTCTGAGCCAAAAGATAAGGAAGAAGCCCCATGTTGTCCGGCCAGAATGGGTCCTCGATAGCCTTTCATTTGGTAAAAAGCGGCCTGAACGCAGCTACGCAATTGTCAAGGCAGCGAATACGTTAGAGAGCTTCTTGAAGCCTTGAGATGACTATAACGAAGGAATGGAAGACAATGCACGATGTATTTCTAGCTTCAACTTCGAATTCATGTATTCACATCTCACTGTATCGACGCCTTCGTGAAATGTAGCAAACAGCTTATTCACCAGCGTAATCTTACTCTTTTAGATCCCAGAATCACGATGCGAGCTCCATAAGTCCTCCCGCTCCTCCGAGCTCTTAAAGGATTGAGAAGAATCCAAGCACTTATCAAGCTCCGACCGTTGAACTCTCCTGGGATCGCCAGCAACAGGTCGTAACGACAAGGGCTCATTGCAAGCTTAAGATAAGGGAGATCTGCAAGAAGAGCAATGGAATTAGACAAGATCGTGGACGAATACAAGATGATAAAAAATCAGGATGCCCAAGCGTATTAAAGGGCATCAGGGAGATTGTCGTCAAAGGACATGAAGCACTTGGTCTGGTGCACAGCAAATATATCCTCATTCAAGGGAAACGGTACGAGGTACTCACCACGAACTCTGGCCCAGCACAGGCTGCTGCCATCGACACGTTGGGTCCGGTACCTTCAAGGTTCAAGTTGAGTTCAGTGCAGAAATATCTGAAAATTTACAAGGGTATGCTTGGGGAATTGTCATAAATCACGTGACAGTGTTGTCACAGGTCACAAAGCGCAGCGTGCCCTTTGCCTATACTTAGTCTTAAACACTTGGCCAGGGTCCAGTGCGGCGCACACACGTCGAGGTCCTCTCTGCACCAACGATACTGCAGTTCCTTAGGACCCGCGTCGTTCTCATGAATCTTTTCACTCCAAATCACGTCAAACTCCTGAATTCCTGTTATCCGCCAGCTTCTGCTTTGCTTACCGCAGGTCCCGACTATTCCCCAAATTCACATGAACTCAGCAGGCTGACTTATTATGCGTGAGTCCTCGCTTTCAGACATGCTCTATGGGTTGTAATTTTAGTCTAATAGCTCGAATCATCCCGGGAAGTTGGCTAAAATTGGAAGCGAATTAGAGAACCGCTTGAAGCTTGAGTGTAAGAAGGCAAAAGCAGGGAATATTCGGTCGAGGGCGTGCGTCAAACAAAAATGACTTTCTATTCCATTTCTGACAATATTGCTGTCAGTTCCTTGCTCATTTCTGTCGCTATCTTTCGTTCACTTGCGACAGAATGCCGGAGAGACATAGCTCTTCTATCTCCCTCGCTCATTGGATCTGTGGACTTCACGCTTGCTTCAGTCCCTTCGGACCTAGAAGTCGTTGCGAGAACAGCCAGCGTCGTACGTCATTGGGCCTTGGAATACTTTTCACACTCTCATCTCTTCACAGTTTACTGCCTGGACCACCTACACGAACGGTCATTTGATCGGCGCTGATAGCCATATGACCAAGGACTATTTATCCATTCTCTCTCGATTCGCGAACCTGAGTTGCATTAGCTTACCAGACCAAGAAACGCAGAACCGGTAAGCCCTTTGCGCAAACCCATATGCCCAAGGGGGTCTGAAGCCTGCGTAATATTAGGACACGCCTGATTGGTCTCGCTGCTCTTACTGCGGCGTTAAACTCGGAAGCCCTATATAACGACGTCGGACATTTTGGAGCCCAAGTCTCTACCATCTTGCATCCTATATTAATCAATCTATTCGAGACCCCTATATCGACATTAGAGGAACAGTAAGCATGTGCTCTGCAGTCCTAGGAAGGGAACAATACTGGATGCATCTTATAGGTCCACAGGAATTAAAGATGCCCCTATTTCACCTTACCTGGCCGAGTTCAGAACGCGGCCAGCTCTGGAGCGACGAGCCGCATCAATCCATATCCACATCGACGGCGACAAAGGACCATCGAACCAGGATGTTTCTGATGCCTGTCTTCGTGCCCTTTTCTCGCTCCTCAGTCATGCAAATGGAGCACAGCTCGGCTACATCATGCAGTCTTCTTTCGATAACTTCGACTCAATGAAAGGATGGACAAAGCTCGAATCGTGTTGCTGGTTTGCCCAGAAGACTGCAGAATGGGCACAATATCAATACCGCTATGTCGTGCCTACATGGATTGTCGAGCGATTGCTGGCACAACCTGACGCCTCAGATGCTTCACCGCTTCTGAGAGCCCTTACGGCTATGGCCACCTCTGTGTTTAGCTCTCCGACACCACTCATCAATCTTTCATCATCAGATATAATGTCGAACATTCTAACACTTCTCCTCCGTCGGATAACCCTCAACCCACAAGATGCTGCTGTACACTCCTTGGTGGAATGCATATCCTCCCTTGGCCACCACGTTTATTACTCTGATCAAATCCAGGACCTTGCCGTGAGTTCAGTTAATCGATGACGGAAGTGCAGCATTCTCACCAACAGTCATGTTCTAGGCTGAACTGATAAGCCGCCTTGTGGTCCTAGAGATGCAAGGCGTTCTTGCGCGAGATCAGTCTCAAATGTCGCAGTGCAGGTCATTGGCGATCCAATGCCTTTTCCAAGGACTCGTTGGCCTTGTTCGTTCTGCGAATATAAACGATTATATCGACTCAGTGGACGACTCGACCACTTCAACGGGTCAAGAATCGGCGAAAAAGTGTAGAGCTTCCCTTGAGGCATCCCGAAAAAACAAATCGGCGGAAGACCGTATTCCAAGGCGGACTAGGGTTCCTCCTGACATCTGGCAGGATACACTCAGCCTGCTGTGCGATAGCGAGCCCCCTATACGGAAGGAGTGTGCCGTCGCTCTTGTCTATTATATCATGCAGGAGATGCCAAAGCACGGCGAAAGCAGCGACCCAGACAGCCTGACACACCTCCGCAGGCTAGCAGAATCTTCTTTTCGGCATGTGCAACACATATTTCCGTATGCCGGAGATCCAGCAACGAAATTTCTTAATAGCGTTCATGCCTACGTTTACATCCTGGCGACCTCACCAACGTTAGGGCTAAATTCGGCTGGAGGCCCTAAACAACCCCCTCGGAAGGATTCTCCAAACGGCGAGGTTGGATCAGTCGCATCGCACTCCGAACAGACACATGAAGGCAACCTTCCATCGTCTCAAAGCAATCGACGATCCTTCAACATCCAGCATGGTTCAAGAGCTCGAAAACAGTCCTTGGTTTTGAAGCTGATTGAAAAGGCTCCTACCCAGTGCACCATCTCAGCAGAGGCGTCAGAAGAAGACTATGCGTACCTCCTCAAGATCCTTACCATCGTTCAAACAAATCTGCCCTTGCACGGATTGATCACTGGCGTTCCCATGCTATCTGCCCTGGATGCTGCCTCGAAACCTGAAGGTGTAGATGCCGATCTTCTCCAGCGCATCGTCACCATCAAAACGGTGATTGCGCATGTGTATCTTACCATAGGTCAAATCTGGAAAGTTCAAGAACTCGTAGGTCTTACCGAGAAGGTATGCACCCACAATTTTACTTATTTGCATGTTCTACAATTTTTTCCAGGCGATTGCATCACTATCCTCATTCCCTAATGGTAATACGACATCGGACGCCTCGCCCTTGGGTCTAAATGTTGACGAAGCTGTCTCCATGTTGGTGTATTCTCGCACAATTCAAGACGCTTTTGGGATGGAACAAGAGGGACTCCTTCGGCGCTTGAAGGTCCAGTGGACTCCTGAACTCGCCTTCCGAGACTGTGGGTGTTCCGATACAACTCATTCATCTCACGCTCCTGACCTCTTGGAACTTTCCAGTTGAGAGCTCTGCAGGATATGAAACCAGTTTTCGTGGAGATGGCGTCTCTCCTCTTCTCAAAATTTCGCCTGCTCTTATGCATATTGAAAACATCTCGTTGCAAAGTCTGGCGCGATCCACTCGTGGTCTTGGCGTAACAGACCTCCGCGAAGCTCTGGAGGGACGCAGCAGCATGTCGAATCCTGCCCTTGTCCGGCCTCCTTCACTATCCACCCTTGACCATACCTCCTCGTTTATGGGAGGCGATGGTGCTCTTAGGCTAACCCAAACTCGTTCACGAACGAGAGCTAAGAAGCGCTCAACACCCAGCGGTGGTGAAGTTCGTGATGTGCTTTCCCGGTTGGGTATCAGCAAGCAGAACAGCAGTCTGTTAAAGGCCACCTTTCCAGCTCTACAGAAATCCAGCTGAACGAGATCCTTATGAAAGACGACACGTAGAAAACTTTTGCATTCAACGATACCCATAATGCCCGCT
The DNA here is from genome assembly GCA_902728275.1 of Cyclocybe aegerita. Taxonomy (NCBI): domain Eukaryota; kingdom Fungi; phylum Basidiomycota; class Agaricomycetes; order Agaricales; family Hemipholiotaceae; genus Cyclocybe; species Cyclocybe aegerita. Next base: position 717,355 of record CACVBS010000028.1, read on the forward strand.
CATTCCAACACTATCCAAGTCATCCCCGCTAACTGTATCAATGAATTAATAATTTATTACATAGGAAGGACTTCTAGGGTAGGTTAATCGTAGTACACTAAAATGACCCGCGGGCGAAAACCCCGCAAAGTAGTTTTCAAGGACTTAGCGAGCGGGGATGGTTTTCTCGGTATTCGCACCTCTGTTGAGACTCAATGACCGTCGCGTCCACCATTCGTTGACGGCTAACTTAAGTTACTTCACGTCACTCAGTTTCTTCCTGCCCGTTGAAGGGTTCACCTTTTGCCCACTCTCCGTCTGAACGTGGTTTCTGCTGACGCTCGAGCCCTCCGGCCAGGACGACTGGCAACCGACTCATCTCGCATTATCGAAGCCCTAGACTGCGGTTTACTCTCAAGCGATATTAAACCTTGCAAGATGGACACGATTTTGAAACATATCGACAACCTTCTTGGTTCTTCAGAGACCAGTGCCGATAAGCCTGGGAGGGCCACCTGGACAATGTGAGGATGAGCATTGTTGGCGCGAGAATGCGATCTGCTGATCCCTCATAATCCCTTCCACAGTTCTACGCAAAAATCGGGTGGTCATATAGATGATGAGGACTTGTGGGAAGAGAGCGAAACAGTGAACGCGGACTCTGTGTTGGCCCTCTTTGCCCGTCAAGGAGTCTCATCGCGCCCGACTTCAACGATCTCGTATTTCTCTGACTTGCACAGGTAAGTTCATGTCCGTATTACCCTTTCCTCGATTTATTCATTTATTCACCGCTAGAAAGTCTGATTCAGATCATCTAGTGCAGTCCCTACTGCAAATCCTGTCGTCCATTCGAACAAATGACGAAATCTCCAACGAACTGACCGAATTGTTGGGATTCGATGAGATCGAAACGATAGTGAAGATACTAGACAATCGTTATGCCGTTGTGGAGGAGGTGCGATTCATTTGCTTATCTTCGGCCAGAATGTTGACTCGGATGCTACCCAAGCTTTCTGCCAACCGAGCATCCGAAACTACCGTCACACCTCCCAACCGACACGGAGATGCCAGTCGTGTGTGCCAAGCTATCTTTATCCTTCGATCCTGACCAGTGGCATAGTTGCTAAGGGTGCCTTCTCATACCAGGGTGCTCAAGAGCGAATGCAACAACAATTCAGAGAAAATGCATCTCGACCACTGTTCAGCGGGATAGCGGTCAGTTAGTGAACCTCTGTATGCTTCGAACAGCTTCCGAGTTTCATTTGAGAATTAGGAGGCTGCTCCTGAAGTTCTTCCGCATGTTTATTCGTCGAGCAGTATGGCGCAAGGAAGTGTCCTGTCCCAATTTGGGAGCAAGTATATGCTGCCAATGGGGACAGCCCGAGAAATGCATGAGGTGAGCTTCGTTGATACAGTAGGGCTTCTGCAGGACTTGTTACGAGGAATTTGCTTTAGGCGTACGAGGAGGTCACCATTCCACCAGCGAATCCGGTCCCGCCCAAGGAGACTGAGCGTTTGATTCCAATCTCAGAACTTGACGACATAGTGAAAGGGAGCCTCTCTGTGAGTATGGCTCCGATTGACGAAAGAAATCTGTCTAATACCTCCAATCAAGGGTTACACAAGCCTTAATCGAATACAGTCCATCGTTTATCCGACAGCTTACGGTTCAAACGAGAACTTACTTATATGTGGTAAACGTCTATGTCTATGTCCCCTACGGTTTTCCCATCTGCTGATTCATTGGATCGTTGCAGCTCCAACTGGTGCAGTCAGTGCTACCTTGTTTACGTTGTGGTGTCTCGCTAACTATGCTCCAGGGAAAAACAGATGTGGCCATGTTGACTATTCTTCGAGTACTAGATCAACACAGGCTTCCATCCAATCCTATGTTTCAAACCAGCCATCCCCGTCAAACCATCGATAGAAATGCATTCAAAATTATATATGTGTGAGTTTAGTGCCCTTTCCTTCTTCGTTCTCTGCATATATACTGTCTCAGCGCGCCAATGAAAGCACTGGCAGCAGAAATAGTACGAAAACTTGGCAAACGGCTTCAGTGGCTGGCAATAGAGGTGCGAGAACTGACAGGTAAGGAGAGCTTTTTGTTCGTTTCCTGCTTTCTTATGTTGTAAATCGTCAGGCGACATGCAAATGACCAAGGTCGAAATAGCCAAAACACAAATCATCGTAACGACGCCAGAGAAATGGGACGTAGTTACACGAAAGCCAACCGGAGAGGGGGAAATCGCGTCGGTCTGTAATTTAGAACTTTTTTCTTTCAGAAAAAAAAAGACACTTATAAACCATGCAGAGTATCAAGCTCTTGATCATCGACGAAATTCATTTGTTGAATGAAGAACGTGGGGCAGTAATCGAAACCATTGTTGCAAGAACTTTGCGCCAGGTAGTTCTCCAAGTTGATCTATGCAATAATTTCTAAATATTCTGCTCCAGGTTGAATCGAGTCAATCAATGATCAGAATCGTTGGCTTGAGTGCCACGCTCCCGAATTATCGGGATGTCGCCGAGTTCCTGAGGTAAGGCCCTTTTTATCACAATGCATGTGCATCTCATCAGGAAACCCAGTGTTTCACGTTACAAAGGGCTTTTCTACTTCGATGCTTCGTTTCGACCAATCCCACTAGAACAGCACTTCCTAGGTATCAAGGGAAAAGCGGGTAGCGCACAATCCCGCAAGAATTTCGATGATGTTACTTTCCAGAAGGTATCGCAGCTCGTAGCTGAAGGTCATCAAGTCATGGTCTTCGTCCACGCTCGGAAGGAGACCGTGAAAAGCGCCATGGCGTTGCGCGACATGACTGTTTTGGAAGGGGTTACCGAGAACTTCAGCTGCGAGGATCATCCCCAGTTCAGCTTCTTCCGTCAGAGGATCGGTGAATCGAGGAATAAAGAAATGAAACTCTTGTTCGACAGTGGTTTTGGGATACATCACGCAGGAATGCTTCGTTCTGATCGGAATCTTATGGAAAAGATGTTTGCTGAGAGGGCGATCAAGGTATTGTTGTCTCCCTTCTGCTTGCTGGACTTAATTATGCATCCCTAATAGGTTCTATGCTGCACAGCCACACTTGCTTGGGGTGTAAATTTGCCTGCTCATGCAGGTGCGTGTTCGCCAGTAACTGTCTATATTCACACGAACATTTCCTAGTCGTCATCAAGGGGACTCAAGTCTATGATAGTTCGAAAGGGAAGTTCGTAGATCTATCCGTGCTCGATGTGTTGCAAATCTTTGGTCGCGCTGGTCGACCTGGAATGGAGACCAGTGGCGAAGGTTACATCTGCACCACAGAAGATAAACTCACTCATTATCTTGACGCCGTCACGTCTCAGGTGAAAATTTCCGCCCTATTCATGTTGACATGGGCTAACTATGAATACTACTCTAGATTCCAATAGAGTCGCAGTAAGTGCACAGGGCTCACATGAAACGAGGTGTTGATCACCTTTTTTACAGGTTCCAGGCTGGCATGATCGACTCGTTGAATGCAGAAATTGCTCTCGGAACTGTTTCAACTACCAGAGATGCTGTCCAGTGGTTAGGGTATACATATCTTTTCGTTAGAATGCGGATGAATCCTTTCGTCTACGGTGCGTCGTGTTGCAGAACCAGTTTTGGCTTAATGCTCAACCTCAAGTTATCAAGGCATAACTGGGGATGCTGTTCAAGATGATCCTCGCCTTGGCGGAAAACGAAATGAGTTGGTTGCTCAAGCATCAAGAACGCTTGCTGCAACGAAGATGGTCACTTACGACTCCACGAATGGCCAGTACCGGATTACTGAGCTTGGAAGGATTGCAGCAAGATATTACATACGATATCAATCAGTCGAAATCTTCAACAGGGAATTTCGCCCCAGGATGTCAGAGGCGGATGTTCTGGGAATGCTCAGTCAAAGCACAGAGGTAGGCAACCAACGCCCCAGCCTCTGTTATGATACTAATCAGTACCATACGCCAGTTTGATCAGATACAAGTACGCGAAAACGAGATAAAAGAATTGGAAGAAATTATGGCGCGAGTTCCATGTGAAGTCAAGGTAGCTCTTAGCGGCTTACTGTCGTGAATGCTCATCGATTATATGAATAGGGAGGCACGGATACGAGTGTAGGGAAAGTAAACATTCTGCTGCAAGGGTTCATATCAAGAGAAATCGTAGAAGACTTCGCTCTGGTTTCTGATATGGCGTATGCTGCTCAAAATGGGGGTCGTATCGCCCGAGCACTCTTGGAGATAGCCATTAGCAAGAAATGGGCCAATGTCACCTCGGTTTTGATGGGAATAAGCAAGGCCATCGAAACCCGTCTTTGGCCTTTCGACCACCCCCTAAAACAGTTTCCTCTGAAACCGGATACACTGTATGCCCTAGAAAAGTGGGCAGATGATATATCTGTCTCTCAGATAGCGGATCTTGACGCGGCTGCTATGGGAAAACTAGTACGCCTTAATGAAGCACATGGCCAGGCAATTGTCAATGCAGCAAAACAATTCCCAACTGTACACATTACTTGCAATCTGCAACCCATCGCATCCGATGTCCTGAAGATTTGTCTGAAAGTCAAGCGGGCGTTTGAATGGAATACCAAGGCTCATGGCACAAGCGAACCATTCTGGCTTTGGGTCGAGGACCAGGACGGTTCTAATATCCTCCAGCTCTCGCACATCACCTTCTATCAAACAACCGACGTTCTCCGAGTCGACTTCTTTATCCCTACTCCCGATGGCCAGCCTCCAGAGTTTGTCACAGTGAAAGCTATTTCTGATCGTTGGGTTGGTGCGGAGGAAGCTATCAGCATACCTTTGGGTTCAATCATCATGCCCGCCATTTCGAGGCCACATACCAGCGTTCTGAATCTGCCTTTTTTGAACATCGCGGATGTAGGAGGGCCGTCCATATTCCAGGACGTATTCAGCCATCGACTTTACACCCTCAATACTCTGCAAACACAATCCTTCTGGAACGTAGTCTGTGCAAGGCATAACTCCTTGCTTTGCGCACCTGCTGCAAGCGGTAAAACCACCCTCGCGGAGATGGCAATCTGGTGGGTCCTTTGAGATCCAGTAAAGCATAATAGATGACTCATTCCCACAAGGTTCGATCTTCTGAGATCAACGGAAGGCTGGATCCTGGTGGTGCTACCTACCAAGGTCGCAGCTATTGAAATGCTGTCCGAGCTCCAGCATGGCTCACGATTATCTGGCATCCCAGTTCAATCGACGCTCACTAAGCACCATATCCTTTCCTCCACTTCATCTAGAACTATTCGAGTCGTCACCGCGAAAGAGTTGTTTGATGCTATATCAACTAGGATCCCCAACGTCAGCGGCCTCCGTCTTGTTGTGTGCGATGGGCTCGAACAACTCGACCCGACGTTTGAACTTGCCATCTCGTTGTTGCGAATTGCAACGCAAACCTCTCCTACGCGGTTCATTGGCATGTCATCCTCTCTTACCGATCCCGAGAGTTTGGCTATGTGGTTAGACGTCGGAGAATTCGGAACAACGAGCTTTAAGCCCCAGGACCGCGATCAGTCATTGGTCACTTCTAGACAAACATTTTCTATTCCCCATTCAGCATCTCTATTCAAGGCGATGGCCCGTCCAGCCCATCGAGCTATTCAGGATGCTCACAGCGGCGGTTCTGCACTAGTTTTTGTTCCTTCTCGCGGCCAGTGCCGAGCAATCGCGCAGGACATCATCACGAGGTGCACTCTGGAGGAGGAACATGGCCGAGGTTATGTCCCGGACGTCATATCGGGTGTCGTGCTTGAGGACTATTGCAGCAGACTCCAAGATTCCACCTTAATGGACTTCGTCTCGAAGGGTGTAGGTTTCTTCCATTCGGGAATTGGAAGGGAAGACCGCGGCCTGATGATATCTATGTTTACGGATGGTATCATCCGCGTGATGGTTGTCCCGAAGGATTCATGCTGGAGCGTCCCTGTGAGGGCGAGGACGGTTATTGTGATGGGCACGCAGTACGTGCATATCGAAGAGCAAGGTGCTTCGCGGCAGGTTCGCGACTACAGCTTGGCTGAAGTTGTCAGAATGCAAAGCAGAGCTATTCAACAATCTGACACTGGCCATTTCCACCTCTTTTGCCAAGCAGAGGCACAAGAAACCTACTCCAAATTCCTCAAGGACGGTCTTCCTCTCGAATCACAACTCCATGAAAGTCGGGTTCTCAGCGACTGGCTCAAATCGACCATTCCAGAAAACTTGGATAAACAGCGGATCATCGACCTCCTGTCGTTCACGTTCCTCGCTCAAAGAGTGGCCACAAACCCATCGTACTATGGATATACATCTGGCAATCAAGTAGAAAATCTGTCTGCTGCAGTGGACCGACTAGTAGAGGATATCCAGGGAAAGGTACCGTAGAGCAGGTGACTCACAAACACGTTCTATTCTACACAGTTAATAGATGTCGAGAAGACTTCTACATTTGACACAATTGCGAAATTGAACCGAAAGTCTTAGAAACGTCTACTTCAGGTATTTCTTCAGCCCCTGGAGCTTCTCTGCCGCCTTGCACAGAGTGTCGACGTCCTTGCAAAACGCAAATCGACCGTACGCTTCCCCGATGGTCGCGTGGTCTTCGCAATAGAACTACGGGCATCATACCTTGATAAGTAGAAGAGATGCAGAGGAAGACACCAGCCACGTTACCTCGCTCACTGGAATAGATGATACTCCGACTTCGGTAGCTATGAACCAGCAGGCCCTGTTTCAAGAATAAATGGAAGAACAAGATATGAACGAGTTGCGCACTGACCGAAAGTCGCGCCCTCTGCCTAATACACTAGATGGGAAGGGATAATCTTCTGGGAACTCGACTTCTGAGATGTCCTAGAAAATGGATGAATTAGTGAATGGTCGTCGAGCAAGCGAGAGTGGATCACCAGTAAGATGAAATAGCTGCCTTCCGGGAGCGTGTATTTGAGTCCGAGTTTATCAAAGGCTTCGCAGAGGATGGCTCGCCGCTCTGCATACTCTTCCAGTTGCTTCTCGAAGAATTTCTTCTCTTTCGCTAGCTCGAGGCCAGACGCTGCCGCTTCCTGCAAGGGTGAATTCGAGCAGAAGACGATCCGCGTACTAGCAGCCAACGTGGGTTGTATGATAGACTTTGGTCCGATAAGCCAGCCAATACGCCATCCAGTGGCTGCGAACGCCTCTGCGAGAGATAACACTTGTTAATAGATGATGACTGGAAAGGGCATTCGCCTTACTTCCCGCTGACCCGACGGTGACTGTACGGTCCCACATGCCAGGCAAGGTCGCAATGCGTACATGCTCTTTTCCATCGAAAACAAGACAGTCATACTAGTGAAGACAAGATATTGGAAAAATCCGTGTGGTTGACCAGAATTGTACATACCACCTCATCCGACATCACAAGGAGATTGAACTCCTCAGCAATAGCCGCAATGGCTTCCAATTCTGACCTCCTGAAAACCTTCCCAACAGGGTTGTGAGGTGTGTTAACAATTATCATCTTCGTCTTCGGAGTAACGGCGCGTCTGCGGAATTATTGTTATTTCTAAAGATCTAAAATTAATGTCCATGTAGATAACTCACCGAAGTTCATCAAAATCGATTGTCCAGTCATCGCTAGTTGGTTTCTCAATGGAGGCCTTAGGAGGATGGAGCGGCACGTAGACGGGCTTTCCACCATTGAAGGTTACGGACGGAAGATACTGATCAAAAAAGGGTTCGAACATAATGACCTCATCTCCATGTTCTAAAAATGCGGTGAAGACCGAATACTGGCCTAGAGAAAAGGCAGAAAGGATGCTATTCTGAGCACATGGCGACAGAAAAAACGCAAGACGTACCTTCGTTGGCGCCACTGGTAACGAGGATTTCAGATTCCACGTCGAGATCGTTGTTGAGCTGGGGTCCATAGAAGGCCTTGATGGCCTCGCGGAGGCGGATGCGACCTCGTGGGTGGGAGTAGTGGTTTGGAGCAACGGTATTAAGTGCTTCCTCAGCAGCGTCGGTAACCCATCTCGGTGGCGCAAAGTTCATATATCCCTGGCCAAGATTGATGCAGTCTGAGGGCAGGTTGGCCGCACTGCGCACGGCGGGCTGTGTCAGCAGAAGCAAGGGAGAGCATGCGTAGATAAGCATAGTGACCTGAAGATAGTCCAGACATCAAGTGCAAGTGCTCTTCCTTCCTTCAACCGCGACGAAAAGGGGACGAGATTGCTCCTGTCGGGCTTGGAAAGACCATTTGGAAGGGTGGCCATAGCGGATTTGGCAGGGCACTTGGCGAGCGGCGGTGCGATGGAACGAAGGGCACTGGCAAAAACTGCCAGCATGAACGTGTGGGTCACGTCGCAGAGAAATGGCGATTCTAAATCATGCTGATCGGGTCTCCGATGTGACCGTGCCCTCGGTCTTCTGACGATTCAGGAAGGTGCTAGCACGCCTTTGAGCTCGCTGGCAGCCAGAACAGAGATTAGCCGGGCTTATCTGATAAGCACAAGACGATCATGGAAGCACCGCCACAATTGCCATTACTCACCGTTTCCCTCGAACCACTCAGGTCCTCTCGAGCACCCTATCCGCATCGCTCGGCCCTGCATTACTGTCGACGTCGCCCTCGCGTAGATCACCTCCATGCGACACAGTGTCTTCTTCCTGCATGCTTGCAGCCTCGTCCAGTCCTTCTTGGCCCATTCGTGTCCCTTCAATGAGGTCCTTTTATCCGACAAAAATATCCGCGAGTTGATCTTTCGCGCCATTTATCAGCTTTTATCACCGTCTAAATGGATACTCTATGGCCTTTGCCACGCGAGATTCTCTTCCATCCTCAAATACGCAGTCACTTTTACCCTGATCGGCAAAGATTAGGACCCACCAGATAGTCCTAGCAGCCTGATGCAATCCTAAGCCATGACGCGTTGAACCCACCAATCGTACACGGAATCGATCGCTCTGCCTCCGAACTCAGCCCGGCGCGACCGAAATCTATCCGTCTCGATCGTCACCTCATGTGTGTCGTCGTGGGCTTTCTGGGATGAAGTTCGGCGCTTCTCCGATTTCCACATCGACGCAATTCAGCCAAGATAGCCAGATTTACTTTTGGAAAACTCATCACGTCGTCGACCCCACGCATGTGGTTGTTCCGAGTATCTAGAAGCCAATGAACCGAAACGCTCATGTGCCATGGCCGTAAATTAGAAAACAAGCAACTACTTCGATCATTGCTTACGAGCGCCCCATAGGTTCCTGACGAAAATAGTGTCTGACTTCCCTCGTGGATTGGATAAAGAGTACCACCTTGGAGACCCTTAGGTTGTAACGCCGCGGACAGAGTTCTCCAGGATGTCTTTGGTCGACTTTCAGACGCGCGCTATCACCTCCACACCCGCCGATCGCGTCATCCGAAACCGAATCCAGCGCGAGCGCGCCAAACAGCTCTGGTACCTCCTCGCTTGCGTTGTGGCCCTGTTAACCATCATTCGCTTCGCCCGCTATGTGTGGTCTCGATGGGACAAGTTTCCGACAGTCGGCCAAAATCCCACAAAGGAAAAAGGGGATGAAGAGAAGGACGCCAGACGTCCAGTCTCCTCTTCAACCTTCCAACGGGCGGTGGCAGCGTTCACGACGAGCTTTAGGATCACTTTCTTTCGATTAAACGTTCCTATTGGCCCTGGTTCCATCGCGTCGGTGTCCGAGCTTACCTTCATCCTCGTTTACATCGCCGTCATGTTTGTCCTACTCTTCGTCGACAGTAAGCAATTTAGTCTTGAGAGTTCTATGCCTAATCTTCTCTTATTTTAAAGCGCGGGACTTGTGGCCAATTTTCTACCAAGACCGTGCCGCTCATTTAGCATCTTGCCAACTACCACTCGTTGTTGCTCTTGCTGGGAAAAACAATATCGTCTCTTGTAAGCCCTACAGAAAAAGCTGTCCGCAATTGCTAAATCGTTACCCAGGGCTGACTGGCATCGGCCATGAGAAGGTGTCTATACCTTTGCAAACCTGTTTCCTATCTCGTGGCTTATTTCCTACCTAGCTTAACGTCCTGCATCGCGCCGCTGCAAGGACAAACCTCATCTTCCTCTGGATCCATGCACTCCAACGCACCATCTCCGTGTATGCGTCCTCTTATCAACGGCCGTAAAATTTCTGACCATTTTTTCAGCCTTCCACCGCAATTCGATTTCACGCACAATTGGATGCGTTCGGGCGCCGTTGGCCTCGCAGCGTTCACCATCGGGACAATAATATCCATCCGACCCATTCGAAATGCAGCATTCGAGTTCTTCCTTGTGACCCACATCGTTCTTATGTTGTAAGTGGAGTCCATCCCGACGTCATTCTCGGCTCAGCTTCTCTTTTTCAGCATCTTCCTTGTAGCCGGATATTATCATGCCAGACAGTTGCAGTAAGCCTCGCGGATCATCGACTATTCGCTACCGCTAATGACACAATCAACAGCTACGGCACTTACATCTGGCCGGCCCTCTTGGTGTGGGCATTTGACAGACTCCTGAGACTCTCGCGCCTCCTCTGGAACAACAGGATTTTCAGCCGTCACCACCATGGCGATGCTCTTGTTGAGCTCCTGTCAGAAGACACTATCCGCCTCACTCTCCGACGCCGACATCTTACATGGAAAGCCGGCCAACACGCCTACGTCATCTTGCCCTCCGTTAGCTCTATGCCTTTCGAAGCCCACCCATTTACGATCGCCAGCATTGCAGAAGATGTCAATGACAACAAGGAACGCGATGCCGTATTCTTGATCAGGGGAAGGAGTGGGTTCACCGAGCGCCTCAGGCAGCACGCCAAGGAGAAGCATGGTAGCAGAGTGCCAGCCTTTATGGATGGCCCGTATGGATGCCCACCCGATCTACGACACTACACAACCTGCATTCTCGTCGCAGGTCTGTCGATTCTCTCATAGTGGGTCTACTTCAGAGCTGACGATCTCGGCTTTTAGGTGGCTCAGGCATTTCGTATACTCTTCCACTGCTTTTGGACCTGGTTCGGTACGTCCTGCACAGCTTCCTCTCTCTAAACGGCCCCTTAATTAATCGTCTTACAGGATTAGTGCAAAGGGTGGAAAGTCCGCTGTTGGAAGAGTTGTCTTTGTGTGGGCAGTGCGCGACCCAGGTATAGTTGACTTCGCACCCTGCCCGGCTTTTGTTCTGACGAGAAACCGCTCCAGCGCACCTCAAGTGGATCTCGCAAACATTGGTGGAGGCATTAAACCGTTCTGGCTCTTCCATCGTCATCGAACCTCGAATCTATATTACTGGTCCGGAATATCCCATACCCCAGGTGCCAGACCTCCAACAAGATGCGGCGTCTGTGGCATCGAGCTCGGAGAAAAAACTCGATATCGTTGGGGCTGATCTACCCGTCTATTCATCACTGAAACTGGTTCATGGAAGACCCAGCATGAAGAAACTGATTCACGATGAGATAGAGTCGTCCGTCGGTCCAATTTCGGTTGATGGTACGCCTTCCTGCGATTGTCGTGTCTTCTTCCTATTCAGTCTTGGCTTCCAGTTGCGGGTCCTTCAAGCTTGGCTGAGTCAATTCGTCGTGCTGTCAGCTGTGATTTGGCCGGTCCTGCGTCTGTTTTGAAAGGATCACAGCCCGTCACACTCCACGTGGAGACATTTGGAATGGTCAAGAAGTGATATCCCATCGAGCTATTGGGAGCGCTCGTCGGGGCCTCCCCCGCATTCATTCATTCCTCTGCTTCTTTCTGACAGCGATGAATTACTTTATAGATGTTCCTACGATCTTCGTACAAAATACCAAACGAATTGTATCACTTGATATCCTGATTGGTCATTGTAGCTACTGTGGACGGGCTGTTCTGCGAGAGTACATAGTGTAGCAACACATTGGATTCCTATCCATTTCCAGTTTCCTGTCTCATGTTTTCTTCTATCGGATATCGAATTGCATCGTATATATTTTATGCAACTGAATGCATAAACCTCAACCCAATACTATTGCGTGATAAGCAACTGCAGTGGTTGGATGTTAAGTAGTGGACCTTGAACCGCCTCCGAGTTTGACGGGCCGGTCACAGACGCGTTGGGCATGTGATCGTGACTGTATAGTCCCACGGTCCTATTGTGTCACGCTCACTTTGTGGCAGTTGTCCTTGGTAGCCAGCAATTCCTTCCGTCGTTCCGACGCCCGACTTTTTCCAACGTCAAGCATTCGGTTCATCTTCATATCCGTCAATCCTGGGGATACAAATTCATTCTCAAGACATGTCTCAATTACGGGTGGATGTCCCGTCTGCAGGCGACGAGTGAGTGCAATTTCACGCTGCATGGCCTAACTTCGCTGATATCCAATTTATGACTTCCTGAAGGTTAGCGCCCGGGAGTCTATCTATCGGCGATTCTCCAGAAAGCACGAATACATCCGGGGGTGTTCACGAGCGACGCAAGAGTGATAATGGCAACGAGTCTGACGATGAAGAATTTGTGTATCCAGCTTCCGGCTCCAATGCCACTGAAGAGCACACGAGTATTCCTTCAGCCCGTCAAATGGAGCCATCCCCCGCCCAAATGGAGTCTCTCTACGCTGCTGCGTCCTCCGGAGATCTTCCCCTCTTAAAGAGACTGTTTAAGAACGTTGTAGATAACGGGGAGGTCGAGCGATTTAGTTTGGCAAACCATGCTTCATCTCGGACGGGTTTTACTGCATTGCATGCTGCCGCGAGTCGGGGGTACTACGACATCGCTGTTTGGTGTGAGTTCGCTGTAGTTCCTTTTCATTCAACAACGACGATGATTTCTGCAGTGATCGAAGAATGCGGCGCCATGCCCGATTTAGAAGACAGGGAAGGCGAAGTGAGTGGAAGTAAAAGCATGAAGAGATTCTCCAGAACTAAAATTGCTACTGTAGACCGCCCTTCATAAAGCGGCATTGAATGGTCACATATCCATTATCCAGTATCTTCTACCAGGGAAGGCTGATGTTCATGCTCGTGATGGGGATGGATGGACCGCGCTTCACAATGCTTGCTCCAAGGTGTGTTATGGTGCAATCGACCTGTCAGCATGCTCATGATTATTCCGAAGGGATACCTTGACATCGTTCGATGGCTCTTTGAAAAAGGCGGCGCCACATCCGCTGTTGACGATATCCCAGGAGTGGATATTCGGAGTAAAGATGGCTGGACTCCTCTAAGTGAGCATTCAGTAATTGAATACCTCCGCCACAAAGGCTTACATTTTTCTAGTGAATGCTGCCTCCAAGGGCCATTTACCGGTCGTTTTGTACCTGCTGACGAAACAGCATGCACATCCTCTAATACGTAATAAGTGGGGCGAAGCCGCTTTTGATGCTGCTGCCGCCGTATTCGAAGTTTGGATATGCGAAGTAGGAGCTTGTATAGATTGGCAGCTCCCCTTTTCTGACCTGTTTCCTTTCTAGATTTTGCAACAGGCTGAGGCTGAGCGGTGGCGGGGTACTGCAACACCGTACAATCCACTTCTCGTTCATACGACGTTGCCCGTCATTCTATATGAGAACCAACGTCTTGACACTCGCCTTAAGACCGTTGCAGTTTCTGGTGGTCGTCCTAAATTTTCCGCTGTTGGGTTAGGACGACCAGGGCGTCGTGCGCCTTTCGAGCTGAAGCTACCCAAGCGAGATGAAGAGACTGGCTTGAAACTGCTACCTGCCTGGAGGAGTGGTGTTCAGCTTCCTCTGCGCGAATCACCCTGGGAATTTCCTAGACCAGCTACAGTTGAGCAGCCTGCGCCAGAAGGGGTGGAGAGGAGTCATTTCTGGCTGTAAGATGCCTTCGTTCTTGCTAAAAAAAGAAAGGCATTCAACAATGATTATCTCTGCAGCTCTGATTGGACCCTTGACGTTACTCATCCTGCGGTGGACGCAGATGAAGGCTGGCAGTATGCCCAATCATTTGACGAGCCTGATGACAAATGGACATCCGGAATCTCACCACAGTTGGAACGTATCATGACAAGCAGTGCGATTGTGGCTGCGGGCTTTGTAGGTCCTTCCAACAGGAGCAATTCTCTGTTATCATCCAGCAATGCCAGTCGCGCCCACCCTGTTTGGGTACGTCGTCGACGCTGGGTCCGTATCATGCGCCGCCGGCTGGATATCCCTCCATTACCATTCCTTGAACCCGATGGTTCTATGTACCATCTCGATTTTGACGGATCCTTGATTCCCTACATTGAGCCGGATCATCCCAGCACTCCAGATGGCAACGAAGGCCAGGAACTAGGAGCGATGTCTTCGTCTTTCTTCTCGTCTGCCCAGGATTATGTTGCGAGAGCGAGGTACCTAGTTGGCAATCACAGTCAGGATTCAGAGCGAGGCTCATCTACACCTTCGGCATTGGAGATCCGTAGAGCCATCGCAAAATTAGAACGGGCTACAGCGGAGCTCAGACAAGGAATCTTAGGTGGGTGCATTTTGATTGTTCCTCTTGGATAGGTCTAATTCTGTTGCATAGTTGACGATGACGCTGAACGCAGGACGCAAGCTGAAGTTCTTCTAAATGCATACAGCCGTGATTTGGAGCGCCGTAGATTATCAGCTAGCGCGCAAGGGATATTGTTATCGGATCAAGGTCTGTGTATCAAATCTCGTCCTCTTCTTATTTAATTATCGACGTAGATGATTATTTAGACGACGACGACGACGGCAGCTCAGAAGAAGAGTTCCGTTACCCAGGGTCATCCGTATACGAGACTCCTAGACCTGCCTCTAGGTCTTCAGCATCGACCGACTACTTCAATCGACCGGGATCGTCGAGAATCCCCACCGATCTCACTCCTCAGCTCACACAAGCACCCGACTTCCGTGTTCCCACCCACGAAGCACCGCAGAAAGTTTTGACCCCTCGATGGACCTCTCCCACACCCCATCCTCTTCATCCTCAGTGGGAGAGAGATGAAGCCGTCAGTCAATGTCGTGACTGCCATCGTAGATTCAATTTCTTGAACAGACGAGTAAGTATCTGTTCTCACTGGCAAAAATGGCGTACTAATCATGGAAATTCTCAACTCGCAGCATGTACGTTGCCGTTTGACTTGGGATTGTGTCACGGTGCCTTATCTTGAAACAGCATTGCCGTAAGTGTGGCCGAATCTTCTGTGATCGATGCTCGTCGTACCGTGCAATGCTTGATCCGGCGGATGTTGTGCACGACCCCGCGGTGCCTGAACCGGCTTCGCCAGCTACAAGCCATCGAGTCTGTCAGACGTGTTATGAGGAAGCGAATAGCAATATCCCGACCAGATTGCACCGTACAAGCACCATGGAACGCATTATTGTGGATCAAGAACGTCTGACTGTCCCCGGGTCTTTGACGCGTCGACAGTCGAGCTCGCAACTGAGTGACCTCGCAGAGTTCGTTTCTTCTAATGCACTACACGCAACCTGTTCGCTCACCAGACAATTTCGTTAGCTGCCCGGTTTGCAACCTCAACCTTGATGAGGTCGGAGACGCGCCCGCGCAAGAAGCTCATGTGAGAAGCTGTCTTGAAGGGGGTTCTGGTGCTCCGCAAGCAGCTAAATATCTGGTGTATCGCCTTCCAGCTGAAAGTGCCCTCCTTGGCGTGGAATGTGCGTTATGACTCTTCCGAGCATCTCAGCCATTTTGACACATCCTTTATAGGTGTCATTTGTTTGGAAGAGTTCGTCAAAGGTACTGCAGCATGGCTAATTCCCATGCAAGATGATGCTCATCGTTTTTGAATTAGGGTCAACTGTCGCACGTCTCAGTTGCTTTTGCAGTTTTCACAATTGTGAGCCCATCCTTCGTTCAATTCCGCCCTTGTTTTTAACCCGGCGATTC
The DNA here is from genome assembly GCA_902728275.1 of Cyclocybe aegerita. NCBI lineage: Eukaryota > Fungi > Basidiomycota > Agaricomycetes > Agaricales > Hemipholiotaceae > Cyclocybe > Cyclocybe aegerita. The sequence continues at coordinate 733,178 of CACVBS010000028.1, forward strand.
CCCAGCGTGCCTCTCTTCCTGGCTCCAACGTGGCAAAAGTTGTCCTGTCCATGCTCGTTGAGCCTGTTCATAGGAGCTTAACACCCATTATCTACCCCCATTTCCCGATCAGAGATATTATACAATTACGTCACTATACACCGGATTACTGCATACTGGGCCATCCTTCACCTTCATCATATATCCTGCTTCTATCTACTTGGATGAAATGTGCTATGTCCTCGACATCTGGCTCGATGATGTCTTGACCTTTGCGGCCGTCGTCTTGATCGTCTTCGAACCAGCTCGAAGGGTCTTCATCCGAGTCATCGTCTTCAGAGTCATCCTCCATATCGGATTCTGTTGGTTTATGGTTCCTAGAAGAAAGAGATGAGGATGGCAACTCCACGCAACAAGTGGAAGGTCGTGCATGAATGCCCATATTCGAGCTTCTCGCTCTTGTCTGGTCAACACTTCTCCCTTGATCGGCTTTCCTAGCCGTCTTCTCTTCTCTTCCAAGCGTTGTTGTCGCTCCTTATCCTGAAGGAAGGCTTGACGTTCCAAATCCATCGCTTCTTGCATGCTAATTGATCCTGCGATATTGGACGACCCACTGTTCATGCCCTACATCAGGAATTAGATGAGAACAGAAAGTCAATGTCAAGACATACGAATTGTGCAAGAGCCTTCCGTTTGGCTTCAAGAGTTCGACTTATTGGAGGCTCTGGAGGTGGATCAACAACCATGTCGCCGTCACCTCTGATCATGGTCTTCCGTAGTCCTGTATTGATGACTTCCATTCCGTCAAGCTCAATTAGTCGGGATTCGACAGCAGCCTGTTCAGCTGTTACCCTTTCCGCGTACGATGAAGTTGAGGCACCACTGCAGCGAATGGGAAAACGGTGTCAGCGGCTGAGTTGATAGGCAACATAGAGGTAACTGGATACGCACGGAGATGCAAGAATCTTCGCGTTTAGAGTGTGGCGGTCCTGGAGCTCGCGCACGGTCATTTCTGTTATGGGCCGTTGCTTTGGCCTTGGTGACGACCGGAAGCCAGGTGTCTCCAGAGGCGGGTTCTTGCGACGGGTTGGAGAGCGTATTGGCGACGTTGACAGCGAGTGCATTGTGTCGTTTCTGAATGGCGGGGAGAGTCTTTGCACAGTACGGGCGGTATGCTTACGGACTCTGATCACACTCAGGTTTGACGTTTTTGGTTTAATTTCACACAGGGTATCACCGATCACCGAACGAGTTTGTGTTTGTGTGGCGCACAGATTTGGCACAGATACTTGGGCCTATCTTGCATTCCTGCAGATGTTCACGTATTTCAAGCAGAAGACGACCCCAAGACGGAGGAGAAATTTACAACGACTATTGAGAACTTTTTTTGGACCGGTACTACTAGTACATAAGGAGCATTCAACGGGACAACAGAATGAAACCTTTGGACATTGACATTGTAACATGGATGATGCCGACTTGCTCGGGTGAGAAAAAAAAATCACCCTCTGAATAAAAATTGGAAGATAAGTGTAAGAGGGAACAAATTCCATCACATAAACATGTCACCCTAGCACCGATGTTAGAATTAGATAAACTCTGGCTGAAAAAGACCCACCATTCCAGGCGGCATGAATTCATCGTTGTCCGGTCCCTGGTGTGGATTTCGTCCTCGCCCTCTTCCAAAAGGACCAAAAGTTGGTCCCACAGGATCAAATCTTGCTCCAGGTGGAGCACCCAAAGGAGGAAGGAAACCATCGCCACCCCATGGACCGCTCCTGGGAGATACACTTCCCCTTCCAACGCCAAAAATGGGATGGTCCGGACCAACGAACATCCCATCTCCTCCAGTAGGCGGGAACAATGAAGGAGGCGCAAACGGGTTCATCGGGAAAGGATCTAAATCACGTCTCCCAATTTCCAGAGGGTTTCTCGGGAACGCTGGGTGAGGGTGAAATGGTGGTTCCGGAGCATCTGGGGGATTATCTGGACGGGGCCGAGGGTATGTAGGTCCTCGTTGGGGCGGATGAGCACTTGAAGACGCCTCGGAGTTACTTTCTTCGGTGTATCCCTCTTTCTGCAGGCCAGGCACAAGCTTTTGGATGATCTTCAACTTCACTTGCGATAGCAAATCAGACACTCTGTTGGACGAAATGAATCCATGCACAAGAGGACGATTGCTGGAGGCATCAATGGTATGGGGGTAGAAAGAAGGTGATGTGAAGTCGTCAGTAGAAATGTCCAAAGTGGCGACTTTATCGCTCTACATCGACGATGAGACAAAGCGGTGGAGAATACAGGTAGACTACTGACTTCAAGTGCGATAGCATTTATGACCGTACGTGAACCAAGTTTGGACACCTTGACCAGGAACTCGAGGCTGCTCTGATCGTGTTTATATTTGAACGAATAGCTGCCTGGACCAGATCTGTTCCACTGAGGCGGAAGTTCGTTAGTCGAAGCGGTTAAGGACGACGATTCGTCTATTGCCGTCAGCCTGAAAGCCAGAGCACTGAGCGCGGCATGCAGGAGCGCAGCGATGGCATCCTGCTGGGATTCAAGCTTTTTGGAACTTGCAGGAAGTAGATTGGGGACAAGGGCAAGGATCGCCGTAGGGTCGAGGATATCGGCAGTCATGGTCTGAAGTCAAATGCTAAGATGACGCACCTCTTTCGGCGCCAAATATCGGCGCCGTGTGACCGTTACGTCACAACCCACCTTTCTTTCCTCCCCCATTGACAAGCTCGATTTTGCCCTCCTCCTCGATTCAAGAATGGCTCGCAGAGACAGATCCTACTCCCCCGACTCATCTAACAAAAGGGTAAGACCATCTCACCGCTCACCTCGGTCTCCTTCGCCAACGCGGCGCAGCACGCAGAGGACCAATGGCCGCTCGCGGTATGACGACGAGAGAGGCTGGGATAGAGATAGAGACCGAAATAGGGATAGGGATAGGCCCCGCGACAGAGATAGGGACAGAGACAGAGACAGAGACTGGGACCGTCACCGTGACGATAGATACCGTGACGACAGAAGGCGGGATTCATACCACGACGACCGACGACGCTCTCGGAGCCGTTCTCGTTCTCGCGAGCGGAGAGTACCTACACCGTCCCGTCCCACCCAATCTGCAGAGAATGTGCAAACCCCTCCTCCCGAAGACAAAAACTTCAAAGCGAAGAGGGCTAAACTAGAAGCATGGAAGAAGGAACGGGAGGCGAAGAAAGCTCTTGACGAGGCCAAGGCCAAGGCCATGGCGTTGGCCGGTAAATCCACTCCAGGTGAGTTTAGGAGCTTTTGTCTAGCTGCGTTCGTGGTTTCACAGCACTTGATCCCTTTACAGCTCTGGTCGCGTCGACTTCTGCGCCTAAAGCCGGCCAGTTGAACCGCTCAGCCCTTAATGGCCTTGGGCTCAAGGGCCTTCCTTTGAAGCCTGAGTTCGCAAATGCCGCAAAGGGTATTGGAGCGTCCCTGGATGACTCCGTGGAATCCAAGAGGAAGTTGGAAACCCTGGGTGACATGCCCGCCATCGACATGACAATGGCTGAGGATGAAGCTGGTGTCGGAGATCTGGAAGTTGACGATGATGACGAAGAGGCAAATCGGATGGACCAGGCATTGAAGGCAAAAGCCAAAGACGCTATGGATGTAGTCGAAGACGACGAAATCGACCCTCTGGACGCATTCATGTCTGGAGTTAAGGAGGAAGTCAAAAAAGTCAATCTTGAAGACATGAAGAAGATGTTCGGCGCCGACGCCGATCGCTCTAGAATCAGGCTTGATGAAGAGGATGGGGAGGCCGACCAAGTTGCTGGTACTGCTCCAGATGAACTAGACGCTACGGACTTGAACCCAGAAGATATCCTTGCCCTTGCTGCCAAAAAGGCCAAGAAGAAGGAGTTGGCTGCTGTTGACCACGCCCGTATCCGCTACGAAGCCTTCCGCAAAGAGTTTTATGTTCCTCCACCGGACATTGCTGCTATGTCGGAGGCAGAGGCAGATCTCCTTCGCCTCGAGTTGGATGGAATCAAGATCCGCGGCGTTGAGTGTCCTAGACCTGTGACAAAGTGGAGTCATTTTGGGCTACCTGCAGTGTGGTATGTTCATTACTTATATTGATGCCTTCTTGGTTCTCTCTAATGCTTTAAATTCCCCCCTTAGCCTCGACGTCATCAAAAGGCTCAGCTATTCAGCACCAACCTCTATCCAAGCCCAAGCTATTCCTGCGATCATGTCTGGTCGTGACGTGATAGGTGTGGCTAAGACTGGTTCAGGAAAAACTATTGCTTTCCTCCTCCCTCTTTTCCGTCATATCAAGGACCAACGTCCCTTAGACCAGATGGAAGGTCCCATTGCTGTTATCATGACCCCCACTCGTGAACTTGCGGTTCAAATCCATCGAGAATGCAAGCCTTTTCTAAAAGTGTTGAATCTTAGAGTACGTCCCTACCTCAGTTCATGCTAGACGTTTACTAAATCAGCATTTCCAGGCCGTTTGCGCTTATGGCGGCTCGCCGATCAAAGACCAGATTGCAGAACTAAAAAAGGGGGCTGAAATCATAGTCTGCACGCCCGGTCGTATGATTGATCTATTGACTGCCAATTCAGGTCGTGTCACCAATCTCAAGCGGGTGACCTATGTCGTGTTGGACGAAGCTGATCGTATGTTTGACATGGGTTTTGAACCCCAGGTGATGAAAATCGTCAATAACATACGGCCTGACAGACAAACGGTCCTCTTCTCCGCGACATTCCCAAAGCAAATGGATTCCCTCGCCCGAAAGATTCTCCGAAAACCCCTCGAAATCACAGTCGGTGGGCGGTCAGTTGTTGCCGCGGAAATCGAGCAGATTGTTGAAGTACGGCCGGAAGAAACTAAATTCAACCGTCTTTTGGAGATTCTGGGGGAAATGTACAACGAGGATCCGGAATGCAGGACTCTCGTGTTCGTCGATAGACAGGAAGCCGCTGATAACCTTCTTCGTGAACTCATGAGGAAGGGCTATCTATGCATGTCCTTGCACGGAGGCAAAGACCAGGTTGATCGGGACTCGACAATTGCGGACTTCAAATCTGGAGTGGTCCCTATCGTCATTGCGACGTCTGTTGCAGCTAGAGGCCTTGACGTCAAGCAACTCAAGCTCGTAATCAATTACGATGCACCCAACCACATGGAGGACTACGTTCACCGTGCCGGTCGAACTGGTCGAGCTGGTAATAAAGGAACTTGCGTCACCTTCATAACTCCGGAACAAGAGAGATACTCTGTCGATATTTATCGCGCTCTCAAAGCTAGCAATGTCACAGTGCCACAGGATCTCGAAGAACTGGCGAACGGTGAGTTGTATAGCCCATATTTGTTTGATCACTGCTTATTACTTTGATCTGGCGTAGGGTTCTTGGACAAGGTCAAGTCAGGGAAAGCGCAAGCTGCCGGATCTGGCTTCGGTGGCAAAGGTCTTGATCGGCTTGACAAGGAGCGTGATGCAAAGGAGAAGGCGGAACGGAAAGCATACGGCGAGCCTGAGGAAGAGAAGGCTGCTGTTGCTGAGGAGGATACGGCGAAAGTTGCTGCCGCTGGTGACGACATGACGTTCGGCAACTTCAAGGTCGAGATCAAACGTGGACCTGCTCCCGATTCCTCCAAAGGCCTTCTCGGAGTTGGCGGGGCTGTTGCCGCTGCTCGACGCCTGGCACACGCGAAAGAGGAGGAGAAGCTGCAGACCCAGGTACGCGCTGCGGAAGAAGCGGCCGCACGTGCTGGAAAGGATACAGCGGCCCACAAGCAAGCTCTAAGCGTTGTCGCGAAACTCAATGCCCAGATGCGTGCTTCCAAACTCGTCCTACAGTCCCAGTTGCAGGCAGAGGAAAATGGTATCAACATCAGTGGCAAGAAGATAAATCCAGATTCCACCGATTTCCATGCAATCATCCCCATCAACGATTATCCTCAGAAGGCCCGTTGGCGCGTCACCAACAAGGAGACAATGGTTCAGGTATGTAGTCCAAACATTCTTGACCCATCAATTTACCCATTTATCCCGATAGCTCATCGATATGACTGGTGCTTCGGTCACCAACAAAGGCATTTATTATGAGCAGGGCAAAGAACCTCCTCCTGAAGGTCCTCCCAAGCTCCATCTTCTTATTGAATCAAATGAAGAGTACCGGGTACGTCACGACCAAATCACAAATCATCTTCGTTTTGTTAATGTCATTGTGGTCAGGTCGAGCAAGCTGTCAGGGAAATCAAGAGACTGCTCATCGAGGCAAGCGCAGCTGCTTTACAGGCCGAAATGCGCAATCCCACTGTCACAATCGGTAGATACAGCGTCCTATAGTCTCGATTGCCATGCTTTTCCTCTGTAGTTCTCTCGTGCTCAGCATCCAGAGTGCTATGTACTAATACAGCGACTTGAAAAAGCAGATGCTTATACAATTTGGGAGCAACAGAATACTATCTTACAGCAGACAACAGGAAGGAACTGAGTTTTAACGATTCAAGCCAAATCCTCTTGGTTTTGAAGTAGATCCTGATAGAGTATGGCCTGACTCCTTGATTCTCTTTTCAACATCGGTTGCCTTGCCTTCCACTTCTCGGACGGCAGCATCGATCCACTGCAAACTCTCTAGATGGCTACTCAAAACCTGAGCGATTTGTGACATAGGGTCGTTGGTTGAATCGTCCGGCTTCGATGCTATTGATAGGCCATTGACCGAGTCTATCATCTGGGTCAGGGAGCCGGAGATGTCGTCAAGATGAGTGTGGAGGTCCGTGGCCAACATGTAGCTAGAGAGAAGGTAATTGAGCTTAAGCAAGGAAGGAAAGAATGCGGACACACTTCTTGTCGCGTTCATTGTCAGCAGGACCAGCGTCCAGGGTCCTCAAGCTTGCTCCTTGTGTACCAAGGATCTCCTGAGATACTTTCTCGTAGGCGTCGAGAGTGGACGCGAGATCCTTTTGCTGTTGTTCAATATGGTCCAAGGCTTCGTTGATCTCGTTTTGCTGCCTTTCAGCTGCCACAACGTGACTGTAAAGGGCGGCGATCTGTAAGTAATAAGCAAATTAACTTCAGAGAGGAGGCATTGCGAGGTAGAAACCTACGTTATTGCCATTTTCAATCAAGGTTCGATCCCACGCTTCCACCTCTGCTGCAAATTTGTTGAATTCGCGAACATTGGGTTCCAAATCTGAAGACCATCTATTCACAATCTCTTCCAAAGTTTTGCCTCTCAGCATCGAAGGAGGTGGGATCGCAACGACGGCAACCGTGGAAGCACCCCCTGTCCCTAATGATCAATTTATTGATTAAATTTTCTTTGTAAAAAAAACTGGCGATGTCCATTGACACACCTGCAGGATTACTGCCTTCTTTCGCTATGATCGTTGAAGGTAAATGGTTACTCGTTAAGCGTGAAAATAATGGGCTCGAAGATGAATCAAGTCCTACCTGCCGTCGCCGAAGTATCTTTCTTTTCGTCAGGTTTAGCCGCACCGAAAAGAGGAAACGCAGCTGTCGTTATAAGTGGTGTCAGCAAATCCGTTATTAGTTAAAACCACCAATTTACCTGCTGGTGCGGTGTCCTTTTTCTCTGCATCCTTATTAGCAGGAGGTGCTCCAAATAATCCTCCAGCTGCTGTTGTGTAGAACGCTCAGTTCCGGGCGTATCGAAAGCAAATTCCAACTTACGTGTCGAGGTAGACGTCGTGTCCTTTTTATCGCCACCAAGTGAGAAAGGAGAGGTTGTACTCGAAGCCGCAGGCGCTGCGGTCGTTGTTGCAGGTTTCCCAAACAATCCGCCACCAAAGAGACCACCAGCAGTGGCGCTGGTCGTCGATGACCCAGCCGAGGTACTAGGCGCCGCCGTGCTGGCGTTGTCCGCTGGCTTTGGAGGCAAACCAAAGAACCCAGCACCAGGGGCAGTAGATGTGGCACCTGCAGCAGGCGTGCTACTCGTGCTGGGTTGGGAAAAAACTGAATGAAGAGATGAGTTTGAGGTATCGCGAAAGCAAGACGGGCTCACAGCTTGAGGCAGGTGGTTTGGGAACTCCGTTGTCTGCTGGCTTTGGTAAGCTGAAAGCAGAAGATCCTCCACCAAAAAGTGGATTCGCGTTGGGTGCCGTTGCCGTTGGGTTGGGTTTGGCTCCCCCAAATAGTCCACCGGCTGCAGGGGTTGTAGATGCGTTGGTTGTTCCTCCACCGAAAAGACCACCTGTTGTTCCAGTAGCAGGAGTAGCTGATGATGCATTCGCTCCACCAGATAGCCCGCCTGGTGGGTTTGAGGCTGTCGTTGAAGTGCCACCAGCACCGAACAGGCTACCTGCAGGTGTTGATGGTGTATTCGTCGTTCCTCCACCAAAAAGTGCACCTGTCGCTGGTGTCGTCGTAGTCTTATTCGCGTTGCCAAAGATGCCGCCACTTGTTGAAGCCGGAGCAGCAGTGGATCCTGTAGTAGTATTCGTGTTGCCAAAGAAGCTTGGTGTACCACCTGTGTTAGATGTTCCTCCTCCACCGAAAATACCGGCTGCAGGTCGTGTAAGTTGATGAACGCTGATGAAGACAAGGATGTGTAAACACACCTCCGAACACATTGGTGTTCCCAGTGCTATTGGTGTTGCCTCCTCCAAACAGCCCTCCTCCCGTGGCGCCGCCTGCCGGAGTAGAAGACGTATTACTTCCTGGCGGGTTGAAGAAACTCATGATGGAGTGGAAGAGGAAGACACGTTATATGTTACAAGGCGGACGCGTTGATTCACAGTCACAAACGAGGTGCCGTCGGTGGCGGTGTCGCTCTTGTTTTGGACTCAAATCTGTCTATCACGAAGCAGTTACTATGCAATCTTGCCTCCTGGGAACACTCTCCACGTCGTGGAATGCGAGGGATATGTCAAGAGTCAGCGCTTGAAAAACCATGTCTGAATCTACTGCCTTGGACAGTTCACGCTCGAGCACGCTTATTACCCTTCCTGCTGGCACCTCCTACAAGTTCGACCTCCGCTTGCGTCCTCTCAGCTATTTGCTGACTGACTGTGTTAGTGGGGAGAGTTGTTTCGATGTTCTCCAGGAGGATGAAGAGGTGGTACCTGATTGGTCACTTTGTGTGCACCCACAAGTGCGAAACCATTCATTTATCTCAGAAATGGCCAACTTAATCACCAAATTGCCTTCAGGGATGGGTTTATTTCTTTAACCCTCTACTCAAAGTAGTAACAGATCAAGACATTCGAAAGCCTTCCGTTTTCGGATTGACGAAGGAGAATTGCCTCCAGTATCCTCTAGATGAACTGTCGGATGGAATGGAAGTACACCTTCACCTCCAATCCTTGATTGGGAACGGGAACACTTCTGTATTCGGTCTTGCGGTGAATCACGTCCATTGTGTCGCGTCGTACGATCTCCAGGAAATTAAGAGCAATAATGCTTGCTTTCTTACTCCTAAGAGACGTGCGTCTGTTCATCTGAAGTTCCACTATACATGCCACGGTCTGACAACATAGATGCTTAGTAAACAGATGTCGTCGACTGTACTGGAACTATCTATGGAATCACCCTGCACACGTACCATCTCCATCCAGAGCTATTGAAGACGCTTCAGAAGCGTTGACTTGGTTCTACGTACGTCGTTTTGATCTCGCACATTCCACAGCCATCTTGACCAATGTATAGACAGATAATCTAATATCCGGCGCAAAGAGCACCGTTCCCTTCTCCAAAGTAGAATGCGACGAGCTGTCCCGGATCGTTCGAGAACTAACTGGTACGCCTTCGAATCGTGTCTCTGTGGTTTCTTCGCACTTATATTCCCAGTCTCTTCCAATGATAGATCTGTCTCAAAGACCGTCTTTCTTTCCTGGCTTCTTCGTGAAGTGTGCAGTTTTCGTGACGCGGAAGACTGGGGCCAGTATACTCAGAAAGATTTGATCGCTCTCAGGCAGCGGAGAACAAACCCTCCTCAGACTGTACATCTCCCGCCGCCCGTGGTTCTCTTCCTGCTGAATTTCGTCATTAATGTGCTCTTCTTCGGAATTCCCCATACCTATCGTGCTCATGTTAAGGTTAGCCTAAGCCTAGCAAGCCAAGGAGAAACAATCCTGACTATACCCTTCAGGCGACCAGCGAATATCGTGGAAGACTCGCCAACGTCCAACAGAATTGGGCAAAGTACATTGAGCGGCTTGTACGAGAATACTCGCATTTTTTGCTCATTGTAAGCAGGGTTCCCTGGCTGCTGAACCTTAGCCGCACCTTACTGTTTTTGTTGTACCTACAGTCCACTGTGCTTCTCTCGTAGGTTGCTTTGTTTATTCCTAGAGATGAGCAACTGACAATAGCCGAAAGAGCGACTGTTGGGTTCCTAGCGGTCCCAAACATACCTGAAGGTGCTCAAGTAGCCGGAACTATTTCTGCATTGGCGTCACTGGGAAGTATAATTGTTGGCGTCTTCTCCATCTGGAGACACCAAGCAAATACCGCCACAGCAGATTCTGTACGTTTATTTGACGGTTTTGATAAGTGTTGCTGACCTGATTGCTCGTTGTCCCCAGTTCACCTATATGCATAATGTTCAGCGTAGATATCTTGGGCTTTACGGACACGCGATTCTTCTCAGTCTTCCTCCGACTCTTCTGGTTTGGGCTATCCTGACCTTCATCATCTCGATAGTTGTGTACGTGATGCATGGCATTACCGAAGATGGCACTTGGACGAGAGTATCGGCCTGGGCGGTCTTTACCGTGTTTGTGATCTTCGTCTTCATAGTTTTTCTCGCTCTCTACACCTTCGCGATCGTTTGGAAAGTCCGGAGAAGGTCTGCAGGGATCCGGTACCGCATCAGCTCGTTATGGACCCAAGAGTCAAAAGCTAGAGGACAAGGAACGGAGGCTTGAAGGGACATTCTCTCTATACTTACTTATGTATCATGATGCAATTGACGAAGAACCGTTTACCTTTCGCTCGTTACCGACCACGAGGTCCACTTAACTCATCGATCATTGCTGGTTACTTCTATCAATAAGTACCCTCTTCACCAGGAACCACGATGTCGACTCCAACTCACATCTACAAAATTGTATCCTCATCGACACCTCCTCCTGTACCCCTCCCGGAAGCCCTCCCTGTCAGTGAACTCGATCAAAACGATGGATTCATCCACCTTTCGACCGAAAAACAGCTTCCGGGCACCCTCAAGCGCTTCTTTCAAAGCGACGGCCTCGTCTATATTTTGAGGATCGATTACAGGAAGGTGGAGAAGAATATTAAATGGGAGAATGGGAAAGGAACTGGTACGGCTTTCGTCAGATTAGATGTGCTGGATCTTCATTATATACTATTGCCTATTCTATCAAGCTCCTGGAGGTATTGGCGAAGAGGGCATATTTCCGCATCTCTATAATGGGCTTCATGTTGGAAGAGAAGAGATCGAGAGTTTCAAGCAATGGGAAAAGGACTCTCAGGACAGTTGGGATACTGCAATAGCCAAGGCAAGGGCAGATGGGTGGTTTGTTTATTGACAGGCAGACAGCTGGATGGGTATAGTGGAGTAAGCGGCGTCAGGCAATGTCTATGTACAATACAAGACGGAGATAGAAGCATACGTCAGAAACGAGACAGCAGTGATGTCCGAAGTCAAGCTCAAGTGGTGAACTCAGGAGTCAGCGGTTGAGGACCAGGACAGAGGCACCTCCATCAGCTGTCACTCTCTTCCTTGTCTTTATGATCAGATAGCGGCGCCCAAATCGTGCCAGGGTCTTGGGTTGAGAGAGATTACTCTTGGGTTCTACCCTGTCCTTCCTCTCTGCTTTATAAGACTCGAAGCCAGAAAATAATCCAATGGCCGAAGGAGCCAACACAATCGCTTGACCCGTCTAAATAAGAATGGGTTAGTAATTACTAAAAAAAAACTTAGCAATGGTATTTTGCTGACCTGTAGTTTCACAACCTTATCGAACGCATCACTATTTGAAAAATCTGTAGGAACGTGTTGAATGAGATGCTGCCACCAAGTAGGCGACGAGAATCTATGGAGAATTGCCACGGAACACAAATCGAGCAAAACTGGAGGCACGACAGTTGGCTCTATACCTTGCTTCAGCAAGTGGGGAAGATGAATATACAAGAAACATACCTTGAGTACTTATGATGATTCTCATAGCCAAATGGCGCTGCTGTCGTATGAGATTCAAGAGAGACTTTGTGAGACCGCTTGAGGATCTTTCACAGGAAAGATACTAATTATACTAAGAATGTCAATAGAAACTAATGTCATCACGACAAAACTTACCTTGTGGGCTTCATCAACGACCAATACTTTCCCGGTCCCGACATCTGCACGAACAAACAGTCGAACGATGATCTCGAACAAGCCGCAAGCGGAGGAGGTGTCAAGAAACGGGTCCGATAAGTCGATAATAGTCAACTGTCCCGCATGAAAAAGGGAAGGACGCAAGGCAGTTGCACCTTTTTTCTTGGGAGGGGGTGAAGGGTTGAGAAAAGAGGTCAACAAAGATAGGCGCTGTTCAAGGCCTGTCAGCTGAGCAGGGTTGAATTTCTGTTTGGAAAGCTCAAGTTTGTCCATGAAAGCTTTGTATGTATAATTTTCACCAAGGTCACGTAAGAGAGACTACAGGAGAGTCAGAACAAGCAGAATGTGGATAAATCAAGGAAAATCACCAGGATGATTTGCATGTATAAGGGGGCCGACTCAGACGAGCCAACTGCCATCATCGATAATATGGCGGCAGCATCGAGCTCGGAGCTCTGAAAGAGAAGCGGTTCGACGGTGACCTTGCCTCCCAAAGGTGCGTATATTTGGCGCATGGTTTGGAGGGACGAACGAGAGACATATACGTGCACTGGGGGACCATTAACATGAGAAGATAACGATGACGAGAGCCATGCTGCTTCATTCGGCAGAGCACTCGGTCCGCCCTCGCCATAGTGTAGCACCAGTCCGCATAACGCTTTCGAGAGGGACCCAATGGCGGAGAACCCAGATATGAGCATGTTTTCCAAGATCGTCGAGACCGTGTGTGATTTCCCGGACCCTAGAAAGACGTGAGCAGCAATAAAAGGAGAATCGAGAGTGTACTTGCCCTGAACACCACAGACAACTGCAGAAAAAGGTGTATTCTATTCGGGGGATATTTGTCAGTACAAATAGTCTGAGAGAGTTTGAAGGACGGGCGGGTTCACCGTATTTAAATATAGGCGCTGGTCTTCCATCACCTCGACCCGGCCCTTGTGACTTTGAGATTGAAACACCAAAACGTGAGATTCAGCCGGAAAAGGCGCTGCGGACTGAACGTACTGTACACTCAGAGCCTTCCCGATGACGCCGTACTGAGCAATTCGTTTTTCACGTTGAATATAGGTATAAGCCTCCCGACTCATCAATGGCGCGGTCAAGAGGTCATGGGTGGAAATTGAATCTTGATTGGTGGCCTCGGAATCAGATGAATCGGTGTCGTCTAGAAGCTGCCATTCCAGCTCATGCTAACATTGTGGATAGTCTAAGCAGTCGTCCTTGAGAAATAATCAATGCTCTCACAGATGAGTCGGAATCCGATGTGTGGTCTTCACCACGAGGAATGTCAGCTGTGCTGGGAGCCATTGGGGAAACGATGGTGGTGGCAGAGATAGCACGAAGAAGACGCTGGCTAGTGTCGAGGGGCTTGGACCCTCTTTATAGCTCTTTATGAAGGCCCTGGCCTACTTATCGAGGGAAGCCATCTCCTGTCAAGCAAGCATGGATTAAAACGTCCACGGTGCGCCTTTTCCCGCAGAATCGAACAAGATTACAGCACGAGGCAAAGGGTTCGCTCACCTGAGCTAGAGTTATGTACAAGTTACGTAAATAGATTTTATCCAATCTACAACAGATAGCGTCGTTTTCGGTCTATGCAAGGGAGACTGTTGGCTATCGTTTATGTATCTGCGCAGAAACAATGGTCATTGCTGGAAAAGAGGACAAAATGCCGTGAGAGGTGTTAACACTAAAATTCTGCCATGCCATCGTTGCGGGCCGGGAATCCCGCCTCTTGACAGACAAAAATTATCAGCACGGGAACTTCTTCAACCCTAACACTGCTATTCCCTCATCTCTTTTCCCGCGTACCAAAAATTCGCTGTCCCGAGTACCAGGGCCACCATTTATTGTCTTTATATGTCTCTTTTCCAAGTCCCGGGGTGGTCAGTGGCAACTGCACCTGTGCGCGAAGAACCACAATACACATCGAAAAAGCGCAAGCGCCCATCTAACGACACACACAAGCTCGAGGCCGCGGAAGTCAACATCGAGAAACTCATATCTAAGCTGGCGCACCCTCAGCCTGGCGAGAATCCCACAAATTCAAAAGGAAAGGCGAAAGCCCAGGATCCTCGACGCAAAGCAAGACTCGGAAAGAAGCAAAAACTTGGGGTTGGTGCTGCAGATGCTCCGAAGAAGGCTGAGAGGCCGAGCGCCTCCTCAAGCGAGGTCAAGATACCACCATCGTCTCCAACCAAATCAAAGAAAGAGAAGAAGATGGCCAAGTCCAATCCGCCTCCTGCCATTGAAGTTGCGTCAAAACGCTTGAAACCAAGTTCGCCGCAGCAAGAAGCTACGTCTTCTAGACTAACCGCCTTGCAAAAGGGAATGAAACAGAGTTTGGATGGGGCGCGTTTTAGGTGCGAGGACTGCTTCTATTTTCAAGGAGCAAGGAACTTACGACGCATAGGCTGATAAACGAAACGCTCTACAAATCTGACAGCCGCGCAGCGCGTCAGATGATGCAAGAGGATCCCAAAGTGTTTGAAGAGTATCATATGGGCTTTCGGCACCAAGTCCTTTCATGGCCAACGAATCCTGTCGAACACTACATCTCGATGTTCTCAACTTATCCTAAGAAAACCATTATTGCAGACCTGGGATGCGGGGATGCTGCCCTCGCAAGAAATCTGCTTCCGAAAGGGATATCTGTGGTATCATTCGACCTAATTTCGGATAGCAAGTTCGTCGTTGAAGCCGATATATGCGACAAGATTCCGTTGCCGGGATCCGAGCCTGCAGAAGCGGAG
This sequence comes from Cyclocybe aegerita, assembly GCA_902728275.1. Lineage (NCBI taxonomy): Eukaryota > Fungi > Basidiomycota > Agaricomycetes > Agaricales > Hemipholiotaceae > Cyclocybe > Cyclocybe aegerita. The sequence goes on from CACVBS010000028.1 coordinate 748,213, forward strand.
AAGTCTGGCGGAGAGGGCCAGATCGTGGACATCGTGGTCTGCGCGCTTAGTTTAATGGGCGTCAATTGGGTGCAGTGTCTACGAGAAGTATGGAGAGTGCTGAAATTAGGGTGAGTGGCTGAATTGTACTCAATTGCATCGCAGATAACGAGACGTAATTTCAGCGGCGAGCTCCACATTGCAGAAGTGACGAGCCGTTTCACGGATATCGAGCAATTCCAAGGCTTGATTGGCTCAATTGGTTTCCGTTCGAAGGCCAAGGTGAGATGAATTCTCTGTTTGCTACGCAGTAGATGTAACGGAAGCATTGCAGGACGAATCAAACACCCATTTCATTTTATTCGAGTTTGTCAAGGTATCTCGTATGGGTAAAACTGAGAAAGACTGGGCGAAATTATTGACCAGGTCCACTTTTCTCCAACCATGCGAATACAAGAGACGATAACCCTTGCTGTGTGATTGTCGCGAGCGTGCAGAAGATAAGAGGCTACAATCATTTTGTGGGGTAATCAGTTTCCTCGATTTACCATACTTGTCCATGTGGTAGATATGAGATAGAGGTTGCCGCGTCAGACATGCAGGAACCTGAACAACAGATCGGATGCCTGCATCCCTAGCTCCGTGCGAACGCCTTGAGGCTTGAGCTTGAGTCTCTTTCATCGATACCACTACCTGTCATTTGCCAGCACAACAATGCCGAACGGGAAAGTCAACGTTGTCTCTCACCCTCTTATCAATGCGGAGCTCTCCAAGTTGAGGCAATCGTCAACCACGCCCAAGGACTTCCGGCAGGTATATGTGCCTCGGCCCACCCCCAACGCGTCTCGCTCAACACATTCCTTCGTCGTCTTGTAGGGAGTCGACACGATCAGCTTGCTTTTAGGATATGAGGCGACGCGAGGTCTCGAAGAGGAGAGTTTCACTGGGGTGAGTACACACGGATCTTGCCAAAATCTCGAGCTCATTTAATTCCATCGAATAGGAAACACCTGTCGCGTCGTTTACTGGAAGCAGAATCAAACATAGCGTCGGACTGACGCCTATCTTGCGCGCTGGATTGGGGATGACCGATGCTCTCGTACGTTGTGTGTGCTGGTTCACCATTATGCAGCCCCCTAAATGACGGTTCTCGTCGACAGTTGAAGCTTTTCCCGTCTGCATCACATTCTGATAGTGTTGGAGTGTATACTAACGCGTCACGGTTAGTTCTGCGCCAGTGTACCACCTGGGACTGTTTCGAGAAAAAGTCACTCTTCAGCCGGTCGAATGTCGGTCGAACAGTCTCTTGTGACACGGATCCATCGTTAATAGCTGCCATCCAGATTACTCCAAGCTCCCTCCTTCTCCCACAGTTGACCAAGTCTTCGTATTGGACCCTTTGATCGCAACAGGAGGAACTGCAGTCGCCGCGCTGGCCATGATCGCAGACTGGGGGGTCCCAGGTGAGGCCTTAACGCGCATCTGCTCGAGAAATTGCATTCTAACCGATTAATGCTCAGTCAAGAACATCAAGTTGTTGTGCGTGCTGGCTTCCGAACAAGGATTGAAACTTGTACAAGAGGAGTATCCTGAATTGGAGGTCAGTAGGCCTTGCCTCTCGATAAGGTGGTTGATTTCTTACACATCGCAAAAGATTTGGGTTGCTGGAGTTGACAAGGAGCTGACCGTTCAAGGAATAATCTCTCCGGGACTAGGGGATTCGGTAGGAGAACCACTTGCCATGATTTTCGCCTTCTGACCACGTTTCATGGACAGGGAGATCGCCTTTTCAACACAATCCGCGCATGAATATCAACTGACGTCGGAACGGGAGGACTCCGGAGGAACGGAACGGAATGTCAATTTACGTAGCTTCCAAATTTATCGAATTATCACGTGATATAAGACGCGATCATTAGCACGGATGGCGGATTCGCTTTTCCGTTTCGCCAAATGAGAAAGGGCAAAATGCGGTCAAGGACACTGACAGATAGTCAAGCGGAGCTCTCTTCCTCCTCTCATCCACAAAATGGTCGTCAAAGCGTCGGGATGGTCAACACCATTCTCGTCGACAAGCACCCTCTCTTCGCCAGGCTCACCACGCCTCAGCAAGTCGGACGAGGCCGTCAAAGCTTCTCCATTCAATAATCCGCGCACACAAGCCTCCACCGTCATCGAGTATATTGCGTCGAGGCAAGGGAAGAGCTCCTCCGTCTACGTTTACGACGTTGCGGAGCAGGTCGGTTTCGGGACGCTCACCAAGGATTGGGCGAAGACAGGCAACGATGCGACGAGCGTCCATGACCTTCAAACGCGGGCGGGAGCTGGCTTGACTCTTGTCGGTCGTCTCTCGCAGGGGACCAGCCATGATACCGCAAAGGGAACCATTTTGACGGCGTACACAACCCCCAGTGGCCTTGCATTGATGGCACCATCCTTCACCTACCTTCCCCCGGCATCTCCCAACGCCCGCCTTATCATCCAGACACCGGCGGTTACTCCCGTTGGCGAGACATTGGTGTTGTCGCCCACTCTCTCCTCTTTGGCCTCTGTTTGGTCCATTCTTCCCGAGAGTGTCGCCGTCTTATTTTCATCAACCCCTCAACAAGCCGTCGATTTCGCTACCCTTTCCTACTGGGTAACTAATTGCCACATCGTCCACATTTTCGATCACCACAGTGCTGCTCGCGAAATCGGACATTCGATCAATCCTCTTCCAAACCCCACCGAAGCATCACCCTCCGTCCATGATGCGGTGCAAAAGGCAGGCTACAGCTTTTTCGAATATCACGGCAACGCCGACGCGACCGCTGCAGTTGTCCTATTGAACGGTCCATTGGCGTTGACTCTCAAAGTAGCTGCCAAGGCCAACCCTGCTGCGGGTCTCGGAGTTGTCATCGTCAACGTTTTACGGCCATGGGACGAATCCGCCATCCAGTCCATCATTCCGACCTCTGTCACTTCCGTCCATGTCCTCGATGACGTACCCAATACTGTAACGCAGGGAACCCTCTATGTTGACGTTTTCAGCGCTCTCTGGAACGTCGTCCCAAAACGATCCGTTGTGTCGCACCGTGTTACCCCTTCCCAAACCCAACACTTCACGAACGGAGCCGAAGCATTCCTCGAATTTATTCAGACGATTTCGCACGTAGAGTTCCATGGTCCGTCTGCAAACACCGCCAAGAACCTTCTGTTCTTCAGCATTCCCAGGTCCCCACTTTCAGCACTACCAAACTTCGTAGAGGAGCTGTTCGTCACGAAGACCAACGTTCGTGCTCGACTTCTGGCGGATTACGACGTTTTCTCGAAGCCGGGCGGCATCGCCGCCACTCGACTTCTCATTTCGCGCAACAGCGCTGGGGAGACCTCACCTATACCAGCTGCGTTGCCCATTGATCCTAACACCACCGGCCTCGCCGACTTTTTGGCTGTCTTGGACCAAAGTCTGTTAAAAACCCATTCTCTCCTCGACCACGCGAAAGTTGGTTCGATCGTTCTCATTGTTACTACTTGGACGGCAGAGGAGTTGCTGTCCAATCTTCCACCAGGCGCCACAGCCTTGATCTCGGAGCGCGGCCTGCTGGTGTACATCTTCGATGCCAAGAACGCCGCCTCAAAACTTGTCGGAGCTCAAGGACCCATCCATGACGCTGCCCAGAATGTGTTGGTCGAGCTCGCTGTATTGCGACTCTACCTCGGCTCTGCCGCTACAGAAGCTTCCGTCCTGCAGCTCGCCCGAAGCTCGTTCGGTGACGAGATTGGGGGCGTACCTTTGACTAAGCATAACGCTCATGCATGGGCTGGCCTTCAGGCTGTCAATGTTCCGGCACCCTCTGAGCCTGTTAACGCTCCTCCGTTGAAATCCTTCGAAAGCAACGCTATCGCTGTAGAAACAGAGGAAGGCAAAACCGTCGTCAATGGTGCTCGTCTGAGCACCTGGCATGACGCAGCCAAGCACCTTCTTTTCCCCTCCGTCTTCGTTCCCGCCCAGGAGCAGACGGATAACCTTCGCAATCCAGCTCTGCGTCCTGAGATTCCGGACACGACCTTCCTCGTCACTTGCACCGTCAACAAGCGCCTGACACCCCTCGAGTACGATCGCAACGTCTTCCACCTAGAGTTCGACACTTCCGGAACCGGGCTGAAGTACGCCATCGGCGAGGCCCTGGGCATCCATGGATGGAACGACGAGCAGGAGGTGCTCGACTTCTGTGCGTGGTACAGGGTCGACCCGAACAGGCTCATCACGATTCCGGTCATTGGTGACGAGACCAAGGTGCACACGCGCACGGTCCTGCAGGCGCTCCAGCAGCAGATCGACCTGTTCGGTAAGCCGCCGAAGTCCTTCTACACCGACCTGGCGGACTATGCGTCCACGGATGTGGATCGTTACGCCCTCAGGTTCATCGGCTCTGCGGAAGGCTCGTCGACGTTCAAGAAGCTCTCCGAGAAGGATACGGTCACGTTTGCTGATGTGCTGAAGATGTACCCGAGCGCGAGACCTGGAATTGAGCGCCTGTGCGAGCTGATCGGTGATATAAAGCCGAGGCATTACAGTATTGCCAGTGCTCAGAGCGTTGTTGGCGATCGTGTAGACCTCTTGGTAGTCACTGTCGACTGGACCACTCCTTCGGGTAAGCAGATTACCATAATTAGAAAGGTTCAATTGAAATCGATTTCTCTTCTCCCTTCCAGGTACCCTCCGATACGGGCAGTGCACTCGATATCTCGCCGGTTTGAAGGTTGGACAAAAAGTTACTGTGTCGATAAAGCCTAGCGTCATGAAGGTACCCATACATATTTTGCTCCTCGGCCCGTAGGAAACTAATGACCATGAAACAGCTACCCTCCAACCCCAAGCAGCCTCTTATCATGGCCGGCCTCGGCACTGGCGCAGCACCCTTCCGCGCCTTCCTCCAACACCTCGCCTGGCTCGTCTCGAAAGGCGAAGAGATCGGGCCCGTTTACTACTACTTCGGCTCTCGCTACCAAAGCGCCGAGTACCTCTACGGCGAGGAGATCGAGGCATTCGTGCTCGACGGCGTTATCACACGCGCAGGACTCGCCTTCTCTCGCGATGGCCCCAAGAAGGTGTACATTCAGCACAAGATGCTCGAGGACTCGGAGGCACTCGCGCAGATGCTACATGATGATGAGGGCGTGTTCTACCTTTGTGGTCCGACGTGGCCTGTGCCGGATGTATATAAGGCGTTGGTGAATGCCCTTGTTAAGTACAAAGGGTCGGATCCCGTCCAGGCGGGCGAGTACCTCGAGAGTTTGAAGGAAGAAGAACGTTATGTTCTCGAGGTATGTGTCCTTTTCCTCTCGACCACAAGAATGACTCGCTCACAACGCGCATAGGTATATTGATCCAAGGCAGTCATATGTAGCTAGTTTTATAGTCGGGTACATATATCCCAGTGCGTGGACATAGGATTCTACGGGTATTACTGGATGTGCTTGTGAAGGGTGCTGCTAGATCCTGAACGAAAATCGTCTCAAAAATGCCAAAAAAGAAAATGCCGGATAGAAAAGATGCCAAAAGAATACAAGTACAACAGAACAAAATAATCGTCACGAACACGGATTTGCTTAGAACTTGCCGCCGTCTGCAGACCGCGAACGATAGAGTAGGATGAGGTACCACGCCGAGAGGCCAATGAGGGCGAGGCCAACGACGGTGACGACAATGGCCATCGCTAGCGTTGCTTTCTTGTTGAGGCGCCCGGCCTCGCAGCCGTCCTGGTATGCAGAATCGCATGGACGGCCCTTGGGCTTGACCTGGTCGTAGGCGCCTGCTTGGAGGGAGGTGTAGTAGGGTTCTGAGGTGTCCGCGGCGACGTGCATGGCGGCGAGTGTGAGCATGGGTGCGTTGTAGTCCAGTGCGACCTGAAAGAGGAAGGTGTTAAAAGGCGATGGAGCGCGAGTTGAGCGAATTGTTTACCTCCGTCTGAGGCCAGTCACTTCGAATGTCGAAGAATCTGCCTCGCTTGTCCGGTCCGCCCACAACGGCACCATAGAGGACGTACGCCTCCTCAACGGGATCGGTGTCGATATTGCCAATGTCGATTCCACCTGAGGCCATTGCAGAGTGGGGGTTCTTCGGGGAGTTGGGGTTCACTCCAACGATGTAGGGCACTGCCCGATAATTAGCCTCGAGGACGGAGACGATATAAAGGGGAAACATACCATTCATCGAATTTTTTCCAAGGACATAGTCGACTTGGCTCTTTGCAAAGTCCTACGAGGATTGTGTGTATGAAACCAGCAATGGAGCCATGGGGGGTATGAAATACTTACTGTGTACGCCACCCTCTTGTCGACGCTGGATGCCATCGGGGCGAACCTACGGAGCAGCATGGCGGCGTTCAATGCAGGATTGAGACTCGCGTCATCCGAATCCCCATCGTAATAAAGCAGGCCATCTGCCATTTCAAAATGTTTCAGCCTCGTGCATTCAGCAGACCCCCCAAAATTGCCCACCTTGCAAGAGGTAGCCCGGACCCTTGTTATTGACAACATCGTCAAAGTAGTCTTCCGCTGTGTCCCTCCAGGTGCTGAAATTACCACCAAAGCTCGGAGATCCTTGATTGATCTGCGAGAACAGAACAGCCAGACCAGGTGTCTTCGAGTCCCAGTTGAACACGCGGTTCGAATCAGCGAGCTTGTATCTGGTGTAATAGGCTTCCGCTTCTTGGTACAGCGTCGCAGATCCAGTAGCCCATGAAAGGAAGAGCGCTGCCATCGCAAGCTCGTCTCCATAGCCGGAGGATGCATATGCCACACCAGCCTGAGGCACTGAGGTCTGGTACGTCTTCCGTCCACCTGTTGCGTTAACGGCGAATGAATAAAGCTGTTGGCTATGCGTCAAGAGGGTGTTGGCGTAGGAGTCATTTCTCAGCGACGCGGGTGCGGAATAGCTCGAGTTGCTGAAGCCACGCCCGGCGTACAGGTTCGAGCAGGCAGCAAATGCGGCTGCAGCCCCTGCAGCGGCGTCCGTGCCCGGGTTCGCGTTAGTAATCGTGTACACTGGTCGCGGCGATGGAATGCTCCGATCCCCACCCCAGTAGGCGTTTTGTTCGTCGGCTAGCGGGAAATAGAACGGTCAGGACCAACCGTCAGGTTGTACTGAAATTAAACTCACCGGATGCTATGAATACAACCAGCGTGGTATCGTTCGGGTGAGCCTAGGAAGGCAGCGCGTTAGATTGAGTCCATGAAATACGGTGCGGACGATACCTTGATTAACCAATCGAGGCCCCATCGTAAGGTGTCGTCCAAATAGGCCGTCTGGTTGGCCAGGTCGTAACCTTTGGGCCGGGTTAGACGGACACGACCGTCAGTCAAAGGAATGGGTGGCGTACCTTGGCCAAAATCTGTAGCCCCCCAGCATATTGACATGAGGGCGAAAGACTACAATTTTTCTTTGAGTATTGGACCGGTTTGTGAAGGAGATGGTACGAACTAGGGGGAAAGTGTCCTTGGAGAAATCTTGGCATGATGTCAGCCCACCAGGAAATATACTCTCGACAGGTAGAGTTTTAGCACCGACCTCCAGCGTCGTAGAATCCTCCTACAATATAATTGAGCTCGAAGGTCTCGATACAACAACCGACGACGAAGACAAGCCAACTGACCTGAAAGATCAATCCCAACGTCTCGACCCTCAAGAATCAAACTGTCGTTGCGCCATGGTACTCGGTTCGTGGACGGAAGTGTGCCGCTGCGTTGCTCATCATAGAAGTAGAGAAGTGTCCCTAACAGAGAGGACCATTTTGGGTTCGGGAAGCCTCCAGAGGATGTTTGTGCCCCAGATGCGATGTCCGGGGGGAGGAATGGGGGATTTGGGAGGGGAAGCTGTGCGACAACGAGGGCGGGGAGGAGGGAGAGGAGGTAGGGGACCCGCATTAGGGTATCGTGAGGTCGTGAATGCTGGTCTTGAGGTGGTCGTAACTTGGAGAGGTTTGCGGTTCAACTTGCTTCTCCGCTTTCGGACAGGTCTCGATCGCTTTCCCGCGCTACTCAACTCGCGTGATCGCGTCCATCAATGACGTCGCAGGCCGTCCCTTTTCTTCCTTCTCCAAGGACCACAAGCTCAGGAATACGACATATTTTTGCAAAATTACAGATACAACGAATGCTCAAATTCAAAGCCCATCCTTTTTTACTTCTCCTTCAGACCTAAATCCCTCTGTTCGATTCTCAGTCAGGTGCGTTTCCAAAGATTCCACAATTTGCACTCACATTAGACAATCCTTTTCGAAATGCCCGGTGTGAGCCAGGAGACCTTGTCATCGACACCCTCCTCCTTGAAAGCCTTCGCCAGTTCCTCCCCGCCCTGCTTGAAGTGGTTCCACGACTCGTAGTGCATCGGAACGAGCACGTCCGCCTTCAGCTCGCGGAACAGTCGAGCACCCTGCTGGCCATCCATCGTAACCTGCAGCGGACCGTTCGGGAGCTCGACCGTCGCAGCACCAAGGTTGAGAATCGCTACCACGACGTGGTACTTGTCTCGGATCTGGACTAGCTCGTCAATGTAGATGGTATCACCGGAGAAGTAGATCACATTGGGGAGCCCGTCGGTCGTCCCAAACTCCTCCGCTTCCAAGATGAACTCGATGCATTCCCCACCTGGCAGGTGCTCACAGGGGGTGGCGGTCACCTTGAATTGCTTTCCGCCCGCCTTCAGCTCCACCGTCTCCCATGGCTTCAAACCGTGCACTCCAGGTCTTGGCTGGAGTTTCTTCGCACCGTCCACGGTAGTGAGAACGCGTCGCCCATCGAGCAGGCGCCGGCCGACCTCGTCGAGGTTGTCTGGGTGGTCTTCGTGGCTGAGGAGGACGGCGTCGATGGGAGGAAGGTCGTGTAACGCGAGCGCTGGGGTCACGCTGTTTTTGAGCACGATGACGCCCAAGTCCCACTCGGTGCCCGCGCCAGAGAAGAAGGGGTCGGTGAGTAGGTTGACGCCATCGATCTCGATGATGGCAGCAGCGGTGCTGATGTGCGTGATGTTGACGCTGCTCATGAAGGTAGAAGTGACCATTGTCTAGTTCGCTGAAGAGGGAAACAGGATGTCGAATGTTCTCAGACATACAGAACTTGTCTCCTATATATATACCTCGAATACCTCGAAAGCTTCAGATGAAAGTGTGGTCATACTCATGATGTAAATATGGCGACTTTCGAGAGTGCGTCAGCTGGCCTCCTGCTTCGATCTCGGCAAGAGAATTCAAAGGTAGACCACCTGGTGCCTGCGATTGTTGGTGGAGGCACTCATTCCATATTCAGGGCTCGGACCAGGCTCGGACCTCCGCCTTATTGCTCGTAGCATTTAGCACTTAAGCCGGTCATCAGCAATGTATAATGTTTAGGAGACTCTTGTGAAGGCGTACACTTCGTAACACTCCCTCATCAAAGGATTTTGGGAGGAAACAAACGTGAGGATTAAATTAAGCGATCTTATCAGATTATCGACCTGTCCTTGCTGCACTGTCCCCCGTCCTCAAACGGTCGGGAAGCAAGACTGTTATGGATGACCTTTACCGCGACCAAAATGGAACCGGTTTGCAGTGCTGCACTGGACATCGCGACTTGAAATCTCTACGAGAGGACTCTCCCAACTTGGAAAGAACCAACGAGTCCGAAGACACCAAAAAGTTCGAGCGCAGGACAAGGCCGACGATCTTTGCGCATACACCTTCAATCGGTAGCTCTATCTTCAGTTGCGAATCTCCTCGAGACCTGGGCGAATGTCTCCTCGACTGTCTGATTGGTGCCTAATCATCCTTCCTAAATCTTTCACGAGCGCTTATTCTCTGCTGGCGGTATAACCAGATCTGTATCTATGGCTCCACGAGAAGGACCTCCCACCGGCAGTCAATTTTTCACATTATGCGATTCGCCGGCGATCCAAGCATGAGCTGCGAACTAGGCTAGTGTCTGATGGTCAGAGGCTGACCTCATACATGTAAGGATGCAACCAGGCGCTCTCTTTGCAACTCTATGATGCGCTGCTGAAAGCGCCGCCTTCTGCCTTTCAGGGATCTTGATTTCATCGAGAGCGATTACTTCTGGGCCTCTCGAGGCTTCCTCATCGATTTTGACGTTTCAGCACCAAATGACAACGTCAGCGAGCAAGTCTGTCATCGCCCCAGTCGTGTGGTATAGTCTCCATCCTCTTGCTATCTGTTTGCAAACCTGCTGAAACTTCAAGTGGCGCACCAGGGCACGATTGCATTCCTACCTGTCAGGCGCCTGTATATCTTGGCAGGCAGGAGATTTCAGCAAGCATCCACCATCTTTGATCCCGAATCGTTCGCCTGGGCCGCGCTCTTCCACTCCGCCGCGTCGCCTGATAGCTACGAGATAATCAAAGTGTGGCCAGATAAGAAGCCTAAATAGGTCACGCTTAGGAGATGCTGGTTATAAGAAGTATTGTACTGTGCAAGAGCTCTCTCAGGAGGACGAGTGGCTTCAAGTTAAAGGACGCTATGGCCAGCCTGTTGACCGTATCCGACCACTGTTCAATCGATGGTTATCTATCACTGAACGAGAAAGCACCATGCAAAGGAGGACTCATGAGGCGAAGAATGATGAGGAGCGAAGAGAGGTAACGCTGGACCACACGAGACAGTATATTGAGGCAGTTTATCAGGAGTTGGTCAAGTCGGAGATGAAAGAGGTGGTTTCTTGGTACTGAACCTGGATTTGCTTTATTCGTTGCCAGTTAACGGTGACAGTGAAGAGCATAACTTCAGCATTTGGACGGGAAAGCGGTCAAATAGTTTGTGCACTAGAATAAGGGCAAATGCAGTTAATATATAGAGCGTGCGTAGTAGCTTTCCAATAATCATGAATATCTACCGCCGTCCCAAGAAAAGTAGAACAAGCCCTCATTGTGGCCGCCCAACTAGGACCATGCCCTCATCCTCTTCCGTTTCCGTTCCATTTTCACTCGAGTTTGTGTTCCTTACCACAGAGGAGGCAGCAGAGGAGGCTATCGACGAGCTTGACGACTTCTTCGTGAGAGTGTTCGGAACAGGACTGGTCGGTAGAAGCAGATCGGCGACAGGCTCAGCAGGTTCTCGGACTTTCTCCTCCTGGGGGTTGCTGGCGGCAGCCTTCGAGCTGGATTCTGAAGGGACTTTGGGGGAGATTTCACGTAGGGCCTCAAGCATAACGTCTCGTACGCGTGTTGAGAGCGATCCCACATCAGCGGGTGTCAATCCTGTCGTCGGAATGGCGGGTAGCACTGCGGGGTATCGTTACAAATTTAGCATACCCTCGGCTTAACGGATAGATACTGAGCTAGCCTCACCTCGGACCTTAATAATACCACTTTTAAATACACCTTTCCGGTACAGATGCCAATAGTTCTCTGTGACGATGGGGAGGATCGGGAAGCCCGCATTGATAGCCAGGTGGAAGCCGCCTTTCTTCAAAGGTAGCATGGTTGGTTCGCGGGACATATGCCGGGTACCTTCGGGGAACATCCACAAGGACGTCCTGGTAGCCTTCATCTTCTCTCCAGCGGCTTCGAGAGAACGGACGGCGCGGGCGTTGTTGCCTCGATCGATGAATATGGCCCCGGACATCGCCATAAACGGACCGAGAGGTGTAAACTGAAGAGATCTTTTAGACGTCATGGACGTCCGCTTAGGCATCAACCTGTGTGTCTTGAGTCAGAAAGAAAGCGCAGGAGCAGGAAGAGCACCGTGAAAGATAGGTTCTCCCGGGAGCAAGATACTTACTTTCCGACGACGAAAATATCCAACATGCTCTGGTGATTCGCCATCAAGACAGCCGGCTGTGATTGTAGGTTCTCTTCACCCTCTACGACGACTTCCAGGTCTAGAGCTCGCGAGATGAGGTGGTAGAATACCCGAGCGACTAGGTGATTGACGTCGCTAGCGCGGCCGACAATGGACATGCCAGCTGCAGCGACGATGCTGCAGGAGGCGACGGTCATGAGTGTGCTGACGTAGACAACGACGCGGGCATAGTATCGACCGGGTGAGTTCGATACGGCGATCTGGCGGGCGAGAATGAGCGGGAGTGAGATGTATGCGAGCGGCTTGACGATGGCGGCGAGAAACGACATGGTGTAGTACAGGACGAGTTGGGTCTAGAGGGGGGTCTATGTGGTATAAGTAGAGGAGCAGAATGCACCGTGGCGGGGCGTCTGTGTTGGTGGCTACGCCGGCGCGGATGGTGGGGAAGGGTGAACTCGCTTCTTTGGGACATTTTCAAGCCGCTGACCGGAGTTCAAATTCAAAGTCTCGCTCTTTCCCCAACCATCCAGTATTCACAAGGTAAACTCCACCAGCTCTCTCAGCCACAATACCATCTGCCCACGACGATGTCCGAAAAATCAGGTGTGTCATCAACCACGCGTGGTGAATCTCCTCCAGTTCTCGCTTGTCATGGATGACGTTCTCATCTGCCAATTTCGTTAGGCAGGCCGGTAACCGCAAAACCTCTGGTCAACACGAATAGAAGCGGGACTCCAGCAAGTGCCTCCAGTGCGAGCGTAAAGTCTAAATCAAGATCAACGACAGCATCGGCGTCTGGAAGTGGCAAACGACCACCTCGACCACCAAGCGCGAACTCGATCGCGTCGTCGAAGTCTTCAGCGAGCGTGAGTGGTTCAAGGAAGCACAACAAGAGTATAGTCTCCGAACCTTCGAGTGTTAGAGGAGCGGAAGCGGAGGGCGAGAGTGAGATTAAGGTCACGAAGCTGAGCTCGACGACCGTAACACTACAAACATCATGGACACCTCCTTCCAAGCCCGTGGTACGTCGTGAAATCCTTGTCGTCCTACATTTTTCATCCTCAAATGACATCCGTACCAAGGCTTCGACACCTGCCCCACCACCTGCCTCCAACGAGCAGCAACCGACGCGTACTTCTGATCCTCTGCAAGTTGCTGCTCAGGCATACCCCTGGATGTTCATGTCCACAACTCTAGACGCGTGTTTCAAGAGTGCGGAAACGAGTGCTACAGTGCGTTCAAATCTGCACCCCATTTTGTCAACGCCTCTGATGAGATCCCCTCTTTAGAATAAGATTGAAGCGCGCACGAAAGAACTTGATGAGCAAGAAGCAGGGATTTCTGATCAACGCGATCGTCTTGAGGCAGAACGTGCCATTCAATTCTATGATGAGCTCGGTTCTGACATGGTGTGCCTATTTCGCCAGTTTAATGATGAGGATACACTTGACGTATCTAACTTCTGCATTCTAGTTTGCGAAAGAAGTCCCTGCAATAATGCAGTTATTCCACTCCCATGGAGACTCCTGCGATAAAATAGAACGAGACGCCCTCAAATTAGCCTCCCGTGGATCTCCTGACCCAAATGACGAAGAACCACTCAAAGACTATAATAACATGTTGGATGACCTAGGTACGCTTCTGTCTAGTTTACTTCCAAGGTGTACAGCACTGGGAAAACCTGACTCCTCACAATAGAGAGTTTACAAACTCAAGCCACAGATCTATCGAATTCCATCACTAAGTTGACCTCACAAGCAACGCCTGCAGCAGACAATGCCACTGCCGATGACTCGACAAAAACAGACGAGTCCGCCGCTCGGAACCAGATCATCAATATTTTCTCGGCCTGTCTTCCCGTCCTCCGGGCACGAATTGCCAACCTGTCTATGGCACAGGAACTTATTGACAGCGCACTCGAAAACGCCAGCCTCAGCCTCCGCATGGAGAGCATGGGTCTCACAGACTAGAGCCAAGCCGGATTGGGGACGATTCCCTAAAAAGGGATCGGAGAGGCCTAATAAGGCCGCATCACGCTTTTTGTTTCCGGTCTGTCAATTCATCGTAAGTATACCCATCCAGATACCGCACAATGATATCCCATCTCTCGCAACACTCTGTCGATAGCTCAATGTAAGCTACACTCCATGCTTCAGTGCTGGTATTATTGTAAACCCGATTATGCTTGTCATGGAAACAGGATTGCTGTGGATGGAATGGAGTGTTGGCCCCAGCACACCTCTGGCGTTTACTTACCAGATCACGCCAAAGTCCTATTGTTGCTGGGCGCGTCCAGTCCCGAGCGTGCGAGATGTACAGGCCACACAATTGTTGATTGGGCTTCGCATATGCGAGCGAAGTATGTCGGACTGTCAAAAGGACAAAAGGACTTCTATTTTGGGGCTGCCTCGTTTTGGTGTGGATATGCCGGAAGAAAGGGAAGGACAAATGCGTCTGGGAACCTCAGTGCTGCTTATTCTTATGGATCTGACGGCAGCGCTATGGCTTCTGACTGGTCTTCTGCATAAAAGTATCAGGAGGTAGGGCCTTGCTGTGCTTTGCTCACTTATACCCCGCCGACTCGGTCGCTGGCTGATACCCTCGCACTGTGATCCTGCCTGTCGTTCTCGAGACCGCTCTCTCGACTCATCACTCTTTCTGCATCACCACTCGCTTGCCCTCGTATCGCTGCTACCGTCCTCGCCGTCTCTAGTTGCTAATCGACACTACCGGACCTTGCTATGTCGGTCATCGTGACATCCATGCATCCCTCCCCGTCTCATTCGCGAACCCACCGCCCGCGAAGCACAAGCAATAGCGACGGAAGTCGTCCCCCACCGCGCTATTCCTCGCTCGCCGGGGCACTGCCACCCAGCGCCATTGCGAACAACAACACCACCAACAGCCTACAAGAATTATTTAACCAACATCCTGCCCTTACATGCGATACCAGCGACATTGCTATTACTGACATGCGTCCGCCGCGGTACTCGAGCGTCTTTCAGAGGAACCGAAGGCATCGTCAGGATAACCGTGCTGATGAGGCCTTCGGTTCAGACCTACAGACCCACGAGTACCACCTGAAAGGCGGTAGCCGTTCCCAACCGTGGGCGACGCTCAAGGTCCTCAGCAAGTCGTCAACGAAGATGTCAAGCTCAGCGTCCGCGTTGAGCTCTGCATCCGGCTCGGGATCTAGCAGCTCTCAGAAGGTGGCCAAGTTCACTTCAGGCGACCTGGTCCAAGGGAGCCTGGAGCTTAACTTGGAGTCGCCGCAGAATATTAATTCTATCAACTTGTCGGTGCGTAGTTTCTCTTTTTCATTTCTGGTCATTCTCTGATCGCTTATTGTTTCTATTTTGTTCTTTCCTTACAGCTTCGTGGTCGCATCATCACTAGCTCATACGAAGGCGGTTCATATACCTTCCTCGAGCAGTCCATCATCAACTGGACACGATCCAACGGTGATCCACGCTCTCCATCGCCTGAACCTTCCTCTGGCCCAAGTCCCGTCGCCCGCTCTAACTCCAACTCATCTGCCTTCCCAACCTCGAATGTACGCACGAAGAAATACGACGGCAAGCTTTCGGGTGACTACGCCTGGCCATTCGCCTTCTCTTTCCCTTCGGAAGTCTCCATGCCAGGCACAAGCTCTTCGACATGCCCAGCACCACAGACGTTCGTGGAGAAGGGCATCAACGGGACTGTCCAGTATGAGCTCGTGCTGCGCATGACACACGGGATGCTGAGGAGCGACTCGAAGTACGTTTTTCTTTTTGTTTCTAAGCTTTTTGTTGAATGAGATCTGATGCTTTGGTTGATCCTAGGCTCCTTGTCAACATCGTATATGTGCCCGACGTCACTCCTCCGCCTTCGTCTGTCCTTCGCCAGTTAGCGTACGGCGAGAACATGGGCCTGCCTGGGCCTGAGGTTGACCCGATCGGTTGGCATACCCTGCCGCCTGCTCTCGTGCGGGGAAAGTTGTTCAACGAACGGAACGTCAAGCTGCAGTGCACAGTAAGTTTTTCCAGCTATACTATTCAAGGATTTCGCTGATCACTTCATTGTTCTCCCAATTAGCTGTCGATTGCCAACCCAGTAAGTCAAAGATAAAGATCGTCTTCTTGCCTCCATTGACCACCGTTTGTAGCAATCGTATACTCGCGGCGCGATCATCCCGTGCCATCTGACGCTCCAGTCCAACGACCGCACCGCCCTCGACGTGCTCGCCAACCCCAAGTGTCTCGCCGTCCGCCTCATCCGGAGGGTACAATACCCCGAGGATGCTGCCCGTGCGTCCGCCAGCTCTCTGCGCGACTCGCAGGGACGCTTCGAGGACGTCTCCGTCGTGGAGAAAGCTGTGTGGTGGGTGCCCGGCGCGAACGGCGGTGCCCTCGAGGGTGAGGAGAACATTACTGCCTCCTCGTCTGGTATGGGCACGATCAGGTCTCTGGAGGGTGAGATTCACTTGGACAAGGACATGCAGCCTAGCTGTGACTTCCCGTTGTTCAAAGTTGCTGTGTGTTTTTTCTCTTTTCTAGATTTGGCCTTCTTCTGAGTAATGTTTTAATTTTCCAGTACGAACTCGAGGTCCTCCCTCCCAGGTCGCCCGCGTTCATGTGTAGCGCGACGACGCACACGACGACAACTACTCTCCACGGTGGCACGCTCGCTCCTGTCCTCATCTCGACGCTAGTGACGATCGCTACGCTGCATAGCGAGGGTCCTGCGCCCGTTGCTGTGACAAAGCCCAAGCCTCGCAAGGAGCGCAGCGGGCGGTCGAGGGATGAGCACACACCTGACGGCAGCTATACTCCGAACTCGCAGATGATGATGATCAACTTCAACGTCTGAGTATCCTCTCCTCCTCCCTTGCCCTTCCTCGTCATGACCCTATTTATCTACACGACCATGGTGCAAACGACAGCGTCGTCTCGCCAGCAGATGATCCGACACCTAATTTCTTCCTCCCTCACATCGGTCTGTTTATCATGCAAGTTACGACTCACTCACGTCTCCGCTGCTGGTGCAGTCACATCCTGTAATTTTAGACCGGGTCCAACGTTTTTACGACATGCATGTATTTCACTCCTCTCGATGAGCTTTCTTCTCCCCATATATTCTTCATCGTCCTCTTCATCCATCGCCTCACCTAGCATCCTCACATCATTTTTGTGTCCCTCACATTTTATCTCTATCGGTAACATAGAACCCTGTATCTTTATCTGTCGCTGTCCACCAGATAATTGCATTTCTTAACCAAATTTACTGTCTGAGAACCCGCAATACACATTGACTTGTGGTGCACGATGTGTAGGGAAAGCTAAAATAGAGTACTGTAGATGACCGGCATCTCGGTCACTCTACAGTCTCCTAAAATTTGGGCTCGTTACTCGTGCTTGTGGCAGAATACTGATACTGATACTCGGCACCTCGGTAATTATGTAAGTAGTCTCACACTTGTCTCCTCGAGCTCGTCGATGCTCTCAGCGAGCTATTTGGACACGTCAGCTCATAAGAATAGCTATAGACCATTGGGAAGACAGTCGGAACAACGGGGTCAATTTTTTTTGTAATTATTCCACTAATGACCCCCCAAAATGCAAAATCTTCTTCTTTTCAACATCGCCCCCTCTGGGTTGATGAAGGCACCTTTTGCCCATTTTTTTAATTCATGATCAGTGTGTGAGTAATGTGAAGATAAATTCAAAAATTTAACCCCAGAAGTGCAGTGCGTCGTGCGCTATGAGCGTTGTCGACGCAAGCTCGGAAAATGCCGAGACACCATTTGCGCGGGCGAGCCATTGCGATGTCTGTCCTCGACGAAATCTTATCTTCTTGATTTTGTGATGATCAAGGTGCACGCGGGCGACATCTAAGCTGTTGGATTTGGAGAGGCAAACGCGCCCGAGCAGCGCACAGGTTTCACGTATGCAGCTTGTGTCAGCACGGCCCGTCTCATGCTTGGAGATAGGTATTTTGTCTTTATGTTAACTTTCATTTTACTTCCGTCTACTCTACTTCACATCTAGAGTACATATAAACATTCTACATTATCTCGTTGCCGTTCTTATCATGCATCAGCTGCTCTTTTGTGTTTTATCTTCACATGGCTCTCCTGGGCAGTCGAGCCCATTTATACCGCGCCGTTTTCGTTAGCGCTCCCTCAGCCGTTTTTCCAAACGCTGAGGTGAGCTTTCTAGTTTATG
Source organism: Cyclocybe aegerita (assembly GCA_902728275.1). Taxonomy (NCBI): domain Eukaryota; kingdom Fungi; phylum Basidiomycota; class Agaricomycetes; order Agaricales; family Hemipholiotaceae; genus Cyclocybe; species Cyclocybe aegerita. Next base: position 766,172 of record CACVBS010000028.1, read on the forward strand.
ATCTACTATTCATATGCTTACATCCTGTACCTAGCTATTCTTAGGTACTGGTCAATGTTACAGCCATTTTTCCAAACGCTGAGCTATTCTTAGTTGGTTCACAGGTTATGGGCCCCACTCCCTACGCTTAAACTCGATGATCAACCTCAGCATTTTATTTTTGCCTACACACCATGTCTACTGCCACGACTTCTCTCTCCGACACCCTTCCATCCTCCGTACCCAAGCTCGATGCGAGCAGCTTGAATTGGGCAATATTTGACGTCCGATTCCAAGATGCCGTCGAGGCTAAAGGCTTCTGGGGTCACTTCATTGGTACCGACCCTCACCCTGTTCCTGCGGCCACTCCTACCCCTGCCCCTACCCCTGCTACTGTTACTGCTGGTGCCGCGACCGCGGCTGTTGTGGGCGCTGCCCCTCCAACCATTGGTGCGACGGTGACCCCTACTGCGGCTGAGATAGCTGCTATGGAGAAGTGGGACAAGGACGAGCGTGCGGCAAAGTCTTTACTCACCCAGAGGATTCCTGATTTGACGTTGATGCGTATCCACTCGAAGAAGACCGTCTTCGAGAGGTGGTCCACCATCGTCAGCAAGTACACGGAGAAGGGCGCTTATGCGCAAACCGAGATGCGTATGAAGTTCTTGGGGTCGAAGTGCCCTGACAAGGGCAATGTGCATGAGTTCCTGGATTCCTTGGCCACCAAGAGGGAACAGCTTGCTTCGGTTGGTGTCGACATTGATGAGAAAGACTATCGCTCGACCATCCTGCAGTCCCTTCCTATCCCACTCTCAAACTTCGCATCGGCGCAGCTTGCTGCTGCCCGAATGTTCTCCCCAACTGGTACCATTGCTCCTGACACCCTCATTTGGCTTATCAGCGAGGAGTATGACCGTCAGAAGTCCCAACATTCTGGGCGCTTGGGAAAGGCGAGGGAGGATGACTGTGACGAGGTGATGGCAGTCTCATCGAACACTTTGAACAACATGGGTGGTGGACAGGCTGCGAATGGTGGAGGTGGCTCAAGCAGGGGGTGCTGGAAGTGTGGCGACCTTGGTCACCGCAAGAGTCAGTGCCCGAAAATGAGGAAGATTGTCGACAAGTTGACTCAGAAGGCAGCTTCTTCAAAGGCGGGTGGGTCTGCAAATGTGGTTGAGGTTGAGGAGGGGGACAGTGATGGTGTTTTCGCGGTCATGGTCGAGTCTGATGATGAAACATCAGTGCATGGTTCAATGGCAGGGCTCCAGTCAAATACCAACACGGTGATGGGGAGCGACGATTATTCCGACGCTGACAGCGACTCCCTCCCGGTGCCTCACCAGTCTGATGCGCTGATGGACAGTGACTGGTTCTCAGATGTCGGAAGTGACGCTGGAGACTATGACGACCCATTCTGGAGCTCTGAGGATGGATCCGACGAGGAGGAGGAGAGGTTGATGGCTGAGTTCTACACCATCATCAACACCGTCAAGGAGAAATTTGATGTCGAGAATGCCTTCCTCAAAACCCCTCGCATCGAGATCTACGACTCGGGCTCAACTCACCACATCTCCCCTTACCGTGAGGACTTCGTCAACCTCATGGAAATCCCACCGCAAACACTTCACGCTGCCAACAAAAACAACTTCAGTGCTACTGGGGTTGGCGAGCTCATCATTGACGTACCTAGTGGTGTCAACATGAAGCAGCTCCACCTCACAGAGGTGCTCTACTCTCCCGAAGTTGGCTATACACTTGTCTCCATTGGAAG